>JAUMIR010000004.1:234427500-234765000 GCA_030847615.1 Gambelia wislizenii | reverse complement strand
AAGTTTATGAGCTTAATTGAATTGGTGGTATTTGGATGATTGAAAAAAATTGGTGACATTGCAAAACCGATCCTTCAGATTTTGCAGGAAGGAAAGCTGCTCCCTTTGCTCACCACGCTAAAGCTCCAGCAAAGGCAGTTGAAGAGATATTCATTCTGTTCACATGCAATTTACTGGCGCTCAGTAATGGTTTATGGATCAATTCTTAATGTATTTGCAATTCATTTTATCTTAGTTGGGGGGGGGGAGAAGAAAAAGCCCCCAACTGCTAAATCTTAATGGAGTGACATGTACATTAGTTCTCATGTCCTAACAGAGTTCCATTTTCCCCCCAAGAATTTTATCACTTTTGACATATGCTGCTTTGATTTTTTTCCCTCTTATCTGCCATACAGATGGACAGACTGATATACATATTTCTGAAACTTCCATGGTACATGGCCTATCCTGTTATTTTCTTTTGTGCTGTAAAAACTAGTGAATATTCTTTTTAAGGGGAATAGTTAACAGTCTGTGCTGGTTTGCAGTTGAAATCTACCCAGTTTGCTTCCTTCTGATTGGTTAAAAAGAGTGGATACTATAAAGAAGGACATTAATAAAAATGGTATACATCTGTTTTATTGGCCTTCTGAGATGGTTGCTTCATGAATCCTATTTAAAAAAGAGAAGGATGAGGCACATGCAGAACTTGGATAAGTTGCTTTATGGACTACAATTGCAAGAATCTCCCAAATATCATGACTATGCAGATTCATGAGTTCTGGGAGTTACAGTCCAGAAGTAATGTTTCCATGCTTATGGGACAACGGACACACAACACAGGTTTCTAATCATGTAACAAGAGTTGAATATTAAATGTTGAAAGATACAGAGGCTCAAGAAGAACTTGGAATGCTACTTTTGAAAAAAGAACTAGTCACTTTACTTATTCTGTTCACTATTCCAGCTCATTTCTCAAACAGGGGGAAAAAAAACTTATTACTATCACTGCAGTCAAGAAAGTAACTCACTGTTTACTCTTTACTAACATGCTTCTGTTACAATAGTGCCACTGAAAAACACAGGAAAATGCTCTGTAGTTTCATCTCATCTCTGATGATCAAAATTATGAGTAGACTAAATTGGCAGATTCCCACACTTGACCTGAAGAGGCAAAGCATAGCAGATCACACAGCTGCCATGTGCACTACAAAGAGATGCTTTGGGCAGGTGCATACAGACACTCCTTCTTTCAATTGTTCTTCTTTCCTCATATCCCTCTCCCCCAAACAATTGATCTATATCTCAAGCCACAGCTGGTCTTAGCAATGCAGACAAAATCACCTTCTAAACTTTTGGAGCTCACACCAACTGACCCTGTTCAGGAGCACCCCCTGTGTCCTTGTCTGGAGCAGCTAGCTTGCCAAGAAAGGACTCCCCCAGGACCACCCTAAGCACTCACTATGCCTTTTCTGTTTAACAGCAGTGGCAGCAGCAGCAGCAGCAGAAGCATCTTTCAATAGAGCAGAGTGGAAGAAGACAGAAAAATCAGTCTTGTTCCTGTGGTCATTGTTGTTGCTGTTGTTATTTGGACTAATCTGAGCATCTAGTGCAATTCATATTTTCAGTGTGTCTGACTTTCCTCTCTCTGTGTCTTTCTTTCTCTCTCCCTTCCCTGCCCCACTGTGATGACTCCTCTGTTCCTCCCTAGCTGCACAATCTCCCACAAACATCCCCCCCCCTTCCATTGCCCACAGAACGTTTGTTTGGAGAAATGTACCAAAAAAACTTTTTTTTAATGTAGCAAAAGAAGTCATGCAATAAACAAAACAAAAAGAAACTGTGTCTTCTTCCTACAGATAAAACCTAACAGTTTTACTTTCTCCCACTTCCAGATTTTTAAAATTTTAAATTCTTTGGGCTTGTCTGCACTAGGGGCAAAAGTCTGAATGGAACATAATATTTCTCCCCAACAATTGCTACAAAAAACAGTTGCTAATTGTGTTAGAGCATCATGTCTACCTTGACTATAAGAGTCAGCAAACTCATTTATAAAACCAACATAGGAGAAGTTCAGGAATCAGGAGGCAGAGCCCAAAATGGGGTGGATTGGCTGCGGGGCTCATTTCCTTTCCCTCCCCTCAACCAAGAGGCACTGCTGCAACATCCAGTGGGTGCACCACTTCCCCTTTCCTCACCGTCTCCCATCCACACCCGCTTACTCACCCATCCAGGCCCATACAGGGCTATGTGGTGCTGGCGTTCTTTGCTCTGAGCTTCATGGGCTACCTGCTTCTGAGCACATTGTTCATCTTGGCTGTTGAGTGGCTCTATGAGAGCTGGCTGTGGGCCAAGCTGCAGGCATTCAAATCTGCCTTCGTAAGGGAGAGCCCCTGCTTGCCAGAGGCTGTCCTCGAACACTTCTTGGGTACTGTCTTGAGTACCAACCACCATGGCATGGCTTTCCTTCACAAAGGTTCAGCCACATTCAGCCACCCTGTCCAATGGGACCTTTGCCTCTGCCTTCTTATTCAGCACCTTGATGACCACCATCAGCTATGGTTACACTATCGCATTGGCAAGGACTTCTGCATCTTCTATGCGCTGTTTGGTGCCCCTTCACCATGCTGATGTTGATGGTCACCGTGCAATATCTGGTGGCCACCTTCACTTCTGGGCCTCTGGAGTATCTGGCATGGTGGTGGGGATATGACAGGCAGGCCTTGTCATGTGGACACCTGTTCTTGCTGGCTGTGGTGGTGCTGGTGGCATTCTTCCTAGTGCCCACTGCCATCTTTAGCACATTGGAGTAGTCTTGCAGCTACCTAGATGGCTTCTACTTTTCCCTTTTCCCTATTGGCCTTGGAGACTACATCCCAGGGCAGCGGCCAGCACAGTGACTGCACCCCCTATATAATGGCTCAATCATAGTGTACCTAGTTCTGCGCCTGATGGTCATAGTCCTCTTGCTCCAGACCTTCCACAAGATGGCATACTTGCACGCCTTCTCAAACCTGGTCCTGCTGTCTCAAGACCCCCTGTGAAGACCACAAGCACATCCTCAAGGAACATGATTCTTCCTCAGAGCCAGGGCAGATGAAGAAGGTGCCAGTGTATTCCAGGGCTGGCACACAAGCTGATTGGTCTTCCATCAGCAGTTAGCCCAAGAGTGTGTCATAGAACAACCTGGGGAAACCTGCAGAATAGTAGTCTGAAATGCTCCAGCAGCAGCAGGCTATTTTTTTGCCATCTGACCAATGAGAAACCTCCCAGGCCTGTGGCTAGCTACCTCTTTTTTTTTTTTTTATTGCTCTGGGCCTCTTTCCTGTTTCAGCAGCTTCCATCTTACCAGTTTATTCTTCTGACCCCTAGTTGTGCATTACCAGAGGAATGAGACTGCTGGTCAGTCTGTCCATTTGGAAACAGGAAAACCTACTTGGTTCTCCAACATGAAGAAAATCAAAATATTTCATTGGGGAGGGGGTCTTTGTTCATTTTTATTTTATTTTATTTTTAAAAAATGAACCAGGAGGAATTGCTAAAATCCCTATCTGTTCTTCCATTGTCAGGCAGACATTTTTAATTAAGATGGTAACCTTCCTATAACAGACATTTTTCATTAAGATGGTAACCACATAACTAACAAAATGAATTTCAACAGGGAGAAATGTAGGATACTAACCTTGGGTGGTAAAAATGAAATGCACAGATATAGGATGGGTGACACCTGGCTTGATGGCAGTACATGCAAAAGGAATCTAAGAGTCTTAGTGGACCACAAGCTGAACATGAGTCAGCAGTGTGATGCAGCAGCTAAAAAAGCCAATGCAATTCTAGGCTGTATCAATAGGTGTATAGTGTCCAGATCAAGGGAAGTAATAGTGCCACTCTATTCTGCTTTGGTCAGACCTCACCTGGAATACTGTGTCCAGTTCTTGGCACCACAATTCAGGAAGGATATTGAGAAGCTGAAACCTGTCCAGAGGAGGGCAACCAGGATGGTGGGTGGTTTGGAAGCCATGCCCTATGAGGAGTGGCTTAGGAAGCTGGGCATGTTTAGTCTGGAGAAGAGAAGGTTGAGAGGCGACATGATAGCCATGATTAAATATTTGAAGGGATGTCATACTAAGGATGGGGCAAGCTTGTTTTCTGCTGCTCCAGAGACTAGGGCATGGAGCAATGGGCTCAAACTACAGGAAAAGAGATTCCACCTAAACATTAGGAAGAACTTCCTGACAGTAAGAGCTGTTCAGCAGTGGAATACACTGCCTCGGGGTGTGGTGGAGTCTCCTTCTTTGGAGGTTTCTAAACAGAGGTTGGATGGCCATCTGTCAAGAATGATTTGATTGTGAATTCCTGCATGGTAGGGGGTTGGACTGGATGACCCTTGTGGTCTCTTCCAACTCTATGATTCTCTGAATCTATGGGTATTTTGCATATAAGCTGATCTTTCCCTGAAGGAAGTTGAACTGTATGAATATTACCTTTATTTGTCTTGTGTTTTTAATCTTCCTGCACCAAGAATTTAAAAATTAGGTACTGGGTCAATTGTGAGGTAAAAATCACATGACTTCCAATGTGTTGTGGGACAGGGTGAAGGTTCACTGTATGGTTGGATTCAGATTTATGGTTAGGGTTTAATGTAGCCTTCTCATCTTTCTAGACCCCAATGAGACTTCAAACTTGCTCCGGTTCCTTTCTAAACAGGGCCAATATGGACAATCAAAGCCTGTCATTTCTGCTTCACTGCAACATGATCTTTGAAATATAGCATGGGATATAAAACAAATAAACAAACAAACAGAGGAACAGGCCTACCTAGTCTTTTGAAAGTCCCTGTTATCACTCTCCAGACAACTTCAGTCTATCCTATACAATAAGCAAACTTGGGGAATCTAAGTTACTTGGAGGAATAGTGAGATGCAAACAGAATAAATAAATCATTAAGCAGCAATCTATGAAATAACAAGTTAAAGTGCTCAGTAAATTTAAGGGGGGCACAGCTTCTGCATTTTTTTTTCTTTCACAAATGTATAAATATGGCATTCTTATGCATCTTGATTCTAAATATTTACAGCTGAACCACCACTTGTTATTACATGTTTTGGAAAGCCATTCTGGTGTATCAATGTATTCTACCTCATTTTGGAAGGTGTGTTCCTTTGAGTGGAGTCCACTTTACACTAATATTATGAGCTATCTCCAGGTGGTGAGCCATTCCTGTGAGGTTTAGTGCAATCCTGCTCAAAGTTGTCATCCACAGAACATTCCCTGTCAGTGAACCTTTGGCTGCTGTTCCCTATTAGGTTTTCAGGAAACAGTTATAGCCAATGGCAATAATATATTACTGGTCACTGGCACACTGGGGGTGGGGGTGGGATTGTCAGTCCCCATTAGTTTAGTCTTCACTCATTGTGCCACTGCAAACTTTCCTGCTGGGATGGCAGGAAACAGGATGGCAAGAGGAGGCTTCTCATGGGATGGGTCAGGACAAGAGAGTGAGAAGATTTATGCAAGTGGACACTGCATGCTAATGTTTATCTCTGTGTGCATTAGGTTGCTGCCACTAACTAATCAAAATTCTACAAACAGGTCCATACTCTTGACTTCACTGATTCTTTTTTCCATAATATAGCAGTTCATGGGTCCCCCTCCCCATTTTGAAAGTTATCTTCTCTTTTACTTTCAGAGTGACAAAGTTATGGGAAGGGATGTTAGATGAATAGCTATCCAGCTGAGGGTCATGTTTATTTATGGATAAATGCCTACTCTCCATCTAGTATTATGGATGAATATGTAACTACCTTATAGGCTGAAAGGTTTATTCAATAAACAATGAGAAAGTATTTGAATATTATTGCTCCAGTGCAAAATGTATGTATGAGAATTATTAAATACTGTAAACATGGTTGGGAAAACTCTGGTGGGGGCCCATATTAGCCTCTGAAGCACACCCCCCCCAGTGGGCCACACTGCTCCCATTTTGTCCAAAAGATTGGTCAAAAATGCCACCCAGACGTGACCAAGGGTCCTTTCCCACTACCCAGTTATAGGTCTCTAATTCCACTTTAACTGCCATCCTATGGAATCCTGGGGTTTGTAGTTTGGTGAGACACTAAAGAAACTTTCTGGTGGATAATTCTAAATATTTCTCCTTAATCTCCCTATTGAACAGGATGGCGTACTGGTTTGAGTGTTGGACTAGAAGTCCAAGAGACCAAGGTTCAAATCCCTACTCCACCATGGAAAGCCACTGGGTGAGCTTGGACACATCACACTCTCTCAGCCTTAGAAGAAGGCAATGACAAACCTCCACTGAAGAAACCTTGCCAAGAAACCCCAATAATAGGTCTTCCATAACTCAGTGTTGACTTTGAGACACACATAGTAACATCATAGCAGCAACTGCAACCCCAGGATACTGTAAGACAGAACCATGGCTGTTAAAGAGGAATCATAGGACTATAAATGTGTAGTGCAAAAATACCTCAGAAGTTGACCTCCAGTCTGTATTTTCAACTGATATTGGGGTGGGGAGTTGTAGAGAGTGCAGAAAGCTGAACTGCCACATTTGGCTCCCATGTTGGGAGAAAGGTGGGATATTAAACAAACAAACCAGACAACCATTGGGACCATTTCCAGGTATTTTTCTTCCTCAATTTTTTAAAAAATTATTTGAGGAAATCCTAGAGGTTTTAGAGCCAGCTTGGTGTAGTGGTTTGAGTATGGTTTGAGCATGGTGTAGTGGTTGGACTAGGACTCTGGAGAACAGGTTTCAAATCCCCACTTGGGCATGGATTGGAAACCTACTGGGTGACCATGTGGAAATCACACTCTCTCAGCCTCAGAGGAAGGGAAAGACTAACCCTCTCTGAATAAATCTTACAAAGAAAACCCTGTGGTAGGTTCACCTTAGGGTCACCATAAGTCAGAAATGACTTGAAAGTACACAACAACAACAACAACAACAGAGGTTTGAGGGAGTCAAAAAAGATTGGCTCACAAACAGGGTTTCGGGCTGCATGTATTCCATGAGCAACAGTTTCCTATCCTGGTCTGAAGTACATTACACCCTCCTGGTCTTATATTGAGGAAACCCATCAAGAATCATCCCGGTGACATGAGCAATTTTCACATCCTAGCCACTCACCAGTCAAATGTGGCAAATTTTACAGTTGCTTAGATTCTAGCATCAGGAATCTAATTTGTATGCTTCCATCTTTGTATCTAACATGTTGACTTAAGCAAACATGATGGGCTCTAGCAGCTCTAGCATGAATTGCCATCAGTGTCTCAGTTTTAAATGCTGGGTGGGTACCCCCACCGTCATTGCTCTCCAGTGTGGCTGCTTTGCCAACCATTCAACTTCCAAATGAAAGCAACAGAGCCAGGATATGCATCTCCTGTGGAGCAGGGTTTTGTGCTTTCTCCTCCTGTCACCCCAATGATGTCCCCTAATATTTGAAAAATTCTTATCAGGAACAAAGCAAATTAAATTCAGTAGTGCGGAGGAAATCATGGTGTACCTGTCTATTTAGTTGAACATTCACAGAAGGTAGTGCTGGAAGATTATTGGTTGTCCTCATGAGCCTCAGCTTGTGGGGTTCCTAAGGACTTAATCATGTCCTCTATGGGTGTTTTTTTAAAAAAACCAATTATATGAAGGTCTTCCTTCATATACAGAGGTCTTCCAGAGTCCTGGAACAGGTCTTATCACTATGCACATCATAGGGGTGTCACGTTGAGGATGGAGCAGGCTTGTTTTCTGCTGCTCCAGAGACTGGAACACGGAGCAATGGATGCAAGCTCCAGGAACAGAGATTCCACCTCAACATTAGGAGGAATTTTCTGACAGTAAGAGCTGTTCGGCAGTGGAACACACTCCCTTGGAGCGTGGTGGGGTCTCCTTCCTTGGAGGTCTTTAAACAGAGGCTGGATGGCCATCTGTCGGGGATGCTTTGACCATGATTTCCTGCGTGGCAGGGGGTTGGACTGGATGGCCCTCGTGGTCTCTTCCAACTCTGCAATTCTATGATTCTATGAAATAGATTGTAAGCCTGAGGGCAGAGAATTGTTTTGTTGTTCTTTTATATGTTGTTCTTTTATATATATGCTGATAGCCAGCTCTATCTCTCTTTCTCAGCTTCCACAAGGAGGCTGTGGAATTGTTATTTTTATGTATTAAAGGACTGGATATGGGTGGGGGGGAAATGAATTTCAGCCCACACAAAACAGAGATTCTGTTGGGCAGTAAGAAAGCCAGCATGACAGTGAGATTTCAACTTCTTGTAGGTAGAAGCAGATCCACAGCTATGGATCTTGAAGCCTATATCCCTGGAAGACCAAGAAGCTGTTGTGGGCAGAATGCCTTTGGAGTTTTGGATATGTGGCCGCTGAACAATTTCCTAGGGAAGGTGGATTTAGCCAAATTGATTCATGCCATAATTGTCCCATAGTTAGACTACCATCATGCTCTGCATGGAGCTGCCATGCAATTTGAACTAAAGCTAGAACAAAATTGGGCACACAATTGTCTGTTGTGTGTCTCAGCAAGTGTATGTCTTCAGTCTTTAACAACTGCACTTATTGGATGCCAATATGTTTCTAAGTACATTTCAGGATTCTGAATGTGATGTGTAAAGCAGTGAATGACTTAGGGTTAGAATATGTGACAGATTGTCCCCTACTTTATGGGCCTGTCCATAATTCCAAGATCTTCAGTAGAGGTCCTGTCTCATCAGTCTGTGCATGTCCCATCAGTTGGTGAAATTAGATTTACTATAGCAGCACCTCAACTTTGGCACTCTCTCCAAAGAGAAGTCAGGCTGGTTCTCACCCTACTGAAGTTCTGACAAGAAGCCAGAATGTGTTGACAAGTTTCAGCTTTTAAAATTGTTTTTAGTCTGTCTTAAAAAAAGTTTTGTTTCTGGTTATAAAATCATGCTATTATTGGACATCACCTCTGAAGTCTTGGTGGGCAGAAAAGTGATTTATACGTACAACAAACAAAGGTTTCTAAGGATGATTAGAAAATGTGCAGCATTTAAAAGCAGAAGAAATAATAAGAGTTTTCTGCTGTTGTCCCAGATTTTCTTGTGCATCTATGGCTTTCCTATAAGAATGATACAGCTAAATAAAGGTTCAGTGTCAGACATGAATACTCATACTCTTTAAAAGAAAATACTTGGGAAAACATTGACGAGAATAGGATGTGGATTCTGTAGATCAGAATAATGTAAGTTTGCTTGTTTCTTTCTTGTACTGGTTATTTGATACTGTAAAGCCTAAAAGTATGATGCGATACAGGTATTTCTGTTACAATTTGGCTCTCTGGTTTCATAATATAAGAGAAGCCAAAAGAAAGTGACAAGGAGTTAAAACCACTTCAGTACCAGAAGCCTTGCCTAGCCGGTAAAGTGATTGAATGATCTCATTTCAGGCTTTTTGTTAGACAACAGGCAGCACTCTATGAAGATTGATACAGAAGTGTTGGGCTTCGTTTGCTGGATCATCAAACGGATTGATATTATACTCCAGCCGTGGATGAAGACAAAGTAACTGTTATCATACTCAATACAAGGGCTTGTCAGGAGCGGAAAATCATCCCATGTCACTGATTATAGAAGCGTTTCATGACTGTCATGTGAATTTATTAGGGAGATGTCATGGGCAGGTTGCTGTACCAGAAACTCTTTATTTGTCAGGAAGGCAAAAGCACCCACAAATCTAGGCCATGAATTTCTGCTACATTTTCTGTTACGGAGCTTTAAAACACACACTTCTATACACACATAACATACAATCTAAGAAACACAAATATTTCAGAACAATTCAACATTATATCAAAGATAAAAATAAAAATAAAATGTATATAGAAATAAGACAGATATAGGGAATGGGGGATTTCAGACTGAAGTATTAAATAAGTGACAGGATGGAACATCTTTTCTTTCATGTCAAAAAGCTTAAACTATATCTTATATCTTGCTTACCTGAAATGAAAAAAAAAGTACAATGTGACAGAAATGTATTACACTTGACAGCAATGTCAAGCCATTTTTCTAGGTTTTAGCTTGCTGAATTGTTCAAAGGGATATAAATATGAAATGGGAAAATAATATGGGCATGTATCTTTTTGTATTTAATGGATTGCATCCACATGTAGTCATATTTAGAGTAGGCTTATTTAGATGAATTATGTTTCTTATTACATATTTCTTCTACATTACATTATGATTCTAATGTTTTCTTTCTTATCAGCAGGGATGCTGGAAATGTTTTGAAGGTGGAGGGGCTCAGTACTTGTAGGCAAGTTGTTATGAATTTTGCCTACTTGCAGGTCCTTGCAGGGTGCGGGAAGGGCCAATTACTTTCCCATTCATCATTATTAAAATATCCTTAAATATGGAGACTCTTAGAAGCACAATGTGCACTTAGAAGTGCCCTTCTAAGTGCCCTCCATGTATTCAGTGCAGCTTACTCCCAAGTAAGTATGTAGATAGATCGATCACAGGCAGCCTTTAATATTCCTGAGAGGGCTCAGCAGCAATGGCTGTCTTAATATTTCTTGGTGAATGATCATTTTGTACACTTCTGATTAATCATTCTAAAGGAGGCTTAACTACACAGAAGTTGTAGTGGTTCAACTTTGCCAGATCATTTAAACCTAGTTATTGGGGGGGGGGGGCTCAAGCCCCTTTGGCCTACTGTTCTGAAGTCCATACTAATAAATATACAATTGTCAGGCATAACTAACTTAAGTCTTCTTGATTTCAATGGGTCAACTCAAGTTGATTATTAAATCCATATCTAACTGGATATGCCAGCTATGGATTAAGGGATTAACTTTACTAGATGATTCTCATACTTGGCTGTTAAAGCAGTATGTGTAAGTTTATCAGTTCCAGCAACCGACTAGTGATACCACACCTTTCTTTGCAAGTGAAATATGCAGAAACATCTTATATGCACATGAACAGCCAGTATCAATGTACGTAGAACAAACCTGGTGCACAGAATCATATGCTTCTTCTTCTTTTTTTAACCATTAACACCAAAACTACATATTGAATTATAATTGAGCAATAAAATATATATATGGGAGGACTGTAAATACGTCTGTGCACATATGTATTAGGCACTAATACCTGCATCAGTAGTTAGGGATAGGCCAATATGTCAGTTTCACTTATTTAACTTTTTCTGTCCCAAATATGAAGAAATTTGCAAACTTTGGTAAATAGCCTCCCATATACCCTAGCCAAATGCAATAGGCACAGCTAGTCTTAGCACAGAAATGATCCTCTTGCTGCATAGATGTTAAACATAAGAAAACTCTCAGGCAGGACAAAAAACAAACAAGTGGAACCCTAATTCAGCAATAACAGTGTGAATTGTGAATAGGCAGAGATTTAAGGCCAAACATTTAAGAGTTAAGCATTCAAAGTACAGGGTACATATGGACAAATCTTTCAGTTTCAGTTTCTGTACACACACACACACACACACACATATATACAGTAGGACCCCCATAGCCACTGATTCATTATCCACGGATTCAATTATCCACGGGACAAAAAATAGCACACCTACCATAGAGTCTTCCTAGAAAATGTGTCCTCCCAATCATTTTCTAGGTCCTCCAAGGCAACTCTATGGTATTTTAAACTGGAAGTCCATTATTTTCAATGGTGTTCACTATTATCCATGGTTTTCAGTATCCGTGCCCCCCCCCAGAAGCAATCCCCAGCAGATACGGGGGTCCTGTGTGTGTGTGTGTGTGTGTGTGTGTGTGTTATAAAATCAAATTCTTTCCATCCTACCTAATAAGAAATTAGTGTACAGTCGTCCCTTCACATTCGCGGGGGTTCCGTTCCGCGGACCCCCGCGAATGTGAAAAATCTGTGAATAACAAACACCCCTCCCCCTCCCTCCCCAGGCCTTCGCGGGGCCTTGCTAGGCCCCGCGGAGGTCTCCCCAGCCCTCCTTCCCTCCCTCCCCAGGCCTTCGCGGGGCCTTGCTAGGCCCCGCGGAGGTCTCCCCGGCCCTTCCTCCCTCCCTGCCCAGGCCTTCGCGGGGCCTTGCTAGGCCCCGCGGAGGCCTCCCCAGGCCTCCCTCCCTCCCCAGGCCTTCGCGGGGCCTTCCTAGGCCCCACGGAGGTCTCCCCGGCCCTCCCTCCCTCCCTCCCCAGGCCTTCGCGGGGCCTCCGGAGGGCCTCCGGGGGTCCCGCGAAGGCCTTCGCACTGCTCCCCAGGCCTTCGCGGGGCCTCCGGAGGGCCTCCAGGGGTCCCGCGAAGGCCTCCCCACCCCTCCCCAGGCCTTCGCGGGGCCTCCGGAGGGCCTCCGGGGGTCCCGCGAAGGCCTCCCCACCCCTCCCCAGGCCTTCGCGGGGCCTCCGGAGGGCCTCCGGGGGTCCCGCGAAGGCTTTCGCACCGCTCCCCAGGCCTTCGTGGGGCCTCCGGAGGGCCTCCGGGGGTCCCGCGAAGGCCTCCCCACCCCTCCCCAGGCCTTCGCGGGACCTCCAGAGGGCCTCCGGGGGTCCCGCGAAGGCCTCCCCACCCCTCCCCAGGTCTTTCACGGGGCCTCCGGAGGGCCTCCGGGCATCCCGCGAAGGCCTCCCCACCCCTCCCCAGGTCTTTCACGGGGCCTCTGGCGGCCCCGTGTCGTGGTTTTGGGGGGCCCCGGGGGGGCCCTCCCAAAACCGCGAATAACCGAAACCGCGAATGTCAAGTTCGCGAATGTGGAGGGACAACTGTATTTTGGTAAATCCTTATCAGAGAGAGAGAGAAGGGAAGGAAGGATTTTTTTAAAAAAAATCACACATGCTTACTAGTCATAGAATCATAGAATTGCAGAGTTGGAAGAGACCACGAGGGCCATCCAGTCCAACCCTCTGCCACGCACAAAATCACGATCAAAGCATCCTCAACAGATGGCCATCCAGCCTCTGTTTAAAGACCTCCAAGGAAGGAGACCCCACCATGCTCCGAGGGAGTGTGTTCCACTGCCAAACAGCTCTTACTGTCAAAAAGTTCCTCCTAATGTTTAGGTGGAATCTCTGTTCCTGGAGCTTGCATCCATTGCTCCGTGTTCCAGTCTCTGGAGCAGCAGAAAACAAGCCTGTTCCATCCTCAACGTGACACCCCTTCAAATACTTAAACAGCGCTATCTTATCGCCTCTTCAATAGTATCAAGTATAAACTATTCATGCAGATTCAAGTGAATATGTTAAAATGCCACAATGAGAAACAGAATTTAAGAACACACTTGCTTTGTGGCAATTGTTTATCTACAAGAACACAGAACTAGGGATGCACAGTTTTATAAAGGTCAGATTTATCAAGGCTGTCTGATTTCTACATCAGAGTTCATTTGGACTCAGATCCATATCAGATTACAAGTTGAATGTTTCTCCCTGAACAGAAAATCATATATATATATATATATATATATATACCCATGCCCATTTTTCATGCTTTTTGTGCACATCTGAAATACAGGTAGAGTCTCCATTGTCTAAAATGCTTGGGACCAGAGGTATTTTGGATGTTTGGGATATTTCAGATTTTGGAATACTTGCATATATGTAATGGGACATCTTAAAGATGGGACCCAGCTCTAAACACAGAAGTAATTTATGTTTCATATACACCTTCTACACATAGCCTGAAGGTAATAATACACAATATTTTTAATAATTTTGTTCATGAAACAATGTTTGTGTACATTGAACCATCAGAAAGCAAAGGTATCACTAGGTTTTCAAAAACCCACAGAAAAAACTATGGATACCAGCTGTGAAAGCCTTTGACTTCACAAAAGTATCATTTTCTCAGCCATTTATTTGGACAATTTTGGATTTTGGAATATTTTGGATTTTGGAATTCTAGATAAGGGAGACTCAACTGGTATATACAGATATTCCTCATTGACTGAGCCATATTTCTGAGTATTTCTCAAATGTGCTTATGTTTTTGCATGTATATTTTCCAAAGGTATGTTCATATATTTTTTTAATACAGTGGTTGTGTAAATTATGTTGCAAGCTCAAAAAATTTCTGGCTGAAAATGTATATAGGTCCATGCTCAATTCCAGGAGTTGCATCCCTACCCAAAACAATAACATGGTTGTTTTCATGCTAGCTCATACTTAAATATTGTTCCAAGATGTGTTTTTCATAGAATCATAGAATCATAGAGTTGGAAGAGACCTCTCAAGGACCATCCAGTCCAACACCCTGCCATGCAGGAATACACAATCAAATCATTCCCGACAGATGGCCATCCAGCCTCTGTTTAAAAACCTCCAAAGAAGGAGACTCTACCACACTAGAGATAGGTGATGCACAGAGCTTGCTGAAGCATATTTGGATACCATCACTAGCTAGTAGGTCCTGACTTGGTTCATCCGTCGGTAGCAAATGTGAAAAGAGTCCTCCTTAGTGTGAGATGGCAAGGGTTTAGTTGCACTTGATGGTGCTCTCAGAAAGATTCTGACCATTTTATAGAGTAATTTTTGCACATTTCTGTGAATCTGTAAAATTTAAAACAGCAAAACATGCTGTATTCTTCCATGTGCTACAGAAAGAAGTAGCATTCAATGGTGTGAGGTGGATGGGTGTGAAGGTTATTTATTTATTTATTTAAATAAAATATTAATACCCCACCCTATATCAAGAGATCTCAGGGTGACTTACAAATAGCATTAAAACAGTAAGATAATTTAAATAAGCTAAAAACATATTAAACAACATAATGAGTTGAAAGCAAATTTTAAAAGTTAAACATTTTAAAAGCTATCTGTAACAGTCTTTGGGCCCAAAAGCTTTGATGAACAGCCAACTTTTAACTTGGCACCTGAGTGGCATGAGTGTTGGCACCACTCGGGCCTCCAGAGGGACAGCATTCAACAATTGGGGCACCATGGTTGAAAAGGCCCTCTCCCATGTCCCATGCAGTGTATTGCCTTCACTGGTGGAACACAGAGGGAACCTCCCCCCTGCAGATCTTAATCCTTGGACAGCACATGTGGAGCACAGAGATATTTTTCACAGATTGCTGGAAGTGAAATGTGTTTTGAGTTTGCCCTGTGTGTCTCAAAGAAAGAGAGAGAGAGAGAAGCTTGTGCAGCAAATAAACATTTTTGGCAAATTGCTGGAAATGTAATGGGGAAAAAGTTCTTGATATCAGTTTTGTGTTGGAGGCAAGACCTCTTGCACAGTTTGGAGAATCTTCAACAGATTGTTTCAACAGGGCCTATTTTGACCAAAATCTAGCCAACTGTGAGATATTTTTTCATATACTTAGGTTACAGATAGGAGATCTAGGAGTTCTTTTATACACCACATTGAGTATTTCAGGAAGATGTGCAGGGAAAATATGAAATAAGGAAATACATAAAATGGTTAAACCCATCCTTAAAATTTTCTCCCTTTGAAATCAATGGAGATTTGAGTGCTTAACTATGCGTAAATTACCATCCATATTGAATGGTCTGAAGAGCTGATAAAGAGTTTATAATGCACATCATGTGGGCCTCCTTTTAAAATTTAATCCTACTGATTTGTTTTAGTGTGCTTACAGTCTTCTTAACATTACATCAAAAATAACTCCATAAACGGTGTCCCTTCCTTATAATTCTCACTAAATCACAGCTGAGGTTGAGATTTAAAAATTATCAAATATTTTGATTACCCAGCAATTATTCATTTGAACCCAGGTTTCGCTATTCCCCACCTTTCTACCCTCTTTCTCTCTTCCTGAAACCATCTTTCTTCTTCTTTTTTAAAAAAATTCACACAATCTAATTTGCAGTCAGAATCAAAGTCATATACATTCAAAGAAAGGAAATTAAAGAAGAAAATAAATAAAAAAGTGGGGAAAAACAGAAAAGGGGGGGAAGGAAAAGAAAAAAGGAAAAACTGACATATAACTAAAACACAATGGGGCTCTGACACACACACCCATCCTAACTGTCATGCATAGAAAAATAAAAATGAAACAGAAAATATATATTGTTCTACCATTACATATCCTACTAACTAGTCCTACTAAAATTATTCATAACCCTAACAACAGGTTATTACATCATTAGGTTTCTTATTGCTTGAAAAGTCAATAAACATTTTTCAATCTTTCATGAAGGACTTTATCAAACACACAAAATATGGTGTCATTACGACGCCACATAAATGCAAAAGGGTGTGCATATCAGATGATGTTGACCTTTCACATTTATGTATTGTCTATAAGCCATTCTGTTTTATTGATGGGCCGAGGCATCAATAATAATCAGCTGTGGTGATTTTTTGCCGGCACTGCTGGAGTTTGAAACTTCACATCTTTTTTCCCCATGTTATTTCAGAGTCAATGGCCGGTCCAGCCAGAAGACTTCTGGTGAGATTGTGGCATCCAGCTAGGTGACGCTCTTTTTATTAACCTCCTCTGTTGACTTGGGACTTTCAAAGTGTGTTTCTGTGCTTTTGTGAACTATTTCTGTGTTATTTTTGCTTTTATTTTTGAATTTCCCGTGCTCACATCTTCTTGTGAGAATCTGTGAGATGTCATTCCAGGAAGTGAAGCTCTATTCACACCTCCATTATTGCCGGGGCTGCCTTTGGACAGGATGGAAGGTAAGTGTGGTAAAGGGGGTTCTTTTGCCAGCATAAAAACATCACAAATTATGCCGGCAGAAGAACAGAAAGGGAGGGTGGTCTGATAAAGCCCTTACAAATGACACAACATAAAGAGGGAAACCTAAATGAAATAAATAAACAGAAGAAAAATCAAACAGAAGAAAGGAAACTAAAGACACAATCAGAACTTACGCTCTGCCCAGAGGAAATATGGACACTGTATCTGTACTTCACACATTGTTCAAAAACAACTTTCATTTGTACATGTAATCACAAGTGTCAATCATGGCCTTGTACAAGCATCCATGTCCACACACATTTGCAAACAGTTGCTTGTCACATCCATGCTTTACTTTCTTTGGTGTCCACTTCAGGCAGGTCAACACATAACATGTAATTTGTCAATGGTTCTTATGCAGTAATTCTGATAAATTTTGGTACCATAAACACAGATTGCCTAAGTGCTTGCCTAAAGGCTCATCTACAGTTTCCTGCCAGCATATCCTGGCTGTGGATCTGGCCCATTCTTCTCCCGTTACCTGTATAGAATGGGATGGAGTCCAAACAAGCATGCTGACCTGTCCCTGCAACCTCCAATCACCACCATTTCCCTCACTCACTCGAAAGCCACTCAAGGCTACAACGTGTGACTGAGGCCCCCTGCATATGACCAGCCTTGGTCAAATGCTGCAGGACTCCTTCTTGGCTTCCAGAAGAGCCAGGGAAACCACAACAGCAGCAAGGGTCAGCCTGCACAGATGGGCACTTGAGGATATGTGGGGCCTGATCCATTGTTTGCTGGAAGTAATGGAATAAACCAAGCATTATTATAAAACAGTCTATCGGGCCCTACCCTGCCTATCCCACATCTCAGTCCTGTACCTGCCCTGTGGTGGTGAGGACTCACTGGGGGCAGAACAAGAAAAATATTAAAAATGCATAATATCAACTGCATGGCTCTGAGAAGGGGTCAAGACAGGGTATTTAGCCTGTGTAGAAAAGCCCTAAGTGACCACTCTCAGATGTTTGTGTAGTCAAGACAGCCTTGAAGGCTATAATCTTGTATGCTTGGTAACTGGAGCATAGACCTGCAGAATGAAAACAAATCTCCTCCTCCTCCTCCTCCTCCTCCTCCTCCTCCTCCTCCTCGAATCATAGAGTTGGAAGAGACCACAAGGGCCATCCAGTCCAACCCCCTGCCAGGCAGGAATACACAATCAAATCATTCCCAACAGATGGCCATCCAGCCTCTGTTTAAAACCTCCAAAGGAGACTCCACCACACTACGAGGCAGCTCTTACTCCTCCTCCTGTTGTTGTTGTTGCTAATTTAGTGCTTTGGGGTGTTTATTTTTATTACATTTGTACTCCGTTGGTAAAGTCCATTAAACTTTGGCCACTGTCCTAAGAGTAAACAATAAGCTTCATGATTAAGTCAGAACTTCAGTCTCCCCAGTCCTAGTCCAATGCTCTAAATACTATACCATAGTGACTGTTCGAACAACTTCACCCTTACCTTTTCACTAGTTATTGCAGCATCCCTGCATGGTAGGTTGACATAATTATCCCAAATTACATCTGGAGGTAGGGCAACTGAGAAGAGGCATAGTGTTCTTCATAAGGCCCTTAGGGACCTTTTACATTACACAATTATAGCACTATGATTCCACTTAAACTTCCATGGTTTCTTTCTATGGAATTCTCGGGTTTATAGTTTGGTGAAGCACTAGAGCTCCCTGGATGAAAATTCTAAATATACCTTCCTAAATTGCAAATCCCATAGGATAAAATCATGGCAGCTAAAGTGGTTTCACAGCACTACAGTATAACTGTACAGTGTGAAAGCACCCTTAGTGAGACAGTGGCTAAGGTGAGGTGCAAAATTTTCAATGTGCAGATACTGTTCTTTGCCACTACACTACTATAGATATTGCTGCTTTCACCTGATGTGCACAAAGTTTTTCCAATGCAGTAGCATTTTGCTGCCTTGGGAAATTTGATACCCAAGGCAGAAAAATCTCAAAGTGCCACTTTCCCCTTTCTGGCAGTGGATGTACAACTATAATAAATGAAATAGCAACTAATTTGCTGCCATTTCCAGAGAAGCAAAATGTGCTTTCTGAGGTGCCCCCAACTGCCATTGCTGGTGTTCCAATCCAGTGATGCCAGTTTGAATAGATTTGGCATGGAATCAGGCTCCAACAGCAATCTAATAATAAAATATGTTTAGTTTTCAAAAACCATTAAAAGAAGATACTGAGAGAAAGGTTTGATACTTAACAGCACCATATACTGCCTCAATTGTTCATAGTCATGAGATGGATAACATTTCATACTCAGTGAACGAAGACCTGACACTTCAGTCTTTAAGTCATTCCCTGGGAGTAAACTCCACTTAATTCACTGAGACTTAATTCTGAGTAGACAGGCATAGGATCATACTACACAACATTTATGAAGACATTCCATTGATCATAATGGAGTTTAATTCCCAGTAAGCATTCCACACCTCTGTCTAAAAGCATCTTTCATCTGCATTCTTTTTTCAATGAACAGTTGATTTTACATTTGCAGGCACACTTGCTGCCTGAGTAATATTTACCATTTCTATAAATTGTTCAGATTTTTCTCTACTTATTAGAAAACCCAGGCTATCTCCAGAGACAGTACATTCATGTAAGTTGTTTAAACGCAGGTCATATCCTAGTAAAATGTTTTAAATAAATAGTGCTAAAAGGAATTTAAAACAGTACATCTTATCCCCGAGAGTAATAAACTGCATTGTGTGAATTAAAATCAGAAGGCATTACGCTACATTATGCTGCTTCCTCAATCAATCTGTCACCATCCAGTTTTGCATTCTTGCCCTGCTTCTGCATTGAACTTGAAGTGCTTTGTGTGATATTTTTCACCATTCTCCTTAACAAATTCAGGGTAACTCCCCCTGCTTCTGTGCCCCACAAGACTACAGTGTCAATCATCATCACTGAACCATTTGAAAAGACAGACTTTCACAAACTATTATTTATGGCCAGAGCTTGGAAAAGTTGATGTTTGGGCTACAACTCCCAGAATCTCTCAGGCCTATGGATTCTGGGAATGGCAGTCCACAAAAATAATTTTTCCAAGTTTTAATTGTTTAGGGCTGGCTTTGTGATTACTACTGCAGCTGTTATCAGGTTAATTAACCTGCTTGGTTTGAAAAGGCACTATCTATGATAAAGCTAGCTAGTTTAATTATATTTTAAGTCTTGTAGAGTTTTACTGATGTGAGTTTTTATCTGCATCAGTTTTAATTTTTCTTAGCTCCCTTGAGTCACAGGGCTGGGGGAAAGGTGGGGAATGAATGAATATAAAATAAATAAAATCTGCAGCCTGAATGACTAAATTTGATGTTGCACAAAAGGGTGTGCTCACATAAAATTGTAAAGTTAAAATGACCTCTTCAACCCTTTTTGGCTCATACATTACCTCTATTATGACTCCCCAGATCTGTGGTTAGACTTTGTATTACAGGGATATCAAACATAATGGGCAGACATCATGTAGACTGCCAAGATTTCTGTGGCTACTTCTCATGCTGGTACAGTAGTTCTATCTTGGATGATTCCAGCAGTGCTTTGGAAAGAGCTACATTATATAAGCATCCCAGGTGATTTCACACTTGGATATATTATGCTGTAAAATAGACTCCTCCAAGTGGAAGGACTTTGGGTATACGCAGACAAATGACATATGGAGTGGGCTGGATGTGCCCTCTAAAATTTTCTGGGATATTCTATTCTTAGTTCACAAAGAAATGCCATGAATTCCCATCCTGCAAAAACAAAACAGAAACTCTTGTGCTTGAAGACACATATGATTGCCACAACCTGGGGCCACATTTATTTTAAGGATGCAAAAAATCTAGTGACTGTATCTGCTGGTAAAACTGCATAAACCAGATGTAGATGAATTGTTGTGGTTACAGAGATTTATGGAGCTTTTTGTGGGATGTGATATATGCATCATCATCGTCATCATCATCATCCTTTCTACCTACCATGCTGAAAGAACATGGTACAATTCTGTGCATGCTTAGTTGAAGATGAATCCCACTGTGCTCATTGTGGTTTACTCCTAAGTATATATGCATAGTGTTGCACTCTTAGACCTGAATCTGTTACCATAAATGTTCAGGGGTCTTAAGGACCCTCAAAATATCTATATTAATTTGGGGAATTAATGTTCTCAGCTATGTGATAGGAGGCAACAGAGCAAGACCTTTTGACCTGTGTATACCAGTAATAAGGAGGAAATGCTATGCTAGATAGTACAATTATTAATTTTATTGAGAAAGCAATAATAACAACATTCACACACAGAGAGACTTCAAGCAACCATGCAAGGCTAGCGAATAAAGTAGGAAGAATTGGGATAGAGGAATAGAGAAGGGAGGTTATTTTAGGGTGATACTGTACCAATCAGAGGAGTTGAGGTCATGGAGGAAACCAGCAGAGTGGGGGTCCTGAAGCCAGGATAGCTACACAGTCTGATGTGGAGTTGAAAGGAAGATGAACTGTATGCACTTGAGTGGGGTTTTGAATTATTATACCAAATAATTCCCTTCAGGGGATGAGATTTAGAGTGCAAGACAATGCTTCTCAGAGGTTCTCAAGGTAAGACAATGGACACTCTAGATATGCTAACAACCCTTAATGTGCTCATACTTTGTAACTGAGTAGAGGAAGCAATCCCCTTTGTTTGGGTGAAGGTAGAGATAAGATAGCTCTTTACAAACTTGAGTATCTCAGCTTAGGCTGATGGGTTTAGCCAGATGTTCATGCAAGACCTTGCCCTGTGGTTACCTTTCTTTGGAATTTGGGCTAGCACCTCCTCCGTGTATATCCAGGAGCACTAGTCCTTGGGATTTCTGATTTTGGGGAGTCCCCAGTTTACTGGCTACACTTCATGGAAGGCCAGATATGGCCAAATTATTAATTTTTGCCAACTATTACAGATACAGAACAGGGGTTGTCAGGGTAGGTAACAAATCCTATTGTTTGTTCCAATTAGAGTAGACTTGTCAATGGGATTTTCCTAGACATCGACTCATCATTCAACAATTAATCCAATGGTTCTTTTCTAGATATACTAGATTGTTTGTTGGAAAGATGTGTGCACAGATGCATGCCATCTGAGGTCCATATTAGAGAGACAGGACTTTGTTTAATGCCATCCACACTAACAGATGGTCTACATGAGCATAAATTACCAATTCACTATCCCTTGCAAGATTATGGAAAATGCCGGGCTTACTAAATGAATTGTGACAGGAATTGCTCAAGGTGGTCTAGAGCTCTACAAGTATACCAATGGGAAATCTGAACCCCTAGCAACTGTCCGCTGTCATGTCAGATAAAACACCCAAAGGAATATTTAGTGTGCCCTATAGGAGCTCTTCCTTGTACAAAAATCCTTTGAACAAGGGATATTTGTTTTAAATATCAAGGCATTTGATTTGATTTTTTCATTCCATTTTCAGAATGGTGTTAGTATGGAGGGGACTGGTGCTGAAATGTGAAGATCAAAATCCAATTGCCAGTACCAATTAGAGTAGACCTATTGAGTCAATTCATAAACAGCATGGTGTAGTGGTTTGACTGTTGGACTAGGACTCAAATCTTCATTCAACAATGGAAACTCACGAGCGGCCTTGGGCAAGACACTTTCTCAGCCTAACAGGGAGGCAGTGGTAAACCTCTTCTGAACAAATCTTGCCAAGAAAACCACATGATAGGTTCATCTTGGGGTCACCATAACTTAGTAATAACTTAAATGCATACAACAACAAATCAATTGCTGAATGCTAAGTGAACACTTATGTAACTCTTCCAATAGGTCTACTCTAATTGGAACCAGTAGTTGGATTGAGGCTATGAAGTCACACTCATATGTCATAGTTTGCCTTGCCAGTTGTTAAGCAGCAGAGTACCAATTAGGTATAGATACATCTTTGGTTTTGCTTTCTCTCACATTTGAATATTTAAAACTTTGTTCTTTCACACCCAAATATGAACAAACTTGCAATATGTGACAAATTATTGAAAAAAAATGTACCAACATTGAATTCTCCTTTATTAGCCCCAGCCACCTCTAATAGGTACTGTGATAATGATATTCTTAGCAGGTGAAACACTACTATGCCTGTCACAATGATGTTAAAGACGAGCTCCAAATGGAGGGAGTGGCAGCCTCAATCAGCATTAATATGCTTGAATACACAGAAGTACAAAGCCAGATTTTTACATTTTAAGCATGCATAACCCATAGTGTGGGTGAACAAATTTGTCAATTTCAGTTCCCTTCACATTCAGATTTTTAAAAATCATATTTCTCCCCCACTCTCAATATGGAGACATTTCTGGGTACTGGTAAATGCTTAGTTTAATACAAATGAAATTCAAAACAAAACTGAATCTAAATTCTCATTGGTTCCTAGTATATCAGTGCAAGGAATATGTCTACCCTTCCTCCTTCCCTCCCTCCCCCCACTTTTTTTTATTTCTTCCCATTCTACCTAACACTTTCAGGCTCATCCCTTGTGAAAATCTGTCATCAAACGATGAACCAGAAGAAATATGAGTGAATGCACTGCTCTCATAAAAAAAAAAAAAGAGCACCAGACTGGTATCAAGGGACCTTGCTAAGATACTTAGGAGAATATTTTCCATTGAAGTCAACTGACCATTCATCTCCCTTTTTAACTAGTGTCGAGGCTGGTTTACTTGATGATGATTTGATGCCCAGCAATTGCTCCCCTTTGCCCACTGAAAATGAGTGATGACAAGGGAAAAGCCGTCAAATAGAACAAGCTGAGATATTGTAGCAGAAAGCCAAGCAGAGCTAAGTCCTGCAAAAAAAGGAAATACTATTATAAAAGGAAGAAGAAGAAGAAGAAGAAGAAGAAGAAGAAGAAGAAGAAGAAGAAAGAAAGAAAGAAAGAAAGAAAGAAAGAAAGAAAGAAAGAAATCTGTTTTATAGTCTGCTTTACAGGAGATAGATTCCCCACTTCCACTAGATTTGTAGAGTATGTTTGTCTTGATAAATCCTTCCTATAAAATAAATAAATAAATAAAAAAACCTCAGGGTGGTAGCACATGAAACCAGTGGTTCAAGGATTCTGTTGAATTCTTCATTTTTGTGCTTATGCTAAATGGATACCTTTTGTACGTAGCTGTGTGGTAAAAACAAAATTACAATTCATGCTATCTCCCATCAAATGTGAAAAATGAAACTAAAGAGAAGGCCTGGTAGGGACTAGAGTTTATTGTTTAGTAGATGTTTTCAGTTTAAGACAGCTCTTGAGATCTATGCCTTCTCGTGAAGAGAATACATGGGAAAAAAATATGGACTTTTCTTTCATTTTGGGATCTTCAATGCATTTTCATTTACTTTCTCTAATAAACAGAATTGGAGTGAGGGAGTTCTTTAAAAGCTGACATATAAGCAAAAAACATCACTCCTTTCCATTTGTATTTTCTGTACTTGGCTGTTTTTCCCCATAGGGTTAAAAGCAGACTCCCTCCCGATCTCTAGAGCAGTGCTCTCATCAAAAGCATGCCCTCTCTGGGTTAAATGCTTTAAACATTTGATGATTCAACCCTGGATCTCCTGGGTCAAACATGTGAAGTGACTCTCATACTATACATTTGAGTTCTAGTCCTTGTTGTGACATCATTGCTCAGAAACACATCTTCAACATAAACAGCAGCTCAGATTTTTCATTAAGCATATATATTCTGACCCAGAATCTTCCCAATGTGCACAGATGAACAGACTTCCCCATTCACTCTAACTGAAACAGCAGCTCTGTATATGCCTCTACCCTTGTCCACAGAGACCTGCTCCCTGAAACCTCCATGGAACTGGATTATCTCATTTTGTCCACAAATAGATAGGCTTTCTCATTCATTTAAATGGAGGGACAAGCTCTATATATACATATCCCTCTATCTGCAAAGACCTCCTACCTTATGAATGAAGAAAATATTTGTAGGCAGTTCTGCTAGCCTCCCTCAACCTGATGACCTCCATGTGAAATCCATGTACTGGACTTGGACTTCCATCATTCCCAGTCAGCATAGCTATTGGAGGACACCAATTTGAAGGGGGCTTGTGAATGCCCTAATCCTCATATGATAGCTATAATCATACAGAGGCTGGATGGCCATCTGTCAGGGATGCTTTGATCATGATGTCCTGCGTGGCAGGGGGTTGGGCTGGATGGCCCTCGTGGTCTCTTCCAACTCTACAATTCTATGATTCTATGATTCTTGGTGGAGTATGATGATGCAACTATGCTGTATAAGCAGTGAAATCAGGAGGGAAAAGATTACAGGCACAGTGGCCATGAAAGAAGTATGATGTTGTAGAAACAGCTTCTCAGAGCCAGCACTCTTAGTCTGCCTTCCTTGCCTCTGCTTGAATGATCATTTAAAAAGCTGCAGCTGCTAGCATAGGGTACCAACAGGATTCCAAAAAATGAGACCCAGAGCCTGTTTTCACAACACAGTTATAACTCTATGATTCTACTTTAACTCTCATTGATACATCCTATGGAATACTGGGGTTTGTAGTTTGGTAAAACTTTTGAGCTCTCTGACCGAGTATTCTAAATTGTTGTTTTTGTTAACTGTCATCAAGTCGACTTCAACCTATGGTGACCATGTGAATGAGAGACCTCCAAATCACCCTATCATCAACAGCCTTTGCACACTCAGGCTGCGGCCTCCTTGATTGAGTCTATCCATCTGGAATGTAGCCTTCCACTTTTCCTACTGCCTTTGTTGTTGTCTTTTCTAGTGAATCATGTCTTCACATGATATGGCAAAAGTATGACAGTTCCAATTTAGTCATCTTGGCTTCTAGGGAAAGTTCAAGCTTGATTTCCTAGGGGACCCATGTATTGGTCTTTTTAGCAGTCCATGGTATCTGTAGAACTTTTCTCCAGACACATCTCAAATTATTTGATTTTCTTCCTATCAGCTTTTTTTCACTGTCCAGCTTTCACAACTATACATAGAAATGGGAAATATGATGGGACAGACAATCTTAACTTTAGTATTCAATGATATATCTTTACACTTCAGGATCTTTTCTAGTCCCTTTATAGATGCCCTTCCAAGTCCTGTCTTCTTATTTCTTGACTGCAGTCTCCATTCTGATTAATGACTGAGCCAAGGTATGCAAAATCTTGAACTATTTCAATGCCTTCATCATCTACTATTAAGTACATCATCTACTTTAAATGTAAAACATCTGCAGTCAATATTTTTGTTTTCTTAATGTTCAGCTGTAAACCTGTCTTTGCACTTTCTTCTTTGACTTTCTTCATTTGTCATTCCAAGTCTTTGTTACTTTCTGCTAGTAGTATTTTTTTATTTAAGTATTTATACCACAAAGGCTCTCAGAGTGTGAAGTCGAAGGCTCTCAGAGTGGCTTACAAATTGTTAAGCAATAGCACTTTCACATCTACACCACTTTTGTAGTGCACTAGGCACTTTCTAAATGGTTTCCAATGTGTGTTAGCTAACTGCCCCCACAAGCCGGGTACTCATTTTACTGACCTATGAAAGGATGGAAGACTGAGTGAACCTTGGAGCCCTTGGGATCGAACTCATACGTAACATTGTGGCTGCAGTACTGGCATTTAACCACTGTGCCACCAGCACTGTAATCTGCATGGTGTCATCTGCATATCTTAAATTGTTCCTTCCTCCAGATTTCATGCTTCCTTCCTCTGAGTCTAATCCTGCTTTACGTATGATACGTTCAGCATACAAGATGACACATAAGTAAAACGCAGCCTTGTCTGACCACCTTACCCAGGGCCAGTTTAAGGAATTTTGGGGGCCCCTGCAATGCTTTATTTTGGGGGCCCCATATGTTTATTTCAGGTCAATGTAACCTAACCTATTCACAGTACAGGATATTCAGATTACAGTAGGACCCCCATATCCATGGATTCATTATCCATGGGACACAAAACAGCACACCTACCATCGAGTCTTCCTAGAAAATGTGCCCTCCCTAGCCATTTTCTAGGCCCTCCAAGGCAACTCTATGGTATTTTAAACCAGAAGTCCCATTATTTTCAGTGGTGTTCACTATTATCCACAGTTTTCAGAATCCATGCCCGCACAGAACCAATCCCCAGTGGATAAGGGGGGGGCTACTGTATTACATAATTTGCCACCAATAATTTAGTTTAAAAACTATATTATAGGCACTAACAAAATATTTTTTGTTAATTAGCAATTAACATAATGGTGTAGATTTCCTTAAAAAAAAAAGTAGACTATAAGCTAAACATGAGTTAGCAGTGTGATGCAGCAGCAAAAAATGCCAATGCGATTCTAGGCTTCATTAATAGGAGTATAGTGTCTAGATCAAGGGAAGTTATAGTTCTGGGCACCACAATTCAGGAAGGGTATTGAGAAGCTGGAATGTGTCGAGAGGAGGGCAACCAAAATGGTGGGAGGTCTGGAAGCCATTATGCCCTATGAGGAGCAACTTAGGGAACTGGGTATGTATAGCTGGAGAAGAGAAGGTTGAGAAGTGACATGAGAGCCATGTTTAAATATTTGAAGGGATGTCATACTGAGGATGGAGCAAGCTTGTTTTCTGCTGCTCCAGAGACTAGGACATGGAGCAAAGGGTTCAAACTCCAGGAAAAGAGATCCCACCTAAACATTAGGAAGAAGTTCCTGATGGTAAGAGCTGTTTCTATAGTGGGATACGCTGCCTGGGAGTGTGATGGAGTCTCCTTCTTCGGAAGTTTTTAAGAGAGGCTGGATGGCCATCTGTCCTGAGGGCTTTGATTGTGTGTTCCTGCAGGGCAGAAGCTGATTGGATGGGGTGGCTGTTGGGGTCCCTTCCAGCCCTATGATCTATGATTCTAGGCTGCATTCAGAGCCTGGGAAAGTTACTTTGGGATTGCACCTCTCGGAATCCCCCTGCCAGCACCCTTCTCAAGATCTGGTTGCATTGTTTCTTTTCCAGCATTCTCTAGCCCAGTGGTCTTTAAACAGAGGCTGGATGGCCATCTGTCAGGGATGCTTTGATTGTGATTTCCCGCATGGCAGGGGGTTGGACTGGATGGCCCTCGTGGTCTCTTCCAACTCTACAATTCTATGATTCTATGATATCCTCACAGGGGGTCCACAAAGGTTTGAAGACTGTTTGGTCCACCTCCTCCCTGTAGTGGAACAGTCATGTGACATGAACTAAGGCAAAGGCTGGCTGGCTTGGCCTGCACATTGCCATTCAATCCACTCCAGCCACAAACATGCAGGAAGAAGCAAGAGTGCCTCTGAGGGAAAAGATTAATGGATGGTGTAATTGTATTGTTTTTGTTGTTAGCTATTATTATTAGGGCTTTAAATCTTGAGTTAAGTCTTGGGCAACAAAAGATATTTAAAGAGGGTCCCTGGTAAAGAAAAAGTTAAGAACCACTGCTTAGCCCAATGGCTCTCACATAGCACTAATGGGATACTGGTGTTTTAGTGACAACAATAAAACCATTTTTCCTAGTAATATTACTCCAAATTTTTATTTATATTCTTCTGTTAAAAGAACCAGTGTTGTAGAAGCTTCAGCATTGCCCTATGACTGTGGAGACCAGGGTTTGAATCCTTACTCAGCCATGAAAACCCACTGGGTGACCTTGGGCAAGTCATACTCTCTCAGCCTCAAAGGAAGGCAAAGGCACAGCCCCTTTGAACAAACCTTGCCTAGAAAACCCCATGATAAGCTTGCCTTACTCAGAAATGACTTCAAGGCACATGGGCAAACACACACAGTTTCCTTTTGCAGGTTGAACTCAGTTGTCAGCAAGAGGAGGAAGCTGAAGAAGACCAAGGGGGAAAGAGAGGGAGGAAAGGGGGAGAAGGACATGCTAAGGGCACCTGGAAAGACGGGCTGGAGGGAATCTGTGGGAGTTAGGAAAAGGAAGGAAGAAAGAAGGGAGGGAGGGAGGGAGGGGGGGAAAGAAAGAAAGAAAGAAAGAAAGAAAGAAAGAAAGAAAGAAAGAAAGCAAGCAAGCAAGCAAGCAAGCAAGCCTTTTCTGAAGATAGAGCAGGGGAGAACAAGAGGTGACCCTCCCTTCCCTCCCCCCTTTCTCTCATTCACACACATACTGTACACACATTCACCCCTCTCCGACTTGCCTTTGAGGATGATCCTGGAAGGAGGGGGGAAGGGAGCAACAAACTCCCTCCAGGATCAGCCACCTAAAGAAGCCCCGTTTTTCTCTTTCACTTTTGCTTTGGCTTTCTAGTTTGAGAGACGTTGTCGTTGTTTTTTAAAGCAGGCAGGGGTTTTTTTCCAGGAAGAGGGTTAGGTCCAGATGGGGCCCCCTGCTGGTGTCCCCCCCCCCGCAGATGCGGATTTGGCAGAATGGCTAAGCCGGCCCTGCCCTTACCACATCCCATTTTTCCATATTCTATCCTGAGAGTAGCCTTTTGTCCTGAGTACAGGTTACACATCAGGACAATCAAATGTTGTGGGACACCCAGTTCTTTAAGAGCAATCCATAGTTTTTCATGATCTACACAATCAAACGCTTTGCTATAAGCTATAAAGCATAGGGTGATTTTCTTTTGAAATTCTTTGGTGTACTGCATTATCCAGAATATGTTTGTAATTTGACCCCTAGTGCCTCTTCCTGAACCCAGTTTGGACATCTCACATTTCTTGTTCTCTGGTAAAAGTCTTTGTTATAGAATTTTTAGCATCACTTTGCTTACAGGGGAAGTTAATGCAATGATCCTGTGGTTACTACACCCTATGGTGTCTCCTTTCTTGGGGATTGGAATGTATATTGAATGTTTTCAATCTAAATACCCCTCCCTAAATCACAAACCCCAGTTTTCCATAGATTACATACATGGTAGTTAAAGCAGAACCATAGTGCTATGAGTGTGGAAGGGCCCCTGGTTAAAACCCTTGTAACTATGTTTAAATTTTCAGACTGACATTGGTTTCTTTTCTGCTTTTTCTGAACACTTATATCTGGTGAAGGGTTTTGTGCATCTAAAAAGTTCACTTCCATCATTAACTAACCTATAGTCATCCCCTTGCTATTTCATCCTAGGTTTTATTCCTCCAAGGATCAATATGAATCAACACTTTGGTCTGTTGTAGACTGATAATAAACATTCATAAGATGTTTAGAATACAATATATTCCTTCCCATGGTAACTATAGCATGTCAGTACAGATGATTTTTTATCACTGACATTTCCAAAATTTAAATTGGAAAAAAAAAGATTTAATCAATACAACCCCTTTCCAAATTCTGGACTTTTTATTTTGGGAGTCCCTTCCAATGAAACTTAAAAAATTTTTTATTGCCTGGGGAACTGCAAAAGTGATATGAAAAAAATAATCTTCCCTTCATGGCATGGCTGCCTGTAAATCAAGCCTATTTTTGTACACAAATCTAAACTCTGCTGCCTTCTTTGCTTTGTGATGCAAGACACAGTATTTGGTACTGCTCTTCAACATTTGGGTGATGAAAGGTTGAGAGAGCTCTAAGGATGGATTTTGGCACAGTTTGCTCTCAGCTAGAATTTCACACCCGCTGGTTTAAGCCTAACAGTGGTGGAACAACAGCCAATAGCAAGTGTGTGCCAATGAGGTCAATGCAAGACACCACAGAGGATTAGCGAAACCCTTTGGTGGAAGATATGGTTTGATTTTCTGGAAGAACTTATGAAAATGAATTGGCTCCCATCTACGTAGCAGTGATCCATCATAGAATTAATTTCAGTTCCCCTCTGTAATGTTAATGAGATATGAAAAGGCTTCTTATTCCTTTCAAAGATATCAGTTGTCGAAACATTAATGACATTGAATCCACTCCAGTGAATGGGAAAGAATGAGTTCACCTACGCTATGATTTATAATTGGCTCACTCATGGGACTTGAGTTCTTTGCATGAAAAAAAAAATAACAACCACCAGCTAAAGCTGCTGGAGCTTTTAAATGTGTGCCATTCAGGCTTGCATTGTCGTAAAAAGGGTTTCAAGCAATCAGCTTGCATCTAATTAAGACTCTGCCATTTAGGCTGCAGCACTCCAGCCACTTACATTGGAGTAGTTCTCCGCTAATATCCGTGACTTCAGTGAGATTTAAGGACATTCTGGAGGAGGTTGTTTGAAAACCACAGCCTGGGTCACCTCATGCATTACTTTGGGTTTTAAAGGGATTTTTATAAACAGGGCGGGGGGGGGGGGGAAAGACCTTAGTATTCAAGCAATTCTTGTGGCCCCTTTGCCCCATACTACAAATTAAAGCTCTCCTTAATTAATAATCTTCATATCACCTCTACATCACATCCACTTAACATTCTTCGACTCTGACCCATCCTCCACCACCTCTCATGTCATATATTCAGGTCCTAAATTTCATCACACATTTTAGTTATAATAATTTATGAAATGGATAGCATGTTTTCCTCCCCACAAACCAGAAACAAATATAAGAAGGTGCAGCTCAAAGCAGCTTCCAAATAAGAAAAGGATGAAAAGAAACCCAGACATATCCATTAAATCATATTTGGGACAAGCAAAAAGTTGCACCTTCAGATGCAGCCAAGCCAAAACAAACAGGCAGGAAACAGCAGAATCAAATCCTCGCTTTTTATGTTGTGTTTTTGTTGTTGTTGTTGTTGTTGTTGTTTTTAAATAATTGCTTTTTATTGACTGGCATATGATATCATTATAAGAACATCACCTTTGCCTTTTTAGATGAGGCCTACAGCCAGCACAAGATATTTTGCCAACTATGGTTCTAATTTGGAAAAGTTACTTTATGGACTACAACTCCTATAAGGTCTGGGTAAGGACTGTGGAAATTGTAGTCCCTCAAAGAAGCAAATTTCTGTACTATCTGTAGGGGATACCAGATACTTCTTGAAACACTTTCACAACCCCTGCTCTCTCTTCCTTTTCCTGAAGTCCACAGCAGTTAACCTGTAGCTTGTGGCTCCTCTTCCCAGCAGCTCTGGGATCAGCTTTAAACAGTATTTCTGTTCGTAAGCATAGCTGACTCGGACATTATTTCAGTTCTCACTCCATTTCTACACTTTCAAGGCTTGTAAGATCTAAAATGGCCCTGGATTCAGCCCCAGCAGGGTTCATGATGTCTTTTTGTGGGGAGGCGAGACAATGTTTTAAAAATAGTTTTTAAAATATGGCCATGCTGGCTGGGGGATTATGGGAGCTGTGGTGCAAAAGTAGTACAGTTAAGCCTTTGATGACTCTCACCCACACAGTAGCATCTCGTCTGAGTTCCACAGAGGAGACTTCCAATTCAATGGCAGCTGGTGGCTTTGATGGCAGTGGGGTGGTGAATATGCTCCAAGTTTTAGACCTAAATTTAATACACATATCCAAAGGTCCTGAACTCTATCCTGAAATCAGCCCCTTGGGTATCACCTTTAAAGTTTGCATTAAAAGCAGATGTGGATTTCCTATCCCACTGAAAAGGAAGCCACCACGTGACCACTGTTTCTCTTCACTGCTTCACAACAATTTATCTAGAGATGCCAGGATTGAAGTAGGGACAAAGTACAATCAAAGTATGTTCTCTGCTTCTCCCAAATTCCCATGTACATATACCACAATCACCAAGTTAGAGGGAATTAAGGTAAGCTTTGCCCAAACATCACCTTGGATGCCCCACAGTAATTGGAAATTTCTTGACTCATTAGTAGTATGCAATTCCTTTCATCGTGCATGCTTGAATGTCCAGTACCAGGTGTCCTCATACCTCTCTCTCTCTCTCTCTTTTCTTTGCAAACGAAGATTCAGGAAGGATTCATCCCGCGCTTTCTGCAAGCACGCTGATGACTAAAAAGGCCAATCCGAGATAGACAAGTCCGGTTGCAGAAAGCACAGCAGAAGGTTTCCTCGGGCGATGTTACCGGGTTGTGATTCTTTCTGTGTTGCCGTTTCTCTTCAAGACTTGTTTGGCGTGAGTTCTCAAATAAGGCTGCAGCATCGTGGATAGTGCGTCTCCATGCCTCCCGATGTGAGGCCAGGGCGGACCATTGTTGGTGATCAATTTGGTCAAGCCTGAGATGTTGTTTCAGGGAGTCCTTGTATCGCTTTTTGGGAGCGCCCCTCTCACGCTGACCCGTGGCGTATACCACAAGACTTAAAAAAGCGTGTCCTGCAGCCAATAGTGCAAGAAATGGAAAACCAACGTTGGCTTGAATGTTCATTAGTATTACAAATGTCTGATGTTATTCCTCTGACCCCTGCCTCCACTCTGACAATTAGTTGTCAAACTTAAGTTTTATGAAAGAAGTTCAAAGGCAATGAAAGACTCCTGTATGAAAACACAGATCAGGAGTGCTACTTGTTGTACCTATACACCTTAAGGAGTGAAGAATGTAGCCAAATGATCCTGCAACAGATGGGTAAATGACACTTTACATTATTCAAGCTTCTTTTCTTTTCTTTTTTAAATAAATGCTTAAACAAGCCACTTTTATGGAGTGCTACCACTGAAACAGTGGGTAAGAGGGGTAAAAGCTATCAAAACAGGTGACAGGACTAGACCACGCAAATGTGTTTTGAGTTGCTCAAACTTTGCAGCACCTTTCCCTTCCCAAAGTTGTTAAAAAGGTTGGGGGGATCAGTAGGATGGTCCCTCAAAAAAACACCATTACATTTCTACTTAGTTCTAGCTCATGATTCGCTGTTGCAATGAGTGAAAGTGTAATGTAGCCATTCCCGACCATGCAAAAGAGACACAACATTACCAATGATAATATCAGTCAGCCAATTGCATTTCAGTTTTCTTGTTCAAAAACCTGCTCATGCTAAGCGCATTTGAGCAGGATGAAGAATACCAGCAGTAGATTCAAGCATATAGCCCTCCTCTGCTCTGCTGTTGTGGATGTACTGCAAGGCAACCAAGATATTCAGTTTGGCTGTGCATATTGTAATCAAGTGAAAATGTACATTGGAATCTGGGCAAATGCAAGTTTCTGTCACAAAACTTAGACAGATAGTTCAGATGCAATCACCTGATTGTGACCTGATATTAACAACCTGGCTACATTACAGTATGTCCAGCACAGTAACAGTGAACCTACCCCGGGGGAGTATCATGGGATGGCTTTCATCCATAAGAATTCATTGTTTAGAATTCTATTGGTTAACCCATGATTATACCAGTTTATGTATGGGGCAGAACTTTGGATGGAGGTATATAATACCTCCTTAGACAATGCTTCTTCCACCAGGTAAGCTGGGATCAGAGGTTGCTCCTTTTTCCTTGAGTGCTCAAGGATAGTTGGAATATGGCTGTACACATTCCCACAACCATATAGTGGCAGGGGTGGACACAGCTATGGCCAGGAGACACCTTCCTCCCCAACTTCTGTCACCACTTTGTGACGCCCGACCTCCACATCACAGCTGAACTACATCTCCCAGTGGTATAGCACAAGCACTCAGATGTGTCTATGTATTCCTGGCTGTGTCTCCTTCCCTGAGAATCACTCACGCCAGGCTGGATGTTTCTTGTTAACAAAAGAACATTTATTGTCAAACGAATAAACCATGTAACTGTATACTCAAGTTATTGGGCCTGCACAAACATTTGCTCTTTATCTTAGCTTCTAGCTGTCTTGAATCACTCAAAGCCTCATCTCAACTATCTAAACTGAAAACCCAACTTAAACTGAATGTAAACTAACTTAAATTAACTGCTTTCCTCACTCACTCCCCCTTTATCTGCTCCAGAAGCCCCTCCTTCCTCCACCTCCCCACAGAAGATTGGCTCCTGAAGTACCAGGTCCTCATTGGCTCCCTGTCTGTCTGTCACACCATGCCCCATGAGGATCAGCTTAGGAAGCTGGGCATGTTTAGTCTGGAGAAGAGAAGGTTGAATGGGGACATGATAGCCATGTTTAAATATTTGAAGGGATGTCATACTGAGGATGGAGCAAGCTTGTTTTCTGCTGCTCCAGAGACTAGGACACGGAGCTATGGGTTCAAATTACAGGAAAAGAGATTCCACCTAAACATTAGGAAGAACTTCCTGACAGTAAGAGCTGTTTTGCAGTTGAATCCACTGCTGCCTGCATGTGGTGGAGTCTCCTTCTTTGGAGGTTTTTAAACAGAGGCTGGATGGCCATCTGTCAGGAATTATTTGATTGTGTATTCCTGCATGGCAGGGGGTTGGACTGGATGGCCCTTGAAGTCTCTTCCAACTCTATGATTCTATGGTTCTCTTGTACCCCAAGAAAGGAAGCAGAGAGGAAGGTGTAGATTCTACCCCAGAAGCATAGTATTGAAGGCTTAATTTAATGAATCTTAGCCCAAAAGAGCCATGCTAGATGAGATCAGGGGCCAGCCAAATCACAAACAAAGCCAACAGACTGTAGCTGAGTACAATGGTATTTGCCCTGTCATGTTCACCTGCAACTGATATTCATTGGCATGCTGCTTCTGATACTGGAGATAATGTGCAGTCATTATGATTACTAGCCACTGACTGTCTTATCCTCAATGCACAGCCATGTCATATGGAGCAAGTCTGCAGCTCTTAGAGAATGTGCATTTGATATTTTTTAGGTTAGGAAAGGTGGTGTCATAAGCACATGAAAAGCAACCCCTATGCTAGAGATTATGGTGGGGAACAACAACAAATTAAACTCATAATACAGTTTTAAAAGCCACCTCAAATACCTTAAAGGCACCAGATCCTGTCTGATCCTGGAAACTAAGCAGGGTCCTCTCTGCTTAGTACTTGGATGAGAGACCACCAATGAATACCAGAATGAATACCAGGTGCTGTAGGCTATATTTCAGAGACAGGATTTTTCAAAAATACCTCTGAGTATTCCTTGCCCAATAAAAACCTATGAAATTCCTGTGATCATCGTAAGATGAAGACACACACACATACACAGAGAGAGAGAAAGAGAGAGAGAGAGAATATAAACCATTAAAACAGCATATATAACTGATACATATTAAAAATACTCAATAAAAATTTTAAAATTCATAATTTACAAATAATCTGGATAAACCTGCCAAAAGAAACTGGTCCTTAGTGCTATTTTAAACTCAGACAGTGTATCCAGATGTCAAATCTCTTCTGGCAAGTCACTGCATAGTCCGGAGGCAATTTAAAAAAGTATCTTCTGGGTGACAATTGCCAGCCTGAATGAACTAAGTGTTCCCCAGAGGACCTGAGCATATGGGGAGGATTATATGAGAGAAGGCAATTTTATAAGTAACCTGGACCCAAACCATGTAGGGCTTTAAAAACATTTTGTACCTTGTCCAGAAACTAACTGGCAGCCAGTGGAGTGATCTTAATATTTGTGAAATATGATCACTACTGGATGTACCAGTAACCATTCTGGCTGTCATATTTTGAACTAACTGAACTTTCTGAACTCAGTAAAGAGGTAGCCCAATGTACAGCATATTGTAGAAGTCCAGCCTTGAGGTTACCAGTGCGTGAACTAGCATCTTTAAATCCTGCAGCTCTAGGAAGGAGTGCATCTAGCATAATAACTGAAGTTGATAGTAAGCACTCCTGGCCATCACTTCTGTCCAGGCTGTCATTTGAAGTGATAGATCCAGAAGCACCCCAAAGCTCTGAATACAGTCTTTCAAGGGAAGTTTCCAAACAAAACCCTTAAGGAAGTATGTGCTAATTCCTTCTTGGGCCCCTCAGTGGTGAGTCACATAACCTAAACAATCAAGTGATTTTCCCAACCCAAATCCCCAGGAAATATATAGCTCAGAATCTCCTTCTGTCCTGCAATGCAAGGTTGTCATAAACCCATCAGTTTCTATCTCCCAGACATAAGAAGCAATTAGCCAAGTTTTCTTTTCTTTTGTCTATTCAGTGGGAAACTCATCTAAGCTTTGTTCTAGCCAAAGTACCCCCTTTGGGACATGATGCAGGGTATAAATATTAATCCCCCAACAATAGAAAGGTGTGCCACTTTGGACTAGTGGGGCTAATCTCTTTCTCAGCATGCTCCCAATTGGAACCTCCAGTGCCACCCTCAGACTTCTGTCAGAGTACTTCAAAACTCTCCTCTTTTTAGGACTGGTAACTATTACCCTGTTTCCTGAATCTCTCTATCCAGCCTTTCTCCCTAACCTTTTGATAGCCCTGTGTGATTCTTATGAGCATGTTGCATGAGTGAATGCTTTTTGTGTTATTTCCAATAAAAAAATTATTTCACTTTAACCTGGAGTTCTCTGCAATTAGTACTGGTATACATATGTAAAAAAGATCCTGAAGTTACCTACCTCTCACAGTCTTCCATTTGAACTAACAATAATATTTCCCACAAATATTAATATAGTTTTGGAATCATGAGTGGGGCTCTATAGCACCCCCACATCATTGGGGATCAGTACCATATACCTCCTTCCACAGTGCCCCCAAGTACATAAAAGAAAATTTAAAAATGAAAATTAACCTCTGGAGGTGTGGGTTTTTTTTTTTTCCAAACTGAAAAACAAGCATGCATTTTCCTCTATAGTCCTTTATGGAATCTAAGCCAGGCATATATAGAACTTCTTACAAAGAGAAAAAAAAGACTTACATTTTATAGCTCAAACAATTTTTACCCAGAGAAAATAACAGAAATGAGCAACAGACATAAAACTTTAGCCTGTGTAAATTAAATGGTTCTGCTGCATTAACTTCATAAAACCATAATCCTCTCCTCCATAAACTATTACATGCACTGCAACATATCTGATTTATGGGGTGTAGAATCGATGGGAAAAAATTAATGCTTGAAAAACATATTAGAGACATTATTGAACAGATTTTAATTGAGATTTGATTTCAATGCCCCTTATCCACATGATTAATGGGTTCTAGCCCTCGACTCCAGCAGGCAGAAAAGAGAGTCTTTAATATGACAATTAAGTATCTGTCTTTAGGTTTTATGTAGCTCTCTCCTTAGATCACTTCATCAGTACAGTGGGGCTTTTGTGCAGATTAAATTGAGACTCAATTTTCTCTATTTTCCAGCACTTACTTATGTTTTATGACAAGCACTAAATCAATTTTATACTATTATTGATTTTTTTTCTTAAATGGACACAAACCATTTCGCCTTTTGCCCTTCTTTTCGACTCTACTTCCCCTGGCTCCCCCCATCCCCCATATGCTTGATATACAGCTGTCTAAAGAAATTTGAAGCATTTCCTGTGATTTCTACAGGTCGTGCCAATTCATTCACTTTTTACAATGCCAGAATTGACAAACTCAACCTGGAGTTCCAACAAAACTTGTGTACAGTTGCTGTGGGATAGGTTTTGATGGTTTTATACTCACATCCCCACACACACCCTATCAACCCCATGTAACCATTTTCTTTCCTTTGAAAAATGTGTCCATATAGAGATAGATGGCTACATTATCCCTTTTTAAATGTCAATATAATATTTGTACCAATGCCTGAATTTCCTGAAAAATGTTTATGCTATGATGTTCAGAAAATTAAACTACAAGAAACCTATAGGAAGAATGTGTTTCTATGCCATTTGGGGGAGGGGGAGTAGGACAGTATCCACAGTATGCAATAAGTTGTCAGAGATATCACAACAAGCTAGTGGCATGCCATGCAATTAAAAAACTCCTGGCTCTTAGAGGACTTGATCCTACATGACTTTGTGACCAAAATTAACAGTGACCCCCAGGCAATAAAAGTAATGCAGTGTGTAATCAGATTGCTTACCTTCCCGCCTCCCTTTTTTTTTTTTTGGCTTATCTACACAAGGTCATATCATTGGGTGAAAGGAGAAATGTAGTTCAGGGTGAACAATAACTGGGTTTGGACTTTGTGACTGTTAAAGGGTCAGAGAGGGTATTAGAACAGACCTTTCTCCTATCTGTTTCAAGTCCAGCATGAGTATTATGAGTGTGATACAAATGAATGGAATGTCACAGCCTGCATTCGATACAATTATGCAAGATGCATGGGTGCAAATTTCATTTAGTGGCTCGTCAGTACAAGAGAACAGAGAGTGGGGAGATTATCAGACATGTTAAAAATGGTGTTACGTGAATGCCACGAGATCGCAAAAGGGCTTTCTTATCAGACAATGTCGTTTCCCCCTCGTTATGAACACAGTCTACTGCTGTTCTGCCAGCACTGTTTTTTATTGACAAGGTAAGCCATCAATAGATCCCACATTCCGTTTCTGTCATGGATGTTCCTGTGAGCGAAAAGGTGCTTTGTTATGCTGGTGAGATCCCAGCATAAATGGGAGGTCCTTGCCAGAACACTTCCGGGTGTGATGACATGCTTTTTATGACCATCCCTGGGTTACTTCTACCTTTTAAAGTGTGTTTTTTCTGCTTGCTGTCACTTTTTAATGTTCTTTTTATTTTTATTTTTGAATTTCCCATGCTCACAGGAAATTCTCTGTCATGAAAATCTGCAGGATTTCAACCCAGGAAGTGAAGGGAGCTCCGTTAGAGCTCCATTCACTCCTGGGCTGCCAGAATGACAGGAGAGAAGGTAAGTGCAGTGGAGAGAGTGATTATGGTGGGAAAGGGACAGGACAGGGGCAGGAGTGGAGATTGTGGGACAGGAACACTTTTTTCGTTCCTGCCTGATAATCTCCAGGGTTCCCTCACAGAGAGATTGTTAGGGTGACAATCAAATAAGGTTCACAATGCACTTTGCATCTTTATGCCAGGATCCTATATACTTGTATAACTATGCCTGAGGAGAAGGATGAAAAAAGTAGAAGCAGCAGTCTGGCAGCAGAGTGGTTGTGGGCACTTATGCAACAGGCAGGGAAGGGCCATAGTTAAAACCATCCCATACAGGAGCTAAAGCTGCCCTGCCAATTCGCCAGCTGCTCTGGAGCTGGCAGGCAGCTTTATGTTTTGACTAGGGTGGCTTTCACTGCCATCCCCTTGTTGCTACTATGACCCAATCAAAAAAGTGACTTATCCCAGCTTCCTAACATAAGTGAGCATTACACTACTGTAAATCATAAAAGGGATCTTTATACCATGTGGCCCAATTAGTAATTTGTGTTGCACTTATATCAAACTCTGGACTTTATCAGATGCAGCAAATATGGTGTCATAAGAACACCTAACGTTTGTGAAAGGGTGCGCATAGCAGACAGCATCACCCTTTTGCAATCATATCTTGTTAAAAAGCCATTCTATTTTATTGATGGGCCAAGCCATCAATAGAGCACTGATTCTGCTTGTTGTCAGCATTGCAAGCATTTGAATCCTCACGCCATTGTACTCTGATGAATGCTGCATCAATGACAGAACGCTTCTGGGTAAGATCATGACAGCCAAGTAGGGGACGCTCTTTTTATGAACACCCCTCCCATGTACTTGGGACTTTTAAAGTGTGTTTTTGTGCTTTGCTGTACTTTTTGTGTGGGGTTTTTTGCTTTTATTTTTAAATTTCCCATGCTAGCATCTTCTTGCGAGAATTACCGAGATCAGGAACCTGGAAGTAAATGTAGCTCCGTTTGTGCTCCATTACTATCAAGGAAGCCTCTTTTATGCTGTTCAAGGTAAGTCTGGTATGGGGGGGGGGGTTGCTGGCATAAAACCAACACAATTTATGCCAGCAAAAGAACATCATTGTGGGATGGTCTGATAAAGTTCTCTGTTTATTTTAGGGCTTAGCAGAACAACTGTAAGGTCTGGGGAGATCTGGAAGCCATGCCCTATGAGGAACAGTTTAGGGAGCTGGGTATGTTTAGTCTGGAGAAGAGATGGTTGAGAGGTGAAATGATAGCCACGTTTAAGTATTTGAAGGGATGTCATACTGAAGATGGAGCAAGTTTGTTTTCTGCTGCTCCAGAAACTAGGCACGGAGCAATGGGTTCAAACTACAGGAAAAGAGATGCCACCTAAACATTAGGAAGAACTTCCTGACAGTAAGAGTTGTTCAGCAATGGAATATACTGCCTTGGAGTGTGGCGGACTCTCCTTCTTTGGAGGTTTTTAAACAGGCTGGATGGCCATCTGTCAGGAATGATTTGGTTGTGTATTCCTGCATGGCAGGGGGCTAAACTGGATGACCCTTGTGGTCTCTTGCAACTCTATGATTCTACAATTCTAACTCAATAGTTCTTTGGGAATGTTACAGTAGGATCAAATATGACATGACTACACACTTTTTAAATTATTATTATGGCTATCAGCAACATCCTTACATAATCTGATCCTGTTTACTGCCTCATTGCTGACTGTGCTGGGATCACACATGTGACTGACCCAGGATTACTTTCTTCCTTCTGATTTGAGAATGATCACACTGATTTCATTAGGAAGCCAAATCCACATACTCAGTTTCATGACAGGCTAAACAGATTCCATTAAGTATTCCCCAGTTAGCTAGGATCACCTCCTTTTTTATTGATCCAGAAGAAGTGAGCAACAACTGGAAGAAAAAAAAGGCTCTGAGTGGTAGGAATATAAAACCTTGCTTGTCTCATTCTTGCCTGCAACAGGAGACCGAGGGCCCATCTACACAGGCCAGAATACACCAGCTCCCCATCGGCGTATTCTGCCTGCAGATCAGACCTGTTTCTCCCCTGTTACTGGTACAAAAAGAGGATGGAGTCTAGACTGCCCTTTGCTTCAGCGCTTTGCTTCAGCGCCTGTTTCTCCCCTGTTACTGGTACAAAAAGAGGATGGAGTCTGGACTGCCCTTTGCACCACCACCTCTTCCTCCTGTGTCCCACTCTCTGAAGCCAGAAAGCTGGCCCTCAGCATGTGAACAAGGCCCCCCTGCATGTGACCAGCCTGCTCTCATGCTGCAGGCCTGCTTCCTGGCATCAGAAGAGTGATAGCAGATGGCAGCTGCAGCGACAGGCCAGCATGGTGCTGTGGGCTCTTGCAGTCATGTGGGGCCTGATCCATTTTTTTGCTGGCTGAAGCAGTTTTCCCAGGTATTTTTTTAAAGTGGTGTAATGGGATTTATCCTGTTTTTGCCCTGTTTCTGCCCCAGAGGCCATGCAGACTGGCTGGGGACAAAACAGGGCAAATGTCCTGCGTCATCTGGACTGCAGAGCTCGAAGATGGGGCCAAGACAGAGTAAATAGCCCATCTAGACAAGGCCCACATAATGAAACCTGTTTCACCTGTTCTTACATGCAAGAACAAGAAACTTCCATCCCCACCCCTCAGACATAAGTTGGCAAGGTGTTGTCTCTTGGACTCAAGAGTTTTTGCACTTGCTAGAGTATTTTTTGTGCAAACACCTGGAATCATGCAAATTACAAAATTATTGTTAACCTTTTGCAAAGAAGAAGAAGAAGAAGAAGAAGAAGAAGAAGAAGCAGCAGCAGCAGCAGCACCACTGCCACCGCCACCACCAGATGGGTTGTCCATGTATTTTTTGATCAATCAGGCAATTCTTCTGTTCCTACACTCTCTGTGTATGTTTTGTGTATGTTTTGTTCTGTAAAGGGAGAAGATGCTCATCCAGCAAACACATTTTGGGTAAATTGCAGAAGCCTCAAAGAGGAAAGTCCTCATCAGCCTGAATCCTATTATTAATCCCCAACTAGACTTATGGTGACCCTACCCTGGAGTTTTCTTTGCAAGATTTATTCAGAGGAGGTTTGCCATTGTCTTCTTCTTAGGCTAAGACTTGCCCAAGGTCACCCAGTGAGTTTCCATGGCTGAGCAGGGATTTGAATGCTGGTTTCCTGGAGTCCTAGTCCAACATTCAAGCCAGTGTACTACACTAGCTCATTTTAAATCTGTATTGTGATGTCATTTGTATTTTAATCCATATTGTTAATATTGTGTAAGGTGCTTTGAATCCCAAATTTGGAGGAAAGGGTGAGACATAAATAAATAAAATAAATATAAATAAATAAATAAGCACCTAGAGATAGGAGCAAAATCAGCCCCAGCACGAAGCAGAGGCAGTCATTTCAGGATGTAAATGATGAGAAGTTGTAGCATTATGCTGGAAGAGATGACTGTGTGCCCTACAGCTTGTCCCAGTCCCTCTAAACTGGCCTTCTGCTGTAGTAGAGAATGTGTTCCCATTACTAATCTTGAATGTAGATTCAGCTTCCAGTCCAGACAGCTTCTACACAGGAAATGGGAGGATATCATCTTGTTCTTTGCCTACACTAACAAAATGCATTGTGCTAGCATTGAATAGCAGAGAAAGACCTCAAAAAGAAAAGAAAGAAAGAAAGAAAGAAAGAAAGAAAGAAAGAAAGAAAGAAAGGAAGGAAGGACATCTTCTCTTTCAAGCACAGATTTTGTTTGCAGCCAAAACCATCACCTATCCCTTGCACGTAAGCAAAAGCCTATAATGCTCCCCATTAGATGACACTGATGCCAGTTATACTGACTTCCTTTTGATCTAAAAAGCCCTTTAATGCAATTAATCCACTTTGTAATGTCCATCCACTATCACCTCCTCCAGCTGTCCTAACAGTGTGAGATGTTCTGGGCTATGGCTATAGTAGAGACTCTGCAGAACTTTTATGGCAGGCAGTAGAGTGTGTCCCATTTTGTTTGAAACCTTCAACTTTGAAGCCTTCAAGACTTCTGTACATAATGGATATGTGAGCAGTAACTTGTTTCTGAAATGGCTTGTTTCTAACACATTCTTAATGTGCATTTAAGATACCAGCTCTGTTTAGGCTGAAATTCTCCATAATCTGAGCAAAACTTTATGTGATTTAGGACTTTATCAGATGTCCCCTTTTAAATGTTCTTTTGCCAGCATTAAAAAAAAAAATCAATGTTTATGCTGACAAAAGAATGCCCCCCCCACCATACTATCTCCTCTCCTGGTAAAGGAAGCTCTGGAAATAAAGAGGAAGTGAACAGATCTCTGTTCTCTTCCTCTTTTGAAATCTCACGGGATGAAATTCAAAAATAAAAAAGAAAGAAACATCAAAAAGTCACACCAAACATAAACACACACTAAAAAACCTCCAAGTAACCCAGGGAGGGTAAAAAAAAAGTTCATCACTCACCTGGATGTCACAATTTCACCTGGAAGTGTTCTGGCCAGTCCAGCCATTGTTGGGGAAAGTACAAGATTTAAATGACTAGCAAAAAAGCAGCAGGAGGATCTATTGACAGCTTAAGCCATCAGTTAAAAGCTACTTTTTTAAATTTACATAAACGTGAAAGGGCGACGTCATCTGATCTGTGCGCCCTTTCACATTTATGTGGCATCGGTATGACAACATATTTAGTGTGTCTGATAAAATCTTTAGAATGAATGAATAATTTTGAAGCAACACACCATTCAGGCATCTTTTAAACCAGTTATCTCAGCATGGAAATATAACTATATCCATGTCGAGCAGCTTCACTCCCCAATTCAACATGCACTATTTCACCTCCTCCCTGATGCCACCATATAAAACATGAATATCTGTAAGGGAGGGTCCTTTGCGTGCACAATTGTACCAAATAGGGATTTCCAAATGAGCAGGAACTTCAGCTGTATGAACTGGTTGTGCCAATCCAGTGAGGGCTTCAAATGGCACACGAGATGTTGAGAATAGAGCTACTCAGTGTGGCTTTATGCCCACTTGTGTGTTGATGCAACAACTTTCAGTAAAATCTTAAGAAAGTTAAACTTTTCAATAGATGTGCTCCTTAGCATTCTTTTGGACCTCAGTGACCAATCATTCAATGATAAGCAACTGCTTAATGGACAAAAAGTGGAAAGGGTACCAAACCAGTTGGTAAATTCAGTTACAGTAGTTCCTTCCCTTTCTCTGTTAAATTCTTAAGGAAGTCCATGCAAGTCCAGGATTCAAAGCCAGCATCTTTCCACAGTAGTCATTGGTGACACAGGACTGAATATTAAGTATTCCTAACTTAGTTGTATGTGCTAGACAGATTTCTTCTAAAGAAATTGAAATCCCCTGAAGTGATATTCAAGAATTTGGGCATCATTGGCTCATTCTTTCTGATGCACCCCATACCTATTGTTTTAGAACGTGCAAGGGACCTTGATTTGTCTTCCTGTTCCCCATGGCCCTGCTGCCCAAATCTATCTCCCATGTCTGTATCTATCTATGTGACGGCATTTCCAGGTCTTTTTCATTTTCTCAGAACTCCATGTTATAACCCAGGCAGGATGTTTCTTCAGCCAGCTGGCTGAGGACTTTTATGTAGAGAAGGTTTGTAGAGGTTTGCGACTGGCATGAGAAACAAAGGCAAGGAGAATACATGTATAGAGAGCCCAGGTTTAGGGGGTCCTCAACAGGGTACTACGCTGGGCATCCTACTTACAGTATGCATATGGGGAGATCCCTTGGTAGTTCTTGTGCATTGCATTTGGGGGAGAAATTAAAGTGGATGCAACAGAGGCTCAGGAGGTGACCATAACAGAGGGCTCAGCCAATGGTCAGCTTTTCACAGATGTCACCAGGTGCGTTGGGCCTTGCACTTGGTCCATGGTGGTGACTGACCTAAGGATGCATATTAAGTGCTTCCATTCCTATGATTGAGTCTCAGCACTGAAAATGAGGATTTGTTCAAAATAAGAACCTATGGCTGTGGCTTGCCTGAATGGTGAAGATACCCATAGAATTCGAGGAGAATACCTTTTGTCCAAATGGGATCCCATAGCGATTCACTGTATTTGGAAGGAGGGGGGCCAAAAACACCATATACTGTGCAGGAAATGCCTTCATGGCTTTTCCTGAAATTTTTAAAAAAAACTGTGAGGGAAATACGCATTCCTGCTCATTGGGACAACCAATTTGATTTTCTGTGCAGTCCAGAGAGGGCAGAACTGGAGATCTGATTGGCTGGACATGTGCAGGGGGCGGGCTTGCCATCAAGCTCCAAGAAGTACTTTTCATGCTAGCAACCATGCACTTCCCCTCCTCTCCCATTACCCTTTGAAATGTACAGTATGGAGGACAATTCTTCATGGTGAAGGGAATCCAGCAACACCCACAGATGAAGAGGAGGGTGGCCACTGCGAGGAACAGGAGGAGAGACTGGAGCTGCCAGCCATTCACTCATCCTGGGGGCAGCAATGTCCAAATCTGGCTGCAATTAAGGGGCTGGGAGGAGCCACCTGGCCAGTCACTGGTTGCAGAGAAGGAAGAGGAGCACAGTTCTTTGATGCCTTGGCTTTATCTCACCTTCCCTGGCTGGGCTGTTCCTTCTCTCATGCCTGTCCCACATCTGCTGAGCTTGATGTCAGCAGGCTTTGGAGGGCACAGCATAGGCCTGCAAGAAGGAGCAGCCCAGCCCAGGACAGCAAGATGAAACTGGAGTGTCAAAGAGCTGCCCTTCTCTTCCTTTTCCGCAACCAGCAGCTGACCAGGTGGCTTCTCCTATCACTTTAATTGCAGCTGCTGACACCAGCAGGATGGGTGAAGGGCTGGCGGATCCAATTTCTCCTCCTGTTCCTCATGGTGGCCACCCTCATCATCATTTCTGGGTATTGCCAGGTTCCCTTTGCCTTCCCACTCTGAGTGTCTTCCTCGATTGCCCTTGACAGCCAAATAATAATAATAATAATAATAATAATAATAATACTCTGCAGCAGTGGGAGTGCATAACACAGCGGCCATCTTGATGGCATGTGAACATCAAGCATAGAGAGATTCACAGCCTATCGTTTTGTGGAAAGACCACTGAAACGAAAGGATGCTGCTGCCAATTTTCCATAATACACAAGTATGAGCATTATTTCTTCTCTTTTAGACAAGCCCACTGTACGTATTTCTTCCATTGCCTTCCTATGTTTTCTATGAGGAAAGGTACTTTATGTGACTTATCTGTACAGTGTCCATTAGAAGCTTGGGGGTGTGGTTTATGAAGACCAGTTGAGGGGATAAAATTTGACCCTAGGCAGAAGGCAGGTCTCATGAAAATTAAAGGCCACATCTACATTTCTCTTCATAATTCCAGCTCTAGAAAAATGGTATAACCATCATGGTCTCTGTTTCTGCATGTCTCTGAAGCAGCTCATAGAGTTCAACAAAATTTGAAAATGAAAGTTTGCTCGAGTTAATTCTGCAACACTCTGGACTTTATCAGTTGCACTAAATATGGGGTCATACAAATGCCACATAAACACAAAACGGTGTGCAGATCAGACAATGTTGCCCTTTCACGTTTCTGTATTGGCAACAAGGCATTCTATTTTATTGATGCTTAAGCTGTCAATAGATCCCCCTGCTGCTTTTTTGCCAGCATTGCCAGCATGCAGAAGTGCAGTGTGCATTGACAAGACCATTTAAATCTTGTCAATGCAGAGTCCTGACCGGGCAGAACACTTCCGGGTGAGATCGTGACATCTAGGTAAGTGACAAACTTTTTATGACCCTCCCCAGGTTACTTGGAAGTTTTTTAGTGTGTGTATGTGATTGGTGTGACTTTTACATGTTTATTTTGTTTTATTTTTGAATTTCTTGTGCAATTTCATCACACGGGATTTCAAAAGAGGAAGTGAACAAAGTTCCATTGACTTCCTCTTTATTGCCAGAGCTGCCTTTGCCAGGAGACGAAGTAAGTGCAGGGGCGAAGGTTCTTTTGCTGGCATAAAAATGTGTGTGTGTGTGTTTTTTAAATGCCGGCAAAAGAACGTTTTCAGGGGCTAGTCTGATAAAGTCATCAGATGGTGATCTATACATATTCAATTCAATTTCAAGCTTTAAAATGCTTGCATAGGATGCCAGGACCCTGTAAACATATATCTTTTAAAGTAATAAATCAACCATAAATTTCCTATAGATATAAAGGTCAAATTACCAGAATGGCTTGACCTGTTGAAAGTGTGAAACCTTTTTAAAAAAAAAAATAACTGAACTTTATATGAAATGGAGAAAACAGAGAGAGAAGGGAATCTCTTTACTATCCTTATGAAAAGGAGAAGAATCTGCTTGCTCATCCAGGTAGCTGGCATTGTAAATTTCTAGTTGAATTCGGTCAATCATTTAAGCACCAAGAGATGATGGGCTTTGTTTCAGGGTTAGTGGATTTTCAAAAGGGCCCTTGAAAAGTGGATAATACAATCAAAGCCCAATGACTCACAACACTTTTCCTTGGCATAATTTTAGCAGACGCAGCCTTACCGCAAACAAGGGATCTTTGTGTCTGGTCTATGGGAAGAAGATTGTGGGTTCTCTGAAATGAATTACAAGCTTAATCTAAAATCTCACCAATTGAGATCAACAAATAGGCTTAGCACCACTCTGACATTGCCCCTCTTTCTTTTTCTATTTTTTTAAAAATCAGGGCATTTCACACTGTTCCAGCAGATTAGCCATAGGGAGTGTCTATGCTACTGTATGCAAAATCTTCTGATAAAGCAAGCCATCTGTTTGATAGAAGGGATGAAAGTTTGTGCAGGGTTTTAAAAAATAAAATGTATCAATAGCAGCCATCTGATGTTTCTGAGGTTTGACCACACAGGTTTCCTAGGCTTTCCACCTAGGGAAGAAGTAGGAGATGCTCTAAAGAAAAGATTCTTGAGGAAGAAAAATGGTTGTAAATGGACACAACTGTCTCTTCATCTAGGGACATTTTATTTAAAAAGGAGGGACAGTATTTTCTTTTAAACATGGATATTACACAGGAATCAAGCAGGGAAAAAATATTTTTGCCAGTTTGAGATATCTGAGATAGCTACAGACTGTTGCAGAATCTACATAGTGGCTAAAAATGTATTTAAATCAAAAGCTATTTTCTAGTTAAAATATATTAGACTTCCTTTACCTATTTCTCTCTTGCTTGGATACTATTGAGCTCAGACTAGACACCATAGGAGAACAAAGAATTCTGTTTGGATCATTTTCTAATGGGACATTCGCAAGTTAGCAGATTTAATCAGAAACAGAACATTTTTTTAAAGGCATATAAACAAAAACAAAACTGGGCATCTATGCAGAAAGTTCTGAATGCTTAGTATTTAAAAGTCTGAGATTGGAAAAATCCAGATAGGTCCCTGTTAAAATGTCAGTTTCTGCATTGTTCCAATATATATTTTATATTCTTCCACTTCATCCTATTTTATATTTCATTCTACCTTTCTCCTTCAGAGCACAAGGAGCATATTTCCCTTGCTTCTTCTATGTACCCCTGTCAACAATTCACACATTCCATCAATTGTATGCTTCCAATATTTTAGAGGGGTTGAACTTTGCTGACTGCAACAACCCTATCCTTTCCGGATCCCCTGCCCCTCTGCTGTTAGTCACAAATCCATGTTCTCCCCACTCTCTCCTCTCAACATCCTTGGGGCAATACTCATTGTCATGATGGAGTTCCCATCATGAACTCCCATCCTGCTGCAAAGACTACATTTTCCAATCTGCAAACAGTAATTGTCTGATCAACATAAGCAGTTAAACAGAGGGTTAAGTGGAGGTCATCTCCTGAGATAGCATCATCATGACTCACAGCACCAGACACTGGACTGGCCAATCAGATTTTGGCAATGGTGATTTGAACAGGTTATATGCTTTGTTCTGAGCACATGTCAGTGAGACATAGGAGGCTGAGATGGATACCACACTGTAGGGGCCTGGGATGGCTGTTTGAGTGGCTAGCCACCCAAGCTCACAGCCTTCCCTGATTCCAGATGGATATGAACTGCATTCTATGTTTTATTGCTTGATATTGTGAGTAGAATCTTTAGGGACAATGTATTAGATTGTGTCAGGATTACTTTTTTATTTGTTTTCCTTGACTGAATATAATTTCATACTTTTACTATTTCTGTAACTCTTAAGTGTACCTGGGGATGAGAGGTGCCTGTTCTCATTAGAGATTTGCTTAAGTCTTAAACTTGCTTGAATAAAAAATATAAGCTTTTCTATTTCTCCTATTTAAGCCAAGCTTCCACGTGATTTTGGGTCATCACAACATTGCTAGTCTCCTCTGTTTCTGGATAGAAGGGAGGGTGTTGGTAAATCTCAGCAAGTGGCTGAAAGATCCTAGGCACCCCACAATCTCCTCTTGGATCATATAAAAAGGGGAATATTCAAATCAAGAGGTAGTGGCAGCAGGAGAGACATAGTTCCAGGATTTCCAGGCTAGAAGAAGCCTGGGAGTGTGTCTCAGAGGGATCCAGCTTGAGAGTTCTCAGGTTAGAAGGACTCCTGAACTGGATCACAAACATAGCCTTGCTTCTCTGTGTCTCTCCAAGCCTGCTTTCAATGCAATACACAGCAAACAAAACTGAAATACCCTCCTTCATAATCTCCATGGCATGGCTGAAGGGAGCAGCAAAATCCTGCTGAAAAGATAGGGGGCAATAGGAATAGTTTGTGTATCTTGATCAAAGATGATTTGTCAACAGCTAAGGCTACTTGCAGAGAGCAGGGTGAGGGAACAAGAGGGGATGAATGGGAAATCAGAATTACTCAGCCATGTATTGTTGGCTGGAACTGGGGGGAGGAAGTTGAAGGTGGAAAGTGGCATCTGCCGGATCCACAGCTTCTTCCCTTACTGAGCCTTTTGCTCAATTTTGGGATACAACCTTGTCTGCTTGACTGCTGTAGAGAGACATATCTTGTTGACTGCCATCAAAAAGTTCTCCCAAAGAAGGTAGAAACCATATACATACAAATGCCCAGTGTTTATTGGGTAATGCCACCATGATACCATGCCTCCATGACAGAAAAGCATCACCCCACATTTTCAAAAAAGTACTCCGTAATTTATGCCAAATATTGGTTAATATCTGAATTTTCAGGCCCTGATGGGAATGCTCATGATGCAAGCAGATTCATGTGGGATTTGAAAATTCATCGTGGCTTGATCCACACTACAGAGATAATCCAGTTTGAAACTGAATTATTTGCCATGGCTCCTTCCTATGGAATCGTGGGAATTGTAGTTCAGTGAGGCACCAGCATACTTTGGCAGAGAAGGCTAAAGACCTTCTAAAACTACACATCCCAGAGTTCCATAGGAAGGAGTCATGGTAAATAATCCAGTTTCAAACTGGATTATATGTGTAGTGTGGTTGCACCCTGACAAAAGGAATCACAGCAACCAAAATGTCATATAAATTTTCAGAGCATTCCAGAAAGAAAATCCTACTAGTTATGATAGGTATAAAGGCTGGATTGATTGGTGAGTGGCATGTGAACTATGAATAAGAAAGTATATGATCCACCCTTGAAGTGCCATAGTTCTCTGGCATGAATTCCCCTCTGTCTATTCAACCACAGTTGTGATGCTCAATTAGGGTTGCCATTTTTTTTCCGATTGTCATTGCCTACAAAGTACAAAGTATGCAGGTACATCATAGACCATGACATGCTGGGAATAGCTGTATACATCTATTGAATCAAGAAAAAATTCCATTTTGATGAGAACTTATCTCAATATGAAACTTCCTTTATATTCAAAATGGAAAGAATTTGAGTGGGTTTTTTTAATTAATGTTTGAGAAAGCTTAATGGACAGATTCCCCCATTTCTACAGGTGACATTGCTGACAAATGGGTGACCACCGTCTATAAGAACTAATTGTCAATTTGTGCCTATTTTACAATGTTAACCTTTTTAAAAGTCCCAGAAAGCCAAATGTAAGTATGTGAGATGATGATGATGATGATTCCAGAAAGGCGTAAGCTAGTAGATGTGGAACCACTTTCAAACTTTGCTTAAGGAGCAGGGTGGTGATTCAATAAACAAACAAATGTCTGCAGAGGACTATTGTTAAGAAAACCTACTTGTACTGATGAGGAGCCTCCTGGTTTAATTTTGCCTTTGACTCCTAGAAATGCCTCCAAAGCCCTACTGACCTGTAGGAGTTGCATAGCAACAACAACAATTGGTTGGTGACTGGTGAAGCTACCTAAAGTGGTCTTGATAGAGCTCAAGCACACCAGCACTTAGAGAAAGGGAAGGGTTTGACATAAGTGGCTGTTGATCCCTTCCTTCTAGAAACAATCTGCTACTCCTTTGGTTTAACTGCTTTTGTGTTAGGAAGTCCTGCAACAGGAAAAGATGAACCAACTCAACAAAGAGGCATTCAATGTGGTGAAGGAAGTGCCATATTGAAAAGAACTCTCAATGCCTTGGAGCAAGCCAAAACAATACTATTCTCACCTCTGCGTTCTCCCTCCCACCTACCCAGTCTTCTCCCCCTCTCAAATGGCTGTGGTGAAACACCTTAACTCAGCTCTGAGGGGAAAGAGAGGAGGAGGGAAAGGGGACCACCTTCAAAGTGCAGCTGGAATGGGAAGCTGTCTGCCTCAGCCGTTAGAAATATGTGGAGAAATTACCTACCATTCCCTGTAGAGACATCCAGCAACCATCCCAGCCCAGCTTTTCCGTTTGGTGATAATATGCTCCTATCAGTTTTAATAGCCCCATGCTGGATTCAGGAGGTATTATGGATTGTACAGCAAGCATATTGTCATTAAATTAAATTTTCAGAACATTCCCCAGCTCATCACAAATACCACAGAGAGTAATCATAATCGGTTCTCAACACATGTGTAATTGCCTTCAGCTGGCGTTTTTTACAGTTGACATTGTTCAGCAGTGATAAGGTGATTGGTGATTTGAATACACAGCTTGTTTCATAGCTGCCGTAATTGAAATATGGTATGTGTGAATGGAAGATTACATTAAGACCTAGGATAATCACCTGACATGAGAGTAATTGAGTCTACAATCTGCCACTGAGTCTCTCAGGGAGGGCTGAAATGAAAAGAAGCCATTAGTAGATTATACCACTGCTGGCTCTGCTTTGTGTTGGAGTGCCAGGCTGGCATTCCAGAACTGCGGGCTATATGTGGATGCTGTCTAGGGCACCATAAATGAAAAGAAGAAGAAAAGAGGGTGGGGGGAAGAAGAAAGGAAACAAAACAGTTTAAAAGGAAAAGTAGCACTTTTGCCTCCTCAGGGGAGAACAAGCCATGCTCTAAAAGTTCTTCACAATCTCACAATTTATTTATTTTTTCCTTAAAAATGCCAGTTTCTTTTCCCCTTCCCTTATTTTCCTCTTACATAGAAACTTACAACTGCGTAGTACTTTTTGTATTTTTATAATTTTAAGTAACTTAAACAAAACAAAATCTGGAAGCATATTTTAGAGCTGTGATAAGATCACACAGCTTCCACCCCACAACTGTGTTTCTCCTCTATGAGGTAAATTTTGTCATCATTCATGGCCACCTGGTCTTGTGAATGGATTGTCTGTATTTAAACCCTGTCAACATAAAACTGGCAACTTTCAAAAACAATGATTACTTTCGTTCCCCATTGCAAACTCAGTGAAAATTTCAGTTCGGTTCATTTTTAATTTTTTAAAAAAATACTAAAATGATCCCATTTCTCCATAATGTGAGGTGGTTTTTTTGTTTTTTTGTTTTTTGTTTGTTTGTTTTTGCTGTAATTCTTTTTGTCAGGGTGCATCCACACTAAACAAGTTTGAAACTGGATTATTAGCCATGATTCCTTCCTATGGAATCCTGGGATTTGCAGTTTGAAAAGGTCTTTAGCTTTCTCTGCCAAAGTGTGCTGGTGCCTCACTGAATGACAAAAGGAAATAAAACTGCAAAGGAACTACAAAAGAAAATGAAAATGACATGACCATTCCTATTCTAATGTCACATTCCTGAAATATGGTTTGAGTGATAGGCACAATCACTATAAAGCTTCTATGATGTCACATTCTGATGAGCGGGGGAAAAAGTCATTTGAATCTTTCAAACAACCAGTTAACAAATGTACTATGGGCTCATTTATACCAGGCAGCCAGACAAACAGGAGTTCCACAACATGTGACTGCAGCCCCCTGCATGTGACCAGCCTCAGTCATATGCTGCAGGACCAACCAGGCAGGAGTTCTTGTTCTATGTCTGTTTTTTCCATTAGCCTACTGACCTTCTCTGCCAGTTTTATTATCTAGCCATAATGACCTAACTAACTCATAACTAAATGCCTTATGTTCTGGGATGGGCTCCTGTTGACATGTGGGGCTGATCTGGCAATACCAGATAAAACCGAGTATTCTTAAAAAATGCAGTAAAGGGCCCTAACCTGGCTTGCCCCCATTCCAGCCCCTTTTCTGCTGGAGGGGGCTTTGGATTGCCTGGGGACAGATCAGGGTAAATGCCCTACGTTATTTGAACTATAGGGCTCTGGAATGGGGTCAAGTTGGGATATTTGGCTGGTGTAGACAAGACTTATGTCTCTGCTTGAAGGAACCAAATGAAATGTTTTTTAGGACAAAGGATTTTTTTTTAAAAAAAAAAATAGTAACATTTTTGTGGACAGTGGAACTAGAAGGCCTGTCCAGGATGTAAAATCAAACAATCACAGCTCTCTGAACATTGAGGGAAAACATAAGAAGACATTTAACTGAAAGTTGAGTTGGGGAGTTTAGACTTAGGGTGCATCTACACTGTATGTAGAAACAAGGCAGTTTGACAATACTTTAAGTATGATAGCTCCAGCCTATGGAATCCTGGGATCTGTAGTTTTACTGATGCCTCACAAAACTACAAATCCCAGGATTTCTGCAGGATGGCGTCATGGCAGTTAAAGTGGTGTCAAACTGCATTATTTCTACAGTGTAGATGAACCCTTAGTGAGAGTTGTGCTTGGAGTTCAAGTGTTGTTTGATACAATTGTCTCTCTCTGGCTTTTCTTCGCAAACGAAGATTCAGGAAGGACTCATCCCGCGCTTTCTGCAAGTGCGCTGATGACTAAAAAGGCCAATCCGAGATAAACAAGTCCAGTTGCAAAAAGCACAGCAGAAGGTCTCCTTGGGTGATGTTTTTGGGTTGTGATTCTTTCTGCGTTGTCGTTTCTCTTCAAGACTTGTTCGTCGTGAGTTCTCAAATAAGGCTGCAGCATTGTGGATAGTGCGTCTCCATGCCTCAAAAGCCTGAGTGATACAATTGTAACATTAATAGAAATAGTGAAGTAGCATTTATACTTGTTATAGATCAGCCTTTTATTGAATGAAATATTAAAAGTTGTTATTTTAAGTTTTGTCTAAGTTATTCATTTGAGAGGGTAGTGCTATCTGAGCTTTGCCATGTACCAACAAGAACTCTTAGACACTGTCTATTTTTGGAGCCACCTTAAGGTCCAATAGGATAATAAACTAAAGGAAGGCTTTAGAGGGGGTAATGTGGGTGAGAGGGGCTAAGGATTACATTCTGAGTGAGTAACCTGGAAGGGGGATACCATCACAGCACTGGTTACACAAGGTGGGAAAGTGCATGAGTTAGGTTTAAATGCTTTATTAAGAGATAGTCAGTTGGTATTCCATGAAAGAATGAGCAAAGTCATCACTGTGGTCTCCCATTCCTCTTTACCTTACATCATGCTGTTTTGGATCAAGCAAAAGTATCCCATGAACTGAACAAGCCCTTTCACAATGCCGTGATTCCACTTTAATGGCCCAGGCTGCTTCCTATGGAATTCTGGGATTTGTATCTTGGGGAGGTATCAAACCTCTCAGGCTGAGAATTCAAATCTGCAAATCCAAGGATTTCATAGCTGACTGTTAAAGTGGAATCATAGCACTACAACTGTGTAGCGTGAAAGGGTCCCCAGATTCTTTCTGTCAGCAACAGTATTCTGATCTTGTAAAATGTCTCACTGGTTGAATGGGAGATGAGAACTTAACTTATTTCCCCTCTTTCCCTACAGTTGACAATGTCACTGCTGCCCCCTCCCCCCAAAAATATTCCAGTGTCTTTGGCGAACCACTTTAACTGTGGGGAACGCTGAAAAATGCAGGGAACTAATTAAAATTCTTTCTCATTTACTCCTTTCCACAATTAAAACTAGCTAATACACCAACAAATGTTGGTGCTTTAAAACCCTTTACATCGAGAGTAAAGTCAGGTGCAAATTTTACAGTCATCCTCTACTACTAAGAGGCTGGTGTCTAGAGCGTCTGGTGATTTGAAAAGATAAGAGAGTATTATTTCAAAACTATGACTGAGCCAATGATAATCCAATTATGATAATAGCACTCAGTCAATTAAGCTCAGCCCAGAGAGAGGCTACTTATAAATGTTAGATGATTCAAGCCTCACATATGAAATATCAAACATGGACAGCATTAGTTGGTAATGCACAAAACAATTACAAAGGCCATTTTTATGCCATCCTTCATCCTGAGATAACAAACCCTTAATTCATTTCAACCTTGAATTGGTTTACATGATTAAGGGATTCATCAGAAGCTGAAGCAAGATAAAAACTAAGTTTAAAATGCAGCCTCTGAAATATCTAGGCCATATCTGATTTAACCCCAGGATAAATGATCCTATAAGCAGCTACATGGTCAGTACAGCTGATTGTAGGTCAACAAACATGCTGAATGTTTTTAATAAGCAAAACATCAGAAGCACATTTGAGCACATGTGAACTCCTCACTCAGTTTGGAATCAGCTCAGTATTTATGAGTATTGTTTGGAACTATTCGGGGTGGGGGGAGAGAAATTGTTTCTGGGGGCTCTTGCCTTGTATATGCTAGAGGGTTTTTTGTTTGTTTGTTTGTTTGTTTGCCTTCTGCAATTGCATGTCTGCTCCAGACTTTCTAGAAGTTGCTTGGAAAATTCCAGACTTTCAAAAAAACTATTTCTAGACTACAATTATCAGAATCTCCAAGCCAGCATGGGGGATTCTGGGAGCTATAATCCAAAAATGCATTTCTGCAAGATTGCCACCAACTCAGATGGCTTCAAAGGAAGAGGAAACAAATTTAGGTAGGAGTAAGCAATGATGGCTATATGCTACATATAGGAAGAGAGGCTACTCAGTGTCCCCCAGGAAGTGAATGAGCATCCTTGAATATGCCCATGCATCTTCTGCAGTATTCTGAGTTATCATGGCAGATATTTAGGGATCATTCCTCAGATGCTGGAATATTGTAAGAGCTTCATACAGATAGAATGTTTGCAACTCATTGCTTCAGAATGAAAGCAAAAGCATACAAGTAGAGAAAATGGTGGAACGAAGTCAGCATTAGTGTGAGTTGGGCCTCCAAGCATGAGGAAAAACCTAAATTGTAGTTCATGCCTGAGGATATCAAGGCTTTTGCTGAACTTTGAAGGACCTGTCCATACTGAAACTTTTTTGGGGGTAGGATTCATTATCATAGACAGTTGCTTTAAATTCAGAATAAAACTCAGAATGGATTTACTGCACCATTGATATAGGCGTTACCAGCCACCACGGACATGAAGTGTTAAAGATGGACAGTGAGTTTCTGGTCTGCCCTATAGAAAACAAAAAAAGTCTACTTGTGTTGTAAAACTAAAACTTGTACTTTGGGAGATAGCAAAATTTGTGTTTCCTTATGCAATGTGCTATCTCAAGAACAACCGATTTAAGGGTGCCAGGTCTCAGGGCACCAGCTGAAGACTCAAAGAACAGCTGCACTTCTTTAGGTCTCCAAGCAGCATACAAATCTAAAGGTGAGTGGCAGTGGAGGAGAAGGAAGTTTGGGTTCTTCTTGAATGGTATTCAGAGGTAGCCATGTTGGCTGTGCAGCAAAATACAAAAATCCACAAAACTACAACACCTTTATCAGCCAACCAAAATGCACAAAATACATCATGTTAGGCACTGGCAGTTTAGGGGTTGCAGAGAGGCTGAACTATACCAGGCAGCACCATTGGAAGGAGGAGTGACACTGGCCTTAGTAAGTAGAAGTTTTGAAGCTCTACTGGCTACTTCACCAGGCAAAGATATTAAAAATCATGCAAGAAAAGAAAAGTGACCATGTTAGAAAGTCACAGACCTACATTTGGTCTCAGATGTTAGTTCTGTTGTCAGATGGTCTGGAGGGATCTCATATTTTAACAATTTTTAATTCCATTTTTAATGTTTAATTTTTAAAAATTACAACAAACTGCCATTTTTTAATTTTTTTAAAAAAAGATCTTTAACATCCTTGCCTGATGAAGAAGCTAGTGAAGTTTCAAAACCTAGCATGATCTATTTTGAGCATTTTGGTTCGCCAATAAAAGTATCACTGTTTTGTGGATTTTGGACAATCTTTAATTGCAGTTTTGGTTTCTGGTGTTCCTTATCATTGCCATTTTTATTTATTTATTTTGTTAAAAATTGTTAGATTGTATTTCTTTTTTGGTCGTTATCATGTAAGCTATCTTGCTAAGATTGTACACTGAAAGGCAACTGAAACATAATGGCCAGAATTCACTAAGTAAATTTTTACTCTAGTTTACAAATTCATGACTGGTTTGTATTCATGATCCCTATGTGTTCCCTAGTTTAGGGGTTATGTAGGGACCATGAAAGCCCCTCAGTCCCCTCTTACCAGGCTGTGATCAATGGGGGTCTGTTCCTCTGTCTATCAGGAAGCAGCTGACTAACATTCCTATCCACCTCATGCAAGTGATCTTTGGTGCAAGGAAGAATTGCAATAGGGTCCCCTCTTCTAGCTGTCACACCTGAGATAGCTCATTGGAGAGGATTTGAACAGAAATCAGCTGCTTCCATATGAACAGGGGAACATACCCCACTTCTTCACAGTGACAGCTGCTCAGTAAGTAGAGATTGGGGGTGGTCAGGCTAGGAGACACTATGTAGTGTCACTAAGGTGGTTACTCATTCATACCTGCCTCAGTGAAATCCAGCCACTTAAAACAAACAAACATGGACAAGGAAAGTGGGAGCCTGTGCTGTAGATGAGTTCCCAAATACGAAAATAGACTTCACAAAGTGTGCCATATCTAACAGCATGAAGCAGAGGAAAAGTTTTCTAGAATAACAGAGTTCTCTCTAGTACAGGATGAGATCATGGACATGTGTGGCAGCACATGTATTGCCCCTCCTTCACACATATGCCCATGATTCCTTCCCATACAAAAGGGAAGTCATGATTTGTGTTTATATGCTTGGGTCCTGATCCACATTCTGTGCTGTTACCATGTAAATTTCACAGGAAGCTCAGTCACAAAGGTAGAAGATACGGCTCTCTATTCCTGTGTGGGATGCACCAAGTGCCTTTACATATACAATCATTTCCCCCACACACACACACACTTCATATTGACAGAAGGAAGAGCCACAGCTTTTGTCAGTTGGCTGTAAGATGTTGAAGCTAGTATATTTTAAAAGAATACAAAATTGTTTTGATTCTATGAGGGTCACTCTATGATGTTGTCAATGTCATTTATAGAACAATTTTCACAAGTATCATAAAAAAAGAAGAAGAAGAAGCAGGAAAGTCCTTTACAATGACCTAAAATGATTCATGTCATAAATAAGTCAGGTTTCTGAAAGGAAAGTCATAAAATTCCAGCAGATCCAGATTTCCCAATGAAATAATCACCTTGACCTTTCCTAGTAAATGCATGACAAAATTTCCAGGGGGTGGGGAGCTGATACCCTTTTTAGAGAGGGAAAGGATGGACCAGGTTTATTTTGTAAGCTTACAATTGAGTGTCTCTATGAATCAGATCCAGTGCTTTGGAGTTGGGGGGGGCAGAATATGAAGGAGTTGATTTAAATAAAATGGGGGGGGCAAGAAACCTATGCAAAACCTGTATAAGTGGTAAGTTATGGCCACAATTCAGCTCAAAGCTGGGAAGTAATACTTGTAAACATTGTTGCCACCTGTAATATGTTACTTTTCTTTTGAATAGCACTGTAAAATATAATTTAACAATGTCTTTTTTCAACTGAATGATTAATATTTACTTGTTATTTCTAAAACATTGCACTTAGGAGAAAGTGAGGTCATTGTTTTTTGTAGCCCTAAATCAATTTGCTAGCCCCAACTAGAACAGCTATACTGTAACTGGAATTTACATATATTGACTTACCATGCAGCAACTGATTCAGCAAACCTACTCTGTTTGGGACTAGCAGTTAGCTTTCATCCTCAATGTATATAAGTAAATGTAAGTCATTAGTGAGAAGTAACATACTGAGAAGCTTCTTTAATAATGAATAACAAGAAACAGCAACAAGTAACTTTTCTTTTAAAAAATAATGAATTATAATGGATTAAGTAATGTTTCAGACTATGATCCAGCTGTAAGTGCAGGTAACAGCTGTTGGCCTTGCACCATTCTATTCTTATCAGCACTCACTTAGTTCTGCAGGACACAGATGCATACTGTGATGCAGATATATTACCATATGTGGATCTTCACTGGCACTACTGAAAAAAGAGTGCTTACAAGAGCCAGTGTGATATAGTAGTCAGAATAGGCTTGGAATTCTCGGGTTCTCCAAATCTCTACACAATCAGGAAGCTACCTGGTTAATTTGGACCAGCCACTCTATCATTGCCTCAGTTTAGCCTACGTTGCAGGGTTGCTGTAAGAATAAAATATGGGAAAACTACATGTGGTATTTTGACTTCCTTGGAAAACAGAACAGGACTCATGCACATTCCATCTGATTTGTAAAAAAAATCCAGTCACTTACTTCCACATCCCTAATAGGGTTCTATTTCTTCTAATCTCCCTGAAGTTCTATCAACCATTAAGTCCGGTATGATTTTTTGTGATTGTTCTAGGCAAAATAATTGCCACTGAGTGCAGAGACCTTGCAATGATCTACAACATTGCAATGGTTTGCTCTTCCCTCTTGTCTGTCTCAGGCCAAAATCCTGTTGGTGCATATGCTTCTCTGCCCAATGGTCTGTTAGGCCAATGTAAGGCCCATTTTAGACTAATGTATAGCAATGGCAGGAGGATGACAGGGAAAACCATCTCCATCGCCAGAAGAATCTATCCTGCTGGCTTCCAAACAGTTCAGGGGCCAAGAAAGCAGTTTTTCTCTCTTGATCTATACCAACCACTTAATCCATGGCCAGTCTAGACCATTATGCTCTGGACTGTTCCCAGATGGACCATGATGGTGTCTGCACGCACCAGTGCAAGAGTGTGTTGTTCTTCACATGGGTCATCTGGGCTGACACCGCATCATCTATGCTGGCCCATTGCTCTCCGTGCCACCGCCACTTCTGCTGCCTCACCCCCCAGCCCAGTAGCTCTATCTGAGAGCCTGGCATCTCCTGTTGCTGCTAATGAGGTAAGCAGAGGGTGTCTGTGCGCTTGAGGAGGAGGAGGGAGTGACCCCCTCCTTGTTAAGCATGTGGAGCGGCAACCTCTGCTTACCTCACCAGCAGTGACAGGAGATGCCAGGTTCTTGAACAGAGCTACTTGGCTGACAGGTGAGGCAGTGGTGATGGTGCAGCTAAGGATGATGGGCCAGCAGAGCCGGTGCATTGGGTGGGTGGCTGTGCAGACAGAGAAGGTCACTCCAGCTCTGACCTGATCCAGCTGTCCACATGCAAACAGACCCTGGAGCCACTCTGGGATTTCCAGCAAACATTGGACTTTTCCTCAACTTTACGCAGTGTGGGACAAAGGCAGGTTAAGGGCCAGAAAGTGTGGTTCCTCCCCCAGAAGTAGCCATACATAATCTGGATTGCCAGTGCCATATTTGGGGTGAGTATGGCATTTTTGCTGCATGCAGACAATGCCAGAGATGGCTTTCACTGCTGTTTTAGTTATCTTCATAGTGTAGTTACACAAGCCAACAAAATCAAAACCTTATCCTTCAAAGACATTTTTTAACTCAGACTAGTTTAGTGTTTTGTTTGCCAGACTTGCAGCCATTATTCAGGTGAACCTTCAAATTGGGCCAACAGATGCTAGTCCACGCAAAGCTCCATCCAGAACTTGGAAAAGTTTTTGGATTACCAAAATGTGGATGGATTAATGAGGGTGTCTTACTCCAAAAGTAACTTTTTCTAAGCGCTGGCTCCATCTTGCAGTTCAGATCAATATAGGAAGAGATTTTACTACTCTTTAGGAGTATGAGTTCTAGCCTTTGTCACTAAGTGAGATGTACTTAGTCAGTGTTAGCATCAAAGCCTGTTCTTAAAGGAAAGCCTTGCAATTCCAAAATGCCCCAAAGTTACTCCCTGAAGACAAGGCTGTTGATGACTTATCCTAGATCAATCATCATTGAAGGTCGCCTGTCCTATTTGGCAATATTTGCTCAGTAACTAATAAAGATCAGCCTCCAGATATTTATATTAGGTTATCATCTCTCCAGGGTAAAGCTTAATCTATTTTGCAATGTTTTTACGAACAAGACAACATGGGTTTCTGTGCCTGAAAATGAATTAAGTTCATGGTTCCTAAATATGAGATCTGACATTGTTCTTGTTACACACAAAAAAAGCAATTTATTCCCCCAAAGACTTATACTTCAAAGGTTATAGAAAAAAGGTTCAAATATCAGTACTATCCATTTTTTCAATTACTAGGTTTCCTAACACCACTAGCTTCTGAACAGATAAGCAGTGGTATCAGTTTTCTTATTCAGCCAGCTCCCAGGTTTCCAATTGTGCATCTCAGGGAAAAAAAGCAAATTTATTGTAATACACTGGAAGGCTTTCAAAGCAGAAGTTACCAGGTTGTTTCCCATAACACCACAAAACATATCAAATGGTATCTTAAGGGGATGTTTATAAAGTGTTAGATACTAATGATTGGGAAGCTTTGATATACTTTAGAGAGTCTGACTACAAACAGACTCACTTGTCAACATATAATACGGTAAGATAGTGAGAGGAAAACAATTGTCATTGTCTTATGAAAATTACATGCACTGAGCAAAAGGAAAATTCAGCAGCCAGTCAAAGACAGCATGCACATGTAATTAGTGTTGTTTGGAGTGGATGTCAGAGGAATTCATCAGGTCCAAATTTTTGTACGAACCTCCCATATGTAGATCTGACAAATCTCTAAGTGAATGGGGTGGACCTCTGAGCCCAAATGTGCTGAATTTTCAAAATGTTTTGATCCCACTGACAACATTACAAAATGAAAAAGTATACATTAAGGAAAGGTGTTTGCAAAAAACCGCATGTGTGTAGAGAAAAACGTGGAGTATTACATACAACATTTTTAAAAACCCACAAAATAGTAGAGGGAACACTTGGAAAAACTGTCCATACTAGGACAAGTGCCTACAAAAATGTATATGTTAAGGGAAATGAACACAAAAATGCATGCAGATTTTTCTGCAAACATTTTTATTGACAGACCTTGGTATGTTTGTGAACTGATCCAACTGTGGGAAGAAACATGTAGCTGGGAAATGAGAAATTTAGTGAAACTGAAATTAATATATTTGCCTGGCTGTATTCTTTGGTAAATCTACCAGTATACACGTTTAAAACACACACACACCTTTCCCATTGTTCAGCTCTAATTTATTCATGTGTAAATGAAAAATAATTTCCACTTATTTCTGTTGAATTTAATCTCAAGTAAGTACACTTCCCAGTAGGGATGGAAAGAATATTTCAAGATTCAAGAGGGGGAAATGAGAGAGGGGCTTCTTGAGAGTCAAGTAACCCTGATAAGAAGAATCCTACTGAAGACCTTTTTCATTTTTTCCTGTCCTTGAATAAGCTCAAGGACTACACCCAGCCCTCCCAAGTGCAGACTCACCTTTTTCCTCTCTCAGCATGGCCTTATAGAGGCAGGTGGGGAGGGAAGGGCCAGTCAAGAAAGACTGTCACTGGCTGTCCTGATAGCAGGTGCACAACAATGACATCCTCCTCCACGACATCTGGACAACTCCTAGGAGGACTCAGAGGATGCCCACATTGTGCATCAGCTGAGAATATAGCTGGCCATGATCATAGAATCATAGAGCTGGAAGAGACAACAAGGGCCATCCAGTCCAACCCCCTGCCACGCAGGAATACACAATCAAATCATTCCCAACAGATGGCCATCCAGCCTCTGCTTAAAAACTTCCAAAGAAGGAGACTCCACCACACTACGAGGCAGTGTATTCCACTTCCGAACAGCTCTTACTGTCAGGATGTTCTTCCTAATGTTTAGGTGGAATCTCTTTTCCTGTAATTTGAATCCATTGCTCCATGTCCTAATCTCCGGAGCAGCAGAAAACAAGCTTGCCACATCCTCAGTATGACATCCCTTCAAATATTTAAATATGGCTATCATGTCCCCATTCAACCTTCTCTTCCCCAGACTAAACATGCCCAGCACCCTAAGCCTCTCCTCATAGGGCATAAAGGCTTCCAAACCACCCACCATCCTGGTCGCCCTCCTCTGGACAAATTAAAGAAGCACATCCCTTGTCCATATCCTTCCCGAATTGTGGTGCCCTGAACTGGTCACAGTATTCCAGGTGAGCTCTGACCAAAGCAGAAAACAGTGGCACTATTACTTCCTTTAATCTAGACATGATACTCCTATTAATGTAGCCTAGAATCGCATTGGCTTTTTTAGCTGCTGCATCACACTGCTGACTCATGTTCAGCTTGTGATCCACTAAGACTCCTAGATCCTTTTTGCATGTACTGCCCTCAAGCCATGTGTCACCCATCTTATATCTGTGCATTTCATTTTTACTGCCCAAGTGTAGTATCCTACATTTTTCCCTGTTGAAATTCATTTTGTTAGTATTGGCCCAGCTTTCAAATCTGTTGAGGTCATTTTGGATTCTGATCCTGTCCTCTGGGTTATTAGCTACCCCTTCTAATTTTGTGTCATCTGTAAACTTGATAAGCATACCCTCTATTCCCTCATCCAAGTCATTGATAAGGATGTTGATTAGCACTGGGCCCAGGACAGAACCATGTGGCACCCTACTGGTCACTTCTCTCCAGGATGAAGAGGAGCCATTGGTAACTACCCTTTGCGCTTGGTCAGTCAATGAATTACAAATCCACCTAACAGTTGCATTGTCTAGCCCACAGGTTACTAACTTTTTTGCAAGAATATCATGGGGGACCTTGTCAAAAGCCTTACTGAAATCAAGATACACTACATCCACTGTGGTCCCTTCATCTATCAAGTTGGTAACTCTATAAAAAAAGAGATGATAAAGATCCTCCTTGCTTGGCATCCCCCAACCTTCCACTGGCCCCTACATGATCATGCTAGAATGTGGTGGGAGTCAGCAGAGCAAGGACTGGGGTGGGGAGGGCAATTGAGTGAGGATTTCCACTGCTGCCTTTTTTCTTCTGACATTGACTGTGACAGCAGCAGTGATCTTCCTCTCTCAGCTGTCCATCTACCTCTCCCACTGGTCAATACAATAGCCATAGCAGGGAAGGGATGGGGGATGGGGGTAGCCATGTAAGGAGGATCACCAGTGTTGCATGTGTCAGAAGAATGGAGACAGTTGGTGGTGATTCTCCTCATGCAGATCCTTCTCTTTCCTTTCCTGTGGGTCACAAGGGGGAACAGCCAAGAAAGGATTGCTTCTGTGGGAACATAAACTTCCCCTCCCTTCCCCCATGAAGATGTCAAATATTGCATAGTATTTCAAGAAGTGCCCGTGGAAGGAAGAAGATTAATTAAATTATTTATTCTCCCCTGTAGGAATGAATAATTAAAGAAGCACATCCCTACTTGCCAAGGTTGAGTCACACTAAACTCTAGGGGGCTTGTATCTGACTAGATATGCATAGGATGTAGGGTGTTGTTGTTTTAAAGATAGCCTTTTCACAGCTTACTCAAGCTTATTCAAACCATGCAATCTAATATTTATGTGAGGTAAGACATATCTGAAATGGCAAATTGTCCTTTTCCTTAACCATGCAGAAGGCATTGTGGATAGTGCTGAAATACTTGTGCATGCAACTCCTGTTCTGGGGAACCATGTGCAAAAAAAGAGAGTTAAGAAGTTGCTGCCACTTAAAGAGTTCAAGCAACCAGGCCTGGCTTCAACACATGGTGTCCTTTGAACAGTTTACTGGGCTTTGGAACTCCAGAAAAGCTATAAGCCACCATTTTTATTTCAACAAAAATCCCAGAATGATGCTTTGTAGGAAAACTCATCATAGGGTTGAGGGGGACAGCCAACATTGATTGTAACTTAACTTTTTAAAATTAAAATATTTATAGCCCATCCTATATCATGGGGTCTCAGGGCTGTGTACAAGTAAAATCAATTTAAACAGTTTAAAACAATTTAAAACTCAAAACAGTGAAAATAATTGACACCAATCAGGCCAAGGGTGGGGAAATTCCACAACCAGGACACCACATTAAAGAAGGTTCTTTCTAATATCCTCCCACAGTGCATTGCTCCCACTGGTGGGAGACAGAGGGGACCTCATCCTGTTGCCAACAGATGCCACTACCAGATTAATCCACTGATATCCCTTTTCATAGGGGGAGACATGAAAGGACATGTTGGACATGAGCCTTTCCCCTCACCCACTCCAGCCCAAGCTTCTTGAAATTCTTGACTTCTCTAAAATAACATTTGACTCCCAAGCACTGGAGACTCTTCCACTGTGCCTTCTCTTCTAGCCCTTTAGTGGCCAATGGAAAGCCACATATTTACTGGGATAGCACTAGCACAAGAGGGGGGAGTAAAGCTCCATGCAACATGGGGACACTGTCTTCTTCCCTCTTTTTCCTCACATCTGCCCTCTGTGTCAGGGGCCACTGCCTTACAGCAATACTAATGAGAATATGATATTGTTCTTTTGACTGAAATATTCTAACTGATCAATGTGTCACATCAGAAAGTGCTGAAATATTCATCATTTCCAAAACAAATAAAGATTACTTTTTAATTATTGTCAATATTTGATGAGTAATGCTACAGTGAACTGTAATATTTATAGACCAACTGTCATTTCTACTTGAAAGCCTCTCATAAATGCAATTTAGTCTCATTCCTCCCAATCCAGCTAAAAAGACCCATGAATTGAAGTAGACTTCTGTGCCCATCCCCCCCCCAGTGCCACCAATTGTTAAATTAGAAGCCAGGTGTGAATTAGATATGAATACAAAGGCAAACTGAAGTGTGAGTGCTATTTTTCCATACTCCATTGCATGCATACTGCATGTGAATCCAGAATGTGAATAAAAATCTGTATCCCACTGAAAGCAATGCAGAGTGAATAGGCCAACATCCAATTTGCCTCCTGTTCCTGAACCAGCCACTGGTACATGCATGGAAACCTGCTTCTGTGTATAGATTTGCTTACTTGGATTGTGATGATTGCTTGTTCTCTGAAAAATATCCTACAAATAGGCAGAAAGTATGAGGCATATTTGGGTCCTCTTGGATAGCTCACACACACTGGGATAGGATTTATACTGAGCACACTAAATAATATACTAAGTATAGAAGGGGACAGTACTGATTATATATTAAACAAACTCCTACACTTTGCAAATAAGCATTCTTACTTATCCAGAATTCTTTGTGAACAAAAAGAGTATTTAAGATGGACATTCATACATGAATATATTGTCTGATGTCTATGTTCACAGCATCCCCTCCCCACTAATTTTTCTATGGCATTCTATGTGATATGATGCAATAGGATGTCTTCCTCTAAAAATACTGGAATCAATAATTACTTGCTCTCCTGAGTCCCCTGAAGATGAAAGTAGGAGCTATCACTTGGAGTTAAATATACTGTAGATCTACAGAAGATACTTCTCTGGGAGTGATGTGGCACTGTATCCCAAGAAGGGTATAGTTTCAAAAAAAAAAAAAATAGCAGTCCCAAAAGGGACAGACTCCTCTGAAAAATCACTGTTGGTGACCATGCAAGGCCTCAAAATAATTTAGTATTGGCAAGCATTTTATTCAATGACTGCTATTGGGTTCCATGTCAGTGGGGCAGGGCAGTGAGTTTACTATGGTTTTAATCTGAATGTGAAAGGAGCTGTACAAAGTACTGAACCCTAAAACAGGTTTAACACATTAGCTAGTTTCTTTAAAGTTTGGATTTAAACCTAGAATGGATCCACCACCTGATGTATATGAGAGCCACCAGCTGCTGCTGATGTCTTTACACAAAGGTACAGATACATATACAGGCACCAACAGCATTATCCATCAGCAGGAGATCTGAAGTAATGCATGACTTCAAGAGACCAATTACCCTGACATAGGACTTTATCAGACGGACAAAATATGGTGTCATAATGATGCCTCATAACCATGAAAGGGTACGCATATCAGATGATGCTGCACTTTTGTGGTTATGCCCCCGCAAAACCCCATAGTTTTTAATTGACGACTGAAGCTGTTAATTGATCCCCCATGGTGATTTTTTGCTGGCATAGCCAGCGTGTGAAACCTTGCAGGGTTTTTTCCTCATACTTACCCCATCAATGGCCAGTCTGGCGTGAATACTTCCAGGTGAGATCATGACATCCAGGTAAGTGACACACTTTTTATGAGTCTCCCAGAGTTACCTGTAAGTTTTTGGTGTATTTTTGTGCACAACAACAAAATTTCCTGCACAATGAAGTCTTGTGATAATCTGCGGGATTTCAAAGAAGGAAGTGAACATAGCTTCATTCACTTCCTCTTTCATTGCCGGGGAAGCCTTCTGCCAGGAAAGCAGGCAAGTGCAGTGGGGGGGGCATTCTTTTGCTGGCATAAAAATGGATTTTTATGCCAGCAAAAGAATGCTTTAAGGGGATTGTTTGATGAAGTCCATAGTCTGGAAAATGCACATTCCAGGCATGTCAATGAGGTGACATTTTCAGATCCTCTAAAACAGTGATTCTTAACCCCAGGGATCCATGATGTCCTCACAGGGGGTCTGAGAAGGATTGAAAGCTGCTTGGCCCACCTCCTCCCCACAGTGGAGTGGCCAAGTGACAGAATCCAAGGCAAAGGCTGGCTGGCTTGGCCTGCACATTGCTGTTCAATCTGCTCCAGCAACAAACATGCAGAAAGAAGCAGAAGAAAAGTTCCCGCCCCCAGTGCCTCTGAGGGAAGGTTTAACGGATGGTGCAATTGTGTGATTTTTATTATGATTATAGTTTTAAATCTTGAATTAATCTTGGGGGTCCACAGCAGCAAAAGATATTTAAAGGGGGTCCCTGGTAAAGAAAAGATTAAGAACCACTGCTCTAAAAGACTGTATCCCAAAAGCCCTGGTGGTGCAGTGGTTAAATGCCAGTACTGCAAGCCACCACGTCACAAGTTCGATTCCAGCCGGCTCCAAGGTTCACTCAGCCTTCCATCCTTTTGTAGGTCGGTAAATTGAGTACCCAGCTTGTGGGGGGCAATTAGCTAACACACATTGGAAACTGTTTAATGCAGTGTAGATGTGTAAATAGCTATTGCTTAAAACAATTTGTAAGCCGCTCTGATAGCCTTGTGGCTGAAGAGCGGGGTATAAATAAATAAATAAATAAATAATGTTTGTGGAAGCAACCAGAGGAAATGTGACACAGGATTCAGGATGTAGTCAGGATGACACACAGGGTGACATTAGTCCAGGGTGCAGTGTGAGATGTAGACATCATTGAACGAACTGGAGAATGTATCCCTCATCAAATAGGTATGAGAAAATCCATGTTTTGTTTTTTTCCACATTTGACTTCAAATGAGAAAAATTCTCAGAAATGAGCAGATTGGTAAAATGAAATAGGAAGGAAAAGTCAAGAGGGCCAGATCTTTCCAGAATATTTCATTGCCAAATTCTTAAGGAAGTGCTGGATGCTCATCAAATTCCAGTGGATCCAGTGGTAGTGCTTCAATCTCGCATTTATGCTTCATGTTTAATTAAATCGGTTTCCTTGTTTATTATTTTTAAAATGTAAAAACATCCTTCATTCTCAAGGGGACCTCAGGGTGGTGTCTACAGCTATACCATAATAGCTACAGATTAAGATGTATAAAAAAGCATTAATGAGCAAGTCAAGAACAACAAGAATAATCCTCAACAATTGTTTTTGTTTTGTTGGTTTTTTAAATCTCAACTTTAAAATGCCTGGGCAACAAAACATTTAATTTGGCACCAAGATGAAAACAAGATTTGTGAGTGTAATCCAAAATCAGAGTGCTACTACAGAAAATGCCTTCTCATTTGTGAATATATAGAGTATTTCTCCCACTGGTGTTACTCAAAGAAGGGCCTTCTCTAAAAAATTTAATGCATAGACAATGTGGGATATGTACATCTTCAGGTATTTGGTCTCCAGGCTATTTAGGGTTTTACAGATTATTGTTATCACTTTGAATTGGCATTGGTAGTGAATAAAGCACAAGCATGGTTCCTTAAGAACTGATGTAATGTGGCTTCATCAAAATGTAGTTGCATGTGGATGCACGTGCACACACACACACACTTCTGGAGCATTTTCAAGGGCAAGCCCATATCAAATGCATTACAGTAATCCAACTAGAAGGTTAGCAGAGCATACAAAAGTATGCAGCAGCATAGGAAAGCTATCCTTATCCAGGAAAGGGTGCAGCTGTCCCAGTAGATGAAGTTGCTGAAAGATTCCCCCAAGTTATTATGGCCACCTGCTGCTTAATACCGAGTGCATCCTATCCAGAATAGACTGAGCATCAGTTTCCTGAACCTGGAAACTACCTGCTCCCAGTGTTTCTATCTTGTCAGGATTCCATTAATATTCCTCCATTCAAACAGTAGTTCCACACTGCCACCTCACTTGACTAAGGTGACACACAAAAATAGAGCCAGTTGTCATTAGTAAGTTAATCATGCCTCCCTCTGAATTCTTGGATGATTTCACCCAGTGGCTTTGAAGCAATATCTACAGAAAACAAATCATCTTATGAGCTCCATTTGCCCATATGCACATGTTGAACAGAAGTCTCCAGCACTATCTTCTGAAACAGAAGGTATTGGTCTAAGGAGATTATCAGACACAGCAAAAACTGTGTCAAAAGATTGTGAGAAGAACAGGAAAGGGCAAGATTATCAGATGGCAGCATCCTCCAGCATCCCAGGGGTGTAGAGCGGCTGTGAGTAAAGTGTCCCCTTCTATTAGTGGCTTGTCGCTGCCAATAGGAAAATGGAGCCTCATCCACATCAACGCTATGCTTCCAGAATGGCTGAAGGATGCTGGCATCTGGTAAGGTCACCTTTTCTGTTCTTCTAGTGATCTTCCCCCACATCTGATAATATCATAAATAAAACTGTTGTATCACCATACCCCATAAGAGCAGCCCCACACAGCTAGTCCAGCAACATACTAAAGGTCAGTAATAGCAAAAGCTGCCAAGAGATGAAGACCAATCAACAGGATCACATTGTCCATGTCTATCTTCCCACAACTCAAAACTCTTAAAGTGCAAAATTCTTGGCTAAATCCACATCTTCCCATACTGTTTCCAGTGTAAGAAAGTGTCACACATGCAGCACTCAATGACTCTTGCAAATCAGTGGAAGGTGGTTTCTTCTATTTCAACTATGTATGGTGGAGGGAGAGAAATAGACTATTATATAAGCACTGGGTATGAAAATGACCTTGCAGGCTTACTATTCTAAGACTAGGGGCATGAGGTGAAGGTATAATTACTATTTTACATGCAGATGACTTTAGTGCAAACCTTTTGTATTTCTTACATTCTGTCCTGGAGGGCAAAACAAGGATCTCAACTGGTATAAGAAGCTTTATCTTAATTAATATCTCATATCCAGGTCTCACCTCAAGATCTATCCCATTGCAACTGATTCATTTGTTTGCAACATTTTTCAGCTGTAGACTCTGAGGTGCTGTTGATACTTATATTATTATATTTTACACATACGGATACACACATGCACTATAACACTGGTATCAGACAGTACATCATAAATGTTTTCCTTCAGACATCTTCCTTCTGCTGCTAATTTAGCAAGACAAATACACTAGCCTAAATTAGTTATTTCCTTCCCTCTATTGGTAATTAGTACTAGAGGGGATGGGTCTGAGTTACCTATTAACGCCAATTGCTATGTTTAGTAGCACATCCAGAGGGGAAAAACATTATCAGCCACAGTAAAAAAAACAATACTTTTTCTTCTGTGTATTTTAAGGACTTATCAGCTACAGAAAACTTCCAGTTGCATTAAACTATCAAGCCAGTTACTGTTCAAACTGAAATGTTTTATATCCTGCAGCATGCATACAGCACTACCTGCATTGCTGTCTAACAGTGTTAATATTCTGTAAGATGACAAAATGGGACGAAACCCACGATGTTTTTGCCATTATCTAGAGAGAATCTGTTTTCTAACCCTTACTTTGCCTTCCCTGATGTCAGGGTTATTCTGTGCTTTAGAAACCTGGATTCTTAAGCAATAAAGTGTGCAATAGAAAGTGTGCATATCACAACCCCCCTCCCCAGCAAAATTTAGTTCATGTTTGCTACAGGAAAAGGCAAGGTTGTAGAACACTAAACCCACGAGCATCGGAAATACAGCTCAGACTCACTCTCTCATTCCTGATCTCTCTTTTGTGCTTGCTCTCTCTCTCTCTCTCTCTCTCTCTCTCTCTCTCACACACACACACACACACACACACACACACACAAATATATATACATGCATGCACTCAGGGCCGGTTTAACCAGTCTGCCAAACCCGCATTGGCAGGGGGCCCCAAGGTCAATGGGCCAAAGGGGGGGGCTAACCTCCTGCTGTCTCCTATCTCCTTGTCTGATGAAGGAGACAGCCAGGAGGAGACGCTGCTTTGCAAGCCCCCCACACACTCCCTCCTCAGGCGGGGCCTGGCAGTAGCACTGAGCTGGAGACAGCTGTTGGATACGGAGAGGGAGTTGCTCTTCCTACTGACTAAGTTGGAATTTGGAGACAGCCCCTGCATTGCTGTGAGGATGGGGGTATCTTGGAGGGGGGGCTACCATGCAGGTGGGGTGGTTATTTAACTTGTTGCTGGAGTCAGAGACTGAGTGGCTGTCGGACTTCTCTCCCTGCAGTGTTGCTTGCAGAGAGAGGCTTGGTACTGACTAAGTTGGGGGAGCACTGAGAAGGTGCCTGGCTAATACTGATGCTGTAGTTTGGAGACGGTCCCTGCATGAGCTGGTAGGAGGAAAAGAGAGAGGGAGAGAGAGAGCACAGAGAATGAGAGATGGGAGATAAAACTCACTGGGATTTGTGTGTGTGTGCACATGTGCTTTCAAGTTGCCTTTTGACTTATGGCAACCCCATGTACTCCAAAAATAAAAATGAGTTGTGGGTATTTATTCAGGACACTAAATTCATTGAGAAGTAGTGGTGATATAATTCCTCCATAAGTGATATGTTCCTCTGCTTAATTAGCCAGTGGCTAGTTTGCTTCATGAGCTACCTTATGTATTGTTACTTGCACATAAACCTAAAGCAAAATCAGTTGCACTATATAGCATTGTAGCACGAAGTGGACATGTTCTAAACTGTTTTGCAAAGTTGAAAAATGAACACAGAACTCACACACATCAGTCTTTAGGTAAAGGCTGTAAATGTTTCAGTTTCTCTTACCATGTCAGCACCTTTTCATTGCATCAGACTCAATTAATGCATTTTGATTAAATTTCTCATTTAATATATGTTCAGATAATCAGAAACACATGGAGATGTAATTATTACAGTGGCAAAACACTCTCATGTTGTGGTTACTTAATTTTTGTCCTCCTCTGAAGTACTTCTTACCTCTTGAAAATAATTTAGCAGCAATTTATTTTTTAAAAAAATGCAGAGTGGCTGATGGGGAGGGGGTCTGGTATATAGCTTTATCGGACACTGGGATAAACATAGGGGGGGGCAAAACAAACCATTGCAGGGGGCCCCCAAATTCCTTAAACTGGCCCTGCATGCACCACTGATTTCTAACATTTCACCAAGAGTTCCACTAAGCCTATATATGCAGTGCCATAAGAATTAGAACTACAGCTTTTAATGAATCAAATTGGGTTTCTCTAAATGTTAAGTAAGTAAGCACATGCACATGGGACTTTTCACGTTATGTGATTATAGTACTATTATTCCAGTTTAACTGTCATAACAACACCCTATGGAATCCTGGGATTTTCAGTTTAGGGAACAGTACTTTGAATTCTCAGTCAGATTGCTCCAGTGCTCACCAGACTACAAACCCCAGATTCCATAGAATGGAATCGTAACTGTTAAAATAGAATCACAGCACTATAATTTTGTAGTGTGAAAGGACTCACAGTCAAGGAAAACACATTTTAGCTTAGATCATCAACCAGCCATACCTAATCTGATGCCTTCCAGATATTTTGAGCTATATCCCTCATGATCCCTTGCCATTCCTTACTAGATAGGGTTGATGAGAGCAGTCACCCACTCCTGGCCTAGTGCAGACAGTATGATAAAGTCCTAAGGGGCAATATGGAAACAACTTACTTTTACATCCTCTTTTAAGGACTTTATCAGATGCAGGAAATATGGTGTCATAAGGATGCCTGAAGATTGCAAAAGGATGCACATACAAGATGACGTCATCCTTTCATGATCATGTGCTTTTAATGAGGCATACTTTTTTATTGACAGCCCAATCTGTCAATTGATCTCCCGTGGTGCTTTGTCATCAGCATTGCTGGAGTTTGAAGTTTTGTGCCATTGTCCTCTCATGAATAGAGCATCAATGCCAGAACACTTCTGGGTGAGATCAGGACAGCCAGGTAGGGGACGGGTTTGTTTGTTTTTTACCTCCCCAGTTTACCTGAGATTCTTAAAGTGTGTTCCTGTGCTTATGTGTACATTTTGTCCCTTTATTTTACTTTACTTTTTGAATCTGCCAAGCTCGCGTCTTCTCATGAGAATTGATCAGATTTGAAACCAGGAAGTGAATGGAGTTCTGTTTACTCTCAGTTAGTGCCTGGGCTGCCTCTTTAATGTGAGCAAGGTAAGGCCTGGTTGTGGGGCAGTCTTTTGCCAGCATAAAAATGCAGCAAAATATGCCAGCAAAAGAACATTTATGGAGGGTGGTCTGATAAAGTCCTAAAAGATGGTGTTTAGAACATTCCCTGCCCTCTATTAAGAAGCATAAGGCCTAACAAAGGACACTGGAGGTATATAGAATAAATTAGAAGTCCTCCGGTTTATTTTTTTTTTCACTTCTAAAACTACCCCTAGCAACAGTTAGTAAAATGTTACATATTAGCATATCTGATCCTTTCCCCAGGCATTAAGTGCTATTAAAGTGCTGAGAGAATTTTGACATGGCTAAAAAATTTAAAAAATTTTAAAAAAACAATAATAAACTGTTTCCCTGAACCTACTTATTTACATTCAATGTAACCCTTTTAGGGCCAGTATAAAATATTTAAATCCATTTCACACAAGCCATGGTTGAAGGCAATATCTGAGAAGCCATTTTTTATTATATTGATGAACACCAGTAATTATATCTAGATTGTTTATAGAAGCTCTGTTTAACCCTTATTGCAATCAAATTGTTTTACAGTTACAGTTTAGTTACTGAGCTATCTTTTAATGTAAAGTGTACAGCACTGCAAATTGCTAGGAATAATGAACCTCTAATTGCAAACACAACTGTACATATTAACTAAGAGAGACTGCTTTGACTAAATTATATTTAGAGACAATATTATTGCAAGACAGTAGTTTTTAAGCTGTGTTCAAGGAAACCCTGGGATTCCTTGGAAACCCATCAGGAATTCCAAAATAAGACCAGTAGCATCCTTGAAAGACCATTTGTTCTCCACTTCTAGTCTTGTCCTGTAGCATACAGCTGCATGGGAATTCTGTGTGCATTTCTGGGTGAACCCTGAGGGCCAGATAATCTGTATAATTAGTTATATAGCTCTGCCCATAAGTAGCTCTGCTCATGGACTTGTCCTGAAAAAGGGCCTGTCTAGATATGAGGCTATAATGCTGATTCCTGCACATTATTGTAAATTTGCAGCAGCATTAATTTGTCTCCATGGTCTTTTGGCAAAATTGATAGTATGAGAAGCTATCTGTGTTTAAAGTGCACACGGCTGCTAACCAAGATGGTGGCCGAGTAAATTAGCATGTTATTTTTCAGCACACATTGTCGCTACTACACAGTATTTTTAAAAAACTTTAAAGCAACAGTGTGCAAGTGCAACCTTCTGCTTAAAAAAAGCTATTTAGTTGCCTCAGAGCAGCAAAGTAGCACATAAACAGCAACACAAAAATCCAAAATGGTGCTTCTGGACACTTCCTTGCCAGCAAGCCCAGCCCAGGCACATGTCCAGCCAATCGGCTGTGCACTTTTGCTCCTCTCTGAGAATGTGCAGAGTCCTGAATCGATTGTCCAAATGAGCGGTAATGAGCATTCCCATGCATTGTTTTAAAAACTTCAGGAAAAGTCACAAAGGCTTTCCCCGCGTGGTTTTTAGAGCTTTTGGGCCCCCTCCTTCTGAATACTATGAATCTCATATAAATTTCATTTGGACAAAAGGCATTCTTTTTTATTTCTATGAGGAATATTTTCACCAGCTAGACAACCCCAAATAGCCATTAATCTGGATTGGGACCTTAGGGAAGCAAGTGGGGGATTAACTCTTTGTTTATTCCTTTTTCTTCCACTTTGTCTACTGTTGTGGAACTGATCGAGATAGGAATCCTTGCACTTATTTGCACTAGTGAAAAAGTGTGCCCATTCATTCCTATAGAATCTTTTGTCTTTTCTTTTCCTTTCCTTTCTCTCCTCCTTTTTTTCAATGGGAATTGCAGGCATAGGTGCTCAGTCAAGAGGCACAGGGATTCTTCCTGCCTAGGGTTCTTATCCAGGTAAGAGACCTGAACTGGCTGTTTGTTAAAAACAAACAAACAAACAAACACCTTTCATACACACGCACAACAACAACCTACACTTAAGAGTGTTGTTATTGTTGTTGTTGTGTGCCTTCAAGTCATTTCCAACTCAGGGAGACCTAAGGCAAATCTATCACAGGGTTTTCTGGTATTGCTAAGTACATTTTACACACAATCAGTTCAGCTGGTCCCTGTGGAAAGCTATGGTGCAATTTTAGACCCTGAACTTAATGGTCTACAGGGGCCCCTTTTCTGTCATATTGATTCTGTTTGTTGAAAGCTGCCTTATAAAGGCTTTGACTCTGAAAGACAAGACTAAAATTATATTAGATGATAGATGGTATTATTTCATTTACCTCAAAAGATGGTAAGCCAGACTTGGTGCATTGGGGTGTCTCTGGTGGATTTCTCCCTCGATGTCCCGCCTTGAGTATGCCATTAATGATAAGCAGGGGTAACTAGGGAAACAGGCAAACATAGCTTAAGTCATAGAGAACAAGGCAACAGGAAGAGGAAATCATGTATTGGTACTTTATGCTGAATTAGACGACTAGACCATTCACCTGCTGCCAGAAAATAAGAGTGAAGACAAGAGGGTTCTATCAAAGCTATTTGCATGTCAAAGTGGGATGTGGTCCCCTCCTCCCTTCACCCCTCCCCAAATAAACACAGACACAACTGTTAGAGAGAAATACATATATTGTAACATAGGATAAACATGAAAGATAATACGAGTATATATTGGCAATAAAACCGCAACTTTTTTGATGACAGTTGCTTAGATTGGCAGAAACACATGGGTTTGGATCTGGATTGACCAACCCGCCTGTCTGGTCACCAGCCTGGTAGGAGGGGAGGAGTTTGGCAGGCCCCAACCTGCTGGCCAGCCCCGTATCCTCTGCTCCCTCCCATGTGATCGCGGAGTGGCCGTCCAAGGGGGGGTCCTATATGTCATGCCCCAAATTGGCATGTCCTTGTGTCTTGACCCCCAGGGTCTCCGTGGCCTTGAATTTGAACTTGACCTAGACCTTGAACTTGCTGAAGACCCCTTAACCAATGAGTTAGGATCAGAACCCATGCCAACCACCCCTCAAAGTTGTGACAAAGAAATGATATGCATGCTGAACACTAATCCAAAATAGGGTGGATGGGTGGATGGAATGGATCTTCAGCTCTCAGAGAGCCACTGACTGGTCCGGCAGTGCAGTCGGGAATATATACCCGACTGCTGGACCAAAGGGAAAACCTGCTGCACATAGCAGCAGGCCCTACCTCCACAGCCAATCAGAGGGCGAGGCACCTCCTAGCCCCCAAATGTCTGCATGCTGTTTGAAACAGCCAATCAGGGAGAGGAGCCTCTCCCCAATTAGCTACTGCCCGATCCTGATCCTCTTTCCCAGCTGGCAAAGCATGCCGGGAAGAGGATGGGCAACATGGTGGCATCCATGCCACTCCCCCCTGACCACACAGGAGGGATGAAGGCCAAGGGACCACACCAGCCCCACAAATCCGGCAGACAGGGTAAGTCCCGCAGCCACCTTGTGTGTCGATGTGGGATGTGGTCCCCTCCAACCTTCACAGCCTCCCCAAATAAACACAGACACAACTGTTAGAGAGAAATACATATATTGTAACATAAGATAAACATGAAAGATAATATGAGTCTCCATGGCCTTGAACTTGAACTTGACCTAGACTTTGAAGTTGTTCGAGACCCCCTTAACCAATGAGTTAGGATCAGAACCCATGCCAACTGCTACAAAAGACAAGCATACCAAGCTCGTCTTCTGCAGGATTGTCCTTCGGTCAGGTAGGAGTGATAAAAGCATAATATGTAACATCATACAGTATCATTATATAAAAAGTATAGTTTTCTACCTTCTTCATTTCAAAGCTGCCATAACAGAAAGATCGGTTTTCCCTTATATAGACTCATTTCACCTTTCTTACTGCTCCTCTTCCATGGCTCCTTAGTGTTCTTTCCCTAAATCTCCACAGTTCAAGCCTTTCACTCTAATCTGTAAATTCTGTGAAGTGGGGTCCATTTGATTTTACTTTTCCCATTAATTATACTTTCTAAATGTCTATACAACACACAATATGGGATCTATGGAGCAGGGAGGGGTGGAATGAGACAGATTGCAAGGACAGTCTTCTTTGTGACTTGGAGTGTACAGTAGTCATGGGGGGGGGGCGGGGATATTGCTTCCCCAGTAAGAATTCTGCCCCCCCACCAGTGAAATTTTCCTTCATCCCCCCAAATTCTAAAACTGCAAAGAGTGAGAGGCTGAAAAATGTTTCCCACCTAAAACTCTTGTATTTGCTGTGTTCACATTCCCTTGGTAACTTTCCTGTCCCTTTTCTTTGGATACCTAAACTGTATTTATAAATGCTCCACTGATGTTTTAAACAACTGCAGTGCTAGAAACCTGGGACTGAAGGAAAATTTCATGGAGAGCAGAATTCTTATGGGGAGGGGGCAATGACCTTATTTTGATCCTTTGTAGTTATACCCTTGCTTGCAATGTTTGTCAGGTATTATTTGTTGTCTTTAGTTCATATTACATAAGGCGTTATTACGCTATTCCAGCTCTTGGGCCTATAGCACTAGCAATCTGCCTCCCATAATCAGTTTTAGCTCTTGGCACATTAACATTAACAAACTACGTTTGCACGAAGGACCTATTTGCCTTCTGCAGTGGAAAAAAAATGAAGGTAAATACACTAGTGCCAAATTATGAACATATTTATTTATACAACAAAGTACACCAGTTTCTCTGCCTTAACTCAGAGAGACTTTGCCAATTAAAGAGATTGTAGCATTCAGAGGTTTGTGTTCTATTTAGTGTTTCTTTTCTTTGCTCAAAAGGCAGCATTTGGAAAGGATGGGGAGGGGGCAAGGCTGCCCTTGAGCTTTTACATGTTTTTTACATTATTTTTCTTTATCTGTAGTCCTGTATTGAGAGGGGGGAAGGCTATGGGATATGAAACAAAATGACTGGGGACTAACAGGACCTGTGGGAGATAAGCTGCAGGAATCATGAAGTAGGAAAATATCGGGGGGGGGACTGTAATAAAATATGATATTTCTGATAAGTATGGAGTTGACTGAAGGTCACACATATCAATATCAAATAAATGTAAATGAGAAGAAAGATACAATTTAGATGTAAACATTTTAAACCATAGAAGAAAACAACACAGGAAAGCAGAGCCAAGAGTCAAGGACTGGGTTTTCAAAAGTAGCAAAAGAAATACAAGCAAGCAAAGAGAACCAGTGGGAGGAAACAATTCAAAGAGGAATGAGCAAAAGAAACAAAAATAAAGGGAAATGCAATACTCTCAAAACATAACAACACAGGTATTAGCGAGGACAACTCAAGAATGAAATGAATAGAAAAGAAAGGACAGGATCAATTAATGAAGCTATTTATGAGTGCCATCTAGAGTTGTGGTTTGATGTTCATGTAAATAATGATAACTGAAAGTATCCTCCTCTTTGGTTAGAAGACACTTGGCCATTTGCTAAATTCTGACACCCTACGTCTTTCAGCTGAACGGTAGAACCCAAGTTTACAAGATTAATTTCCTGTCAGAAAATGACCTGATAACTTTTGATAATGGTAAGATTTGGTTATCAGAAGACGTGTACAATGTAGTTTTAGAGAGAGAGGTATGATTATATCATATGTATGTATAACCACCAGAGCCAGTATGGTGTATTGATTTGAGTATTGGACTACGACTCTGGAGATCAGGGTTTGAATACCTGCTCAGCCATGAAATCCCACTGGGTGATTAACCTTGGGCAAGTCACAGTCTCAGGCCTCAGAAAACCCCATGATAGTTTCAAACTTAAGGTTGTCATGAATTATAAATGACTTGAAGACACAAAACAACAACAATAACCATGTATAACTACCAAAAAGAAAGTGGAAGCCACTTTTCTTTTTCTCTATATTTCTTTCTATATCCTACTTTTCATTTTTCTTTGTACTTTCTTTTTCTTTTCTTTAAATATTTATAATTTTTCCTGTATTTAGACAACTCTTAATGTTTAAAAAGGTTGATTTCCTGTCAGTGTGCATACCTATTGGCAACAACAGGAAGTTAACTGCAATGCACCTATATCAACAGGCTTTTTCTTTTGTATAATCTATTCTGCTTCTGATCAAGAAATAGCCATACTGCTTGAAAATATTTCATATTTCACTTCTACATTCCCAGTTTGGCCTTGAAAACAGGTTCTTGTTTATCAGTGGCTACCAAATATAAAACCCCACAGCACCTTTTCAAAAGGTGGAACTAGAGGTGAGGGTGATTTCTTTGTCCTGTGCCAATTTGTGGTATCCCACAAAGTATTATCTTGCTGTGAAACACTGATATAAAACTGCTGAGTGAGGTCAGCCACAGGTTTAGAACTGAGGTATCTTCAGTATGCTAGTAGCCCCCAACTCTTTTTTTTTTCCCCATAAGGTTCAGGTAAGGCTTTGATGGCCAGGGTCTAGAGTTAGTAATGCATCAGATGAGGGTCAGTTTTGACAAGATGGAGGCATTGACTTGTGAGGATGTATTCAAACTTTTCAGATAGTATAGTTGCATGCTATCACAACTGATCAGATTTAAAACCCAAGAGCCCTCTGAACTTTGAAGGCCAAAATGGTTTCCATTTTGGACCTTCCAACAGCTAGAACTATAATTGGCAGAGAACTATGATAATCTGAGTCTATTTAAAAAGATAAGTCATTGTAATACAGAACATTGCATGTGGGACTGCCTCTGCTAACAAACTTCATATGAAACAAAATAGAATATTAATTTCTATTACTAGATTGCTAGATGAGAACAGGTTAAGCAAAGGTACTTCCCCGTTTCATATGTTAAAAGTAGCTGTAGGTTCATTTCGCAGCAATATTGATCTTTGCTTTTCCTGACTTAGGTTGCTGACACACTATAGAAATAATTTAGTTTGACATTGCTTTAACTATCATGGCTCCATCTTATGGAATACTGGGATTTGTAGCTTATTGTGGCTTATTGTTTTTAAAAGTCTGAGGACTTTATCAGACGATCCCCTTAAAGTGTTCTTTTGCTGGCAGAAAGAAATCCATTTTTATGCCAGCAAAAGAATGCTCCCCCACTCCGCACTTACCTTGCTTTCCCAGCAAAGGCAGTCTTGGCAATGAAAGAATATTGTGAGACTTCATCGTGTGGGAAATTTTTTTTAAAAAAACACTAAAAAAAGTGGGGGGAGCACAAAAACACACTTTAAAACTTACAGATAACCTGAGGAGGGTCATAAAAAGTGTGTCACTTACCTGGATGTCACAATGTCACCCAGAAGTGTTCACGCCAGACCAGCCATTGGCGGAGTAAGTACAGTAAAAAAAAAAAAAAATGCCACAGGGACTCAATTGACAGCTTCAGCTGTCAATTAAAAAGTACAGGTTTTTAAGGGGACATAACCATGAAAGGACATCACATGGCACATGCACCCTTTCACTGTTATGTGGTGTCATTATGACACCTTATTCTGTGTGTCTGATAAATTCCTGAGTTTGAGGTTACCAGCTCTTTTTTCCTAAAAGGCTCCTTGTCTTTAACAGCTACTGTACATTGCAGATAGGTACCACATAGCCTTCTCCATCTTGTACCTATCAAATCTGGCTGGTGCAAATGGGGGAAGGGTTTTGTTTTACTAGGAGTTTACCAAAATTCTTTTTTTTTTTTTCAAATTTAGAATGGAAAGAACCTGAAGTTTAAAATATCTGAATGAAGGAAAAAGCAAACCTGTCAGATTTTTCCTATTCTTAAATTTAATAATTATTTAATTAATTTAATAATTCTTATTGGTTTTCTTATAATTATAGTGTTGCTGATTTTTAATTGCGTAAGCCACACTGAAAGCCTCATAGATTATAAGTCACAGCATAGCATGTTCCAAATAAATAAAAAGCACAAGTATTGTGTGTGTGTGATGAGATATTCCTCTGAAAATGTTAAAGCCCTGTTCAGGCACTACTGAGCATGGTTTCTTCAACACAGGAGCAGGGGTATGTCTGACCCTGGGCTCATCTACATAGGCTTCCTGCCACCATATTCTGGCCCTAGATCAGGTCTGTTGCTCCCCGTTACCTGCATGAAATGGACAAGAGGCCACACAGACACACAGGCCCATCTCTGCAGCTGCTGTCACTTTCATCCACATTGTACTTTCTGAAGACACGAAGGGGGCCCACAGCACATGATCAAGGACCCCTGCATGTGACCAGCTGTGATCCCATGCTGCAGGCCTGTTTCCTGGCTTCAGAGAATGTGAAATGGACAGAAGCAGCAGCAGCTTCAGACACAGGCCAGTGTGCTGGCATGGCCTCCTATGTTCCCATGGAGCCCAATCCAGTATATCTGAATAGAGAATTCCCCCTCCCCAGGTCTTTTCCTGAAATATTGTAATGGGATTTACCCCATCTCCCCCCGACATCTTTGCCCCAGGCTTCAACAAGACTGCCTGGGGTGGGTGCAAAACCCCTGCATTGTTTGGACTGCAGGGCTTCAGGACCGGGGCAAGACAGGGTAAATGGCCCATCTAGGCAAGGCCTCAATCTTCTTCTATCAATGCCTTCCTCACATGGAAAGTGATGCCTCTGAGAAGGAGAGGTTCCTGTTCAACTCCCAGAAGACACACCGAGAATGCCTGATGGTAAGGACTTTGGGAGTTGCAGTCAAGACATCTGGACAGCCAATGGTTCCCCACAGCTGATACAAACAGTAAATGGGAATACTTTGTCAGCCAGTCATCTAAATCCATCTACTTTAGGTTGACCAGTTTGTGGATCGACAGGAATAGTATTTATCTGGTGTTTCATAGTGGGGGATGGACACAAGAGAAATTACTACATTACATTATGGGAAACACTCTTCTTTGAACAGATAAATGGTATCCTCTGGTTACTTGAGGTTTTGATTTGACAGAGAGCCAAGAATAACTGGAGGTAGCAAAAAAAAATGCTACTGTGTGATAGGCTTGCTCATAAAAGATACTTTAGCCTTAATCAACACACTTTTCCTGTTGGAAGATATGATACTGGGAAGTGGGGAGTTTTGATATATGCCTTCAGAAGGCCAGCATGAGTATGGGAAAAAATGAAAAGGCAGGAAATCATAGTGCTGAAGAAAACAAAACTGCATATGACTAAAATTCTCTGACATTCATTTTAACTGTACAGGCCAAAAAGTATAATATACTTGGCTTTTCTAGCTGTTTACATTGGGACAACCATGTTAGTCTTTAAAAAAAAGATAAAATAATAAAAAAAGCACACAAGTAATTTTGTGCATTCAAGTGAAATAGAAAAACTATAAGCAGATGACTGCTTAGAAGATGTTTGCTTAACACAGCTGCCTTAGAATAATCTCAGAAAAGCAGAGGTCAGTTTAAGATAGCTCTGTCATCCTATGCCAAAGTTGTAGGCCTGGAGATTCATAGAAAAATGCTGATGTAGCTGAAACACAATCATATAGACTTCAGTAAGTTTAAATCCATGTCGTACAAAACAACAGGAGAGACAGACACTGTTATGGATTAATGTCTGTATGTTTGTAAGGCACTGGTTATGTAGCCAGATCATGGTAAGAAATTAGGATATGGGCAGGAATTTGCTATCTTAAATTACAGGTGTTAACTTCATTAGGTTTGGAAAGACATCTATCTAAGTAATCTGGAAAGATTAATCTGGAACTATTTATGACTCAGTTAATTTCTAAGATTCTGAGCAGTTTTTGAATATAAGCATGATATAAAGAAACCACATGCTAGATTTTGAAAGAACTAAAATGTTCCATATTACTAAATGATTTTTTTTTAAATCTGCAATGGGATAATTAGTCTCATTTAAATTCTTCTTAGACTGAAGCTAGCTCACTGATGTGGACAAGCCAAAGGGAACAACCTCCTCATGACTACCTCATGTCAAGATGATTCCAACTTGGATCTAAACTCTTATTGGGTTTGATCAAGATAAAGTTAACCCTCATTGGCTGCTAACACACTGCTGAAATAATGCAGTTTGACACTGCTTTCACTGCTATGGCTCAATGCTATGGAATTCTGAGATTTGTAGTTTTGTGAGATATTTAGCCTTCTCTGCTAGAGAGCGCTGGTGCCACAAAAAACTACAAATCCCAGAATTCCATAGGATGCAACCTAGTTAAAGCAGTGTCATTATATCTGCAGTGTGTCAGCAGCTGTTGAAATTAATAGGACTTAACAATATTTATGACTAACCTTTTTACACTGACTTCAATAAGGCCTTAATACAAACTAACATGCTGTGGCCTAAACCCATTTTGTGGCACATCACTGAATCCCCATCTTCAGTATGTATGGGGATGGGGGGCACGGAGTTACAGCTCACTGGATTGACAAGGCAGACGTGCCTCAAGGGAGTTCCTGTTCCAGCTTCCCAAACCAAGTGGGTTGGTCCAAAGACTATTCAAAGGATGTGTCTGGGTGCTCCTTGTTCCATATTCTAAGGCAGCCTTCTCCATTCTGGTTTTGTCCACTTGGTTTGGACTTCAGCCCCAGAAAGAATGTCAAATAGCCACATATGTTGAGAATGGTAGCCCCAAATATGGGGGTACCAGGTTGTAGAAGGGCACTTTAAACTCTAGCCCTTTACTAAAAGTGAACCTGCTTAAGGTTCAGAAACATTCTTTATCATTACACACAAATTTAACTTGAATCTGTAGAGAATACTGTTTAATAATATCTCTAAACTGATACACGGTCATAGAAGTAGGGCCTACAAGCAGGAAACAGCTAAATAAAAAATTTTAAAATAGTAATTGTTCATGTATTATATGTAACATGTTTATATCCCACTGCCTCACAACAGAATAACAATCTTCTTAAAGGTAGTAATGACTTATGAAGACTTTGGAGGCGGGGGGGTAAAGGGGACAATGACAGAAGAAACAAGTTCATTTGGTAACTAGTTATTTTTTGTAGTAACCACATGGAATGGTGTTACTTTTTTGTCTGTGGATTGTAGTTCTCTACCTTTCAGTATAATCTAATGTGTTTCTGCCTCTTAGGACTTTATCAGTCCACCCTCCATTAATGTTCTTTTGCTCGCATATTTTGTGGCATTTTTATGCTGGCAAAAGCCCCCCCCCAAAAAAAAACCCTTACCTTACTTATATTAAAGAGGCAGCCCAGGCACTAACAGAGAGTGAACGGAGTTCTGTTCACTTCCTGGTTTCAAATCTCACTGATTCTCATGAGAAGCGCGGCAAATTCAAAAGAAAAAGAAACACCCAAAATGTATGCATAAGCACAAAAACACACTTTAAAAATTACAAGTATACCAGGGAGGTTAAAAAAGAGAGTGTCCCCTACCTGGCTGTCAGAAGTGTTTTGACAATTGACACTGTATTCACTGAGCACAATGGTATGAGGATTCAAATGCCAGCAACAAACCACCATGGGAGATCAAACGATGGCTTGGCCCATCAATAAAAAAGTACAGGTACTCCTTATTGACAGTATATGATCGCAAAAAGATGACATCATTTGATATGTGTGCCCTTTCACAATCATTAGTCATCGTTATGACGCCATATTTGCCACATCTGATAAAGTCATCTGTCCCTTGTGGGTATTTTCTGAGCAATGGAAGGGGGAGAATCACCTCATCTTTTGTGGGGTGTTATATATCTAGCAAGGAACACAGAAGCCAGAAATGAGCAGGGAGAGAGGGAGAAAGAGAGACAGGAGAACAGGAGCTGTTTCTCTGGTTAGCTGGAATACAATAATGACCTGTTGGATAATCAGAGTAAGGAATGCCATATAACTAGCTCCTTTAGGAATGTAACATTCCAAGCTCTTCCCAAGTCTTAGATCAGTGGTGTCCAACTTGTAGCCCTCCAGGTGTTTTGGACTACAGCTCCCAGAATTCCTGACCATTGGACCAGCTGGCTCAGGCTTCTGGGAGTTGGAGTCCAAAACACCTGGAGGGCCACAGGTTGGACACCACTGTCTTAGATGGTTCTATGGTGCTGTCCATAGGGAATATTCCCCCAAAGCTAGCAACTGTGTGTAAACAGTGCAAGATGTTGTGATTATTGTTGGGAAGAACCATTTTATCTGCCGAACAGCTAGACAGGCTGCATTATTTAGATGGGGGGGGGACATTAATGGAAAATGTCTACTCCTCAAGTTGATGTTTCTGTGTCACGAATAAAAAACAACAAGATAGCAATTTTAAAAATCTACAGCTGATGCAAAGCAATAAACTATACAGCCCAACTGCTCACTACACTAGATATATCTTCCTTGCTGACTGAAAGCCAAGCTTTGATGGGCCTCTAGTAGGAGGACATTTTACAATTTTGGTACCATGACTGAAAGATCCATCTCTGCTAGTGCTTGCTTCTTGTTCCTCAGACACAGTAATATCACAGAGCTGGAACTCAGGTATTGATCCAAGCAAATGGGAAGATTCATATGGATTGAGGCAGACTTTTTAAGTTCATCTAGGGTTAGTGAACAGCACCATCTCTTTAAGTTGGGCCCAGACATACAGGAAACCAGAGAAGATATAACATGTCTTCTTGGTCATCCATATCCATACCCACGTTCCTAGAATACTATTCCAAATATTTCTCTCTTTTACCATTTTAACTGTAGGGAACTGTGAATCTACTCTCGGTTTTACTCCTTTTGTTCCTGCTCCAGTAGGTATCGGAGCCACTGAGGGGCAGGATCATATTCCCAACAGAGATTTGGCACTGGGAGAACTTCCATAGAATCTGGAGCAATTGCAGCAAGAATGGCCATGAAACTGCTCCCATGGCAATGGATCTACCTTTCTGATCTCCTGTAATTCACAACGTTACTACCAAATTGAATGCTTCTGTAGCAGATTGCTCTTTTTCTACCTCATGTTTCACATTTCAGATGTTCTTTATTCTTTAATATTTATTCTTAGTGATCTTTCATAAACATGAATTGCACAGTCAACAATAACATTGCATGGGGGGGTGGAATCCCAGTTTTGCTTGTATGCTGGTGAGAAAATGTGGGGAGAAATCCTTTGAAGTAAACAGTTGTGGCATTTATTTCTTCATAAAGTGGTAAGGTGATAGGTCCTGCTGTCTCTAGTGAAACCAAATGTTTACAAATACTCAGACACATAAATTTGAAAGGGAAGGAGAATACAGAATATTCTTGTTAATGCAGTACATTTTCTGGTAATTTTATAGTCTAATTTTAAGCTGTTCCCTGCAGAATGAATGCAGTTCTGAAGGCAATTTTATAAAGTACTTTGTGGATAACTATTATCTGCTAATTATTAGAAATTGCATGTTGTTGTTAATTGCATAAATAAATTGTTTTATCTGAAAGCCATTAAAAAAATGTTTGGTGATTGAAGCATATATGGTTTTGATGCTCCTGTATAAAACATTTAACTCTAAAATAATGGCATGGTGCTTTATAAGAATGCCCTACAATAATGCATTAAAGGAGAAAGATCTAAAATTGTCCTTTATTTTTTTATTTTTTTACTGAGTTCTTTGCTTAACATTTTGATACTCATTTAGTGCACATAGTGTAACATTCAAATATTAAAGCTAGCTTCAGTTTATTTTATAGGAACTAAACATGGATTTGTTGATCAATACTTTTATTTAATAAATCTATACACCACCTCAAAATAGGTATTTTTTAAAAAAGTGGACATATAATATATAATTGCTTCTACAATTGTAGACCATGAATTAAGTATAACATCACAAAAAAGAGAGAGAGAGAGCAATCCTCTGGTTGCCTGGACTATGAGGAAATATTCTTCTTCTGTCCCCACTAAAAACAGAGGTGATGAGAAAGCTTTGTTTAACATCCGTGATATTATCAGAATTTTATTGATGAGCATGGCAATCATCACCCTTTGGCTGAGACAGGTTAGGATGGGTTTGAGGCAGAAGCATTTACCCGAAAGGCTCACTGAGCAGAAGTCCCGTTGCCACTTCCCCCTGACCCTCCGCAGAGTGGCAAACCACGAATATGTGGAACCACGAGTGTGAAAGCCGCCAATGTGGAGGGAGGACTGTGTTTATCCTATCCTGCCCCTGCCTTAGAGCCCTGCAGTCCACATGACTCAGGGTTTTGGCCAAGTTTACCCCCAATCAGGCTTCATGACCCTGGGGCTAAGACAGGGCTAAGACTGGGTAAAACCCAATAAAGCATTTCAGCAAAATACTGGGGGAAACCATTTCTTTTCAGAAGAAATGGGTCGGACCCTGCAAGACCACAGGAGATCATACCACCACACTAGCCTGTCTCTGTAGCTACCATCCGCACCACTTTCTCTGAAGCCAGGGAGCAGGCCCACAGCATGTGACTAAGGCTGATCCCCTGCAGGGGGGGACTTGATGTCATGCTGCAGTCCCCCTTCCTGGCATCAGAGAATGTGACACAGACAGCTGCAGTGGCAGCGGCTGCAGAGAAGGCCTGGCATGTTCATGAGGACTCCATCCCATTTTGTGCTGGTAACAAGGGAGCAACAGGCCCAATCTGGGGCTGGAATACACCGACAAGAAGCCAGCATATTCTGCCAGTGTAAACGAGGCCAGTATTCCAGATAAATTCTCACTAGTCCAGAGTAAAATGGAATTAACCTTAAAATTAAGATTAACCCCATTTTGCAGGTCCAGAACACTACTGCTTTGTATTGTGTTTGTGATCAACTATAATACAAAGTTTCTTTTCAAGCTGAGAGCCAGCACAGGATAGTGGCTTGAATGCTGTACAAGGACTCTGGGAGGCCAGGGTTCAAATCCCCATTCAGCTGTGAAAACCCACTATGTGATCCTGGGCTCATCATGCTGTCTTGGCCTCAGAGGAAGGCAATGGCAAACTGCTTTTGAATACACCTTGCAAAAAAGAAAGGAAGGAAAGGAAAGGAAAGGAAAGGAAAGGAAAGGAAAGGAAAGGAAAGGACAGAACAGAACAGAACAGAACAGAACAGAATAGAATAGAATAGAATAGGGTTCCATGAGTCGAATGCAACTTGTAGGCACAATACAACTACAGCTGGCAAAATAGGAATCCCCATACCTTTTGGATTTACTACCCCTCTATCACAGAGGCAGACACCAAATAGTTGAAGTCCTCCTCCAGTACTACTAACTTATGCTTCCTTGCAAATGTTGTACTTCTTTTCAGCAACACATTACATATCTCCTCTTAGGTTCTGACGTGTGGAGTAATCTCTGTGTTGAATAATATTATTTCTTTCTTCATTTTTATTTTTACTAGATGCTCTCCACATGATTCCTCTGTTCCTTCTCTTGAACATCTGCACAGGTGTACACATTTTCAACATATAATGCTATTTACTACTCCTTGATTTCTATTTCATTTATTAATTTGGAACATGTTAAAAACTTCTGTTGCTACATTCCACTTATGGGACTGATCCCAACAAGTCTCATTTATACTTATCATTCACACTGAATTCACTTTTTTGCACTAGGTTTCAAAACTGATATTATGCCCTATTATGTGTGTCTGAGTGGAAAGGTGAAGAAAACCTTTTACATTTTGCTTCAAAGTCTGTCTTGATGTTTTACAGTTAGCCCTCAACTTTTGTGGGGTTAAGGGGCACAGGAGCCCCATGAAAGTGGGAAAACCTCAAACATAGGATACTTTTTTTTAACCTGAGAGAATACTTCTCTGGGCATTTCTGGGATCTCCAGCACAATTCTGTGGTCAACTTTACCTAGTGATCACAGATAGTGGAATCCTGTAGACAGCCCCTTTTTAATTAGGATAAAATTATCTTTCTCAGTGAATATTATGAACAGCCAAAGGTGTTTACCTTTTATTTTCATGATCACCAAGAGATTGTCATCATAGGAGAGTAGAGTTAAAAAGTAGAGATGGAGAGACATACATGCAATGCCTGCATCCAATGGCCCTGTGCACATCAACTCCACTTTTGGACTTCATGTGTTCAGTACAAAGGCCAAAAATGAGGATATTAAATGTGTTCAGCTGAACATGTTTAGAAGGAACCTTATCACAGGTTGGACTCTACATTTAAAAGACCCTGTTCAGACTCTTATGTTAAGCAAATGGGGGCCAGAAATGTAAGTTTTGGAGTTTACATAGCCCCACTTTTGTTCTGTCCTAGATGGTATATTACTCTGTACATGGAAGAATAGAGAATGGAGTGGAGCACAGCTCTAAGTATCTGGAAGCACACTCTTCCATTCTCCCCAGAATATGGCTGAAGCCTCTGGGATATGTTGTTTCCAAGAATAGAACCTCTGGATTGAATTGTCACCAAACTTATACTTAGTGCAAAGCTGATTATTGTGCAAGGTTTGGGCATGAGGTATCAAAATAATCTGTGCACTTGGACACTAGTTGATGACAGAGCTCAAACAACTATTGGACAGCAGCTCTCAAAATACCCCAGTCAGAACAACCAATGTTTTCAGGCTCTGATTGGTGTACAAGACTGTGTTTGTGTTCTCTGTTTAGTGACTAGCAGTGCAATCCTCGACAAATCTACTCAGAAGTATAGCCCATTGAATTCAAAGGGACTTGCTCATCAGGAAGTGGATTATATTTATATCTGCTCTTTCACACATTGTATTACCAAGGCCTTACTATGTAACCCTCCCTTATCTAGAAAGCCTTAAATTCCTGATCTCCCTACTCTTTCAGGCAAAGATGGATTTAGGTCCTTCTTGCTCATAATTGCATTGCAGATATCCCAGCTCATCACTATGGCTTTCTATGGGAGTCTCATTGGACAGGAGGGAGGGAGGGAGCTCTTCTGTAGCCCTCCAGGATCGCCAGAAAAAGCAATGTAAGAGTGAGGCAGTCTATTAGGCAGAGTGAAGCAGTCATTTCAAGTAGCAGATGTAGCAGTCACAACAAGGTATCAGAGGAGAAAGCTGTGCCCTGTGCCCATTTTGTTAGATTGCTGCCTTCAGATTATGTAGATGAGCCTGTCCCAGTGGCAGTGTTGAACAAGATGCAACTGATGACCCACTTGTAAATGGTATAGGAGGGGATACTATCTTGTCCTTTTGTCACAGGCAACAAAATGTCTTGGGCCAGTCTTTGGAGGAAGAGCTTGGCTAAATCAGGCACCCCTTTGCTTCTCTGTTCTTGGGTGTAACTACTAGTACAATGTCAAGCAGCCAGCAAGAAAGTGCAAGGAGACAGAGCTTAATATGAGTACTTAGTAAAACTCCACATCATACCTGAAGCTCAGGAGGCAGGCTGAGCAACACAGAGAAATTCACAAGATGGCCCTTCCAAGCTTGGAGAGCTTCTGAACAGATAGAAATGGGACCTATTGCCACTTAATTGTTGTCAGTCACAGCTTGAAAAGAGACAAGGAAACATCCCTTCTCCATTTCTCCACAATAGTCTATAATTGGAGCGCCCTGGTAAATTCACCATCAAAAGCTAGAGTAGCTTTCCCCAATCTAATGTTTTCCATTTATGGGAAAAGCTTGTAGTACTTGTGAGAGATTCAAAAACTGAGGAAAAAATCCAGCTCATTTCATCTTGGATTGCATTGGAAATGTTTGATTTGGAGTCATGTTTGATTTGGAGGTGGTTCAAATATCTCCAAAGCAAGAATATTTACCTCTGATTTGTATCTCATCCAAGATGTTTACACAGCTTTGTATTCCTCGGCTGTAATATCTCTGCTGGAGGAATCATCCAGTGAGCAAAAGACTGAGCCCTTTGAGTGTGCGGAACACACACAACCAGAGAGTATTCCAGAGCCTTAACACTCAGAGGTACAAGAGATTGCATCCACCCTGGATGTGGAAACTCAGCCCCTGAGTTGAACGAAGGGTCTGGACCCCTCCCAGACCTGTGAAGTGATGGTGTTTGAAGGTATGAGTTAGGCAGGAATCCACCAGGAAAATTACATTGCTACAATGAAGGATTCTTGCAAACTAAGGGCTCTTCAAAAGTAGAAGAGCTCCTCAAGTAAAGGTCATCTTTCCAGAAGACTTAAGGCTGAAGTGTCCAAACCTGAGCTTTCTGTGCTCCCTCTTCTTTGTAACCGCTTGTCTGGTGCCTGACCAATTGTTTTGTTTTTGTTTTGGAACTTTCCCTGCCTGTTATAGGCTTCACTCTTCACGGACTTGACTTCAGATTGCCTGACCTTGCAGGTATATGTACTGTCAAAATCAGGATGACCTACTGTCAAGTAAGATGTTGCTGTTTGTTCTTGCCTGAACTACTGACCATGTTGAGATTGTTCCTGTAAGGACTACTTGTTGCTGTGTTTTTCCCCCACGGCTTGCCTCACTGCTTGTTAGGATGAACTAATACTGCTAGTGGGAATCCTTCTGGACCACAATGTGAGCTGTCCTTGGATTATGTCCTTATTATAGCCAAAGTCTGGGGATGGGGTGGGGAGCACTGTTATAGCTTACTGGCTGAAGGTAGACAAGGGAACAAATGAATTCTCTTGTTAAAAATCAACATTATTTTATCGGGATTGTGTCCTAAGGCTATGATATCTCACTAAAATAATTACTTCCTTTAAACCATAACATAAAATGTCATAAAATTATAATTAATGTTGCATGGTAATTACAGTACCCCATATGTTATCAGGACCAGGGTGGTGGTGTACATTTAAGGTTGCTAGACTAAAAATTAGAGAGGATTCCTGTAACTTCAATAGTTGTGTAGGAGAGGGAGTTGCAGCAGGTGTTCCTTGTTACCTGGTTACATTACAAGTGACATCTGCTGAAATTCCCTCTTCTACACAACCACTGAAGTTACAAGAGCTGTCTCCATTTTTCAATCTGACAACCTTATGTACCTGAACTAGAACAGCAGCTGGAGCCTAGGCTAGGCCAGAGGTGCTCTTCTATTGACAATATCAGAAGGCCCAGCTCCTAGTATGTATACCATTTATATCTGATCATTCTAGAAAACACATCCAATCACAGGTGCTGAACTCACTCATCCCCATTTCTTTCTTTCCCTAAAAAGGGCCCTGGAGCACAGAGAGTTCTAAATATCCTCCAAGTTCAAGAGCCTACCTACATCTTAGATTAATGGTATAGTTAGTAATCACATCAGGGCATCTTAAAATTAGTACCAGGAAAGGCGCAGGGAGAGGTTGCCAGTGGAAACGCAGCAAAAAGTACACAGGAGGTTGAAACCTTCTTCCCTGCCCCCACATGATCTCCATTAAAACCTCTCTCCACAGAAATGAGTGTCAAATACCCTCAATTGTTTCACAGGTGAAAACCGGGACCCATGTAGCTGAGCAGCATCACAGTTTGGCCAAGATGCAAACATTATTAATAAGAAATCACACAAGCCAGGAGAAGCTGCTGAAGTTTGCTTTTTGCCTGACAAGACTCTCTTCCCTCCTCTCCCTCCTGCTGAGTTGAGTGTCAACCTCTTTTGCACTTTGAACTCAGTTTGCAGCCAATAAAGTAAACTGAGGACAAAGGGGAAACACTGGAGGAGATGAGAGAAACTGAGGCATTTTAAAAGCAGCTGAAAAAGTGGGATGACAGAGGAGTAATTAGGACTGTCCTTCACCTGGAGTCAGGAGGAAAGGGATCTGTGCACACTGAGGTGGAGTTTTGGGGTGATATTTATAGTCAATCTTTTCCCTGAAGGGGTGATTTGAGAGGAAGCCATTGTTTGCCAGAGATTACCAGAGCTAAACAATGGATCCCCGGATGTGTTAACAATCATTGGAGGAAGGAATATTTTGGGACTGATGAGTGACAGGCAACTTTCTATGTTGAGATCTTTGAGAGGAAAGCCAGCATCTTGCATGGCAATGAGACTTCCAACTACCTTTGCTGTCACTTCCAGAGGCACACAGGGAGAATTGGCTATCATCACCTGAACTTTAGCAGCCTTCCGGAGATTCCGCATGATCCTCACTTGAGGGTGTGACCTTTTGAAGAATTTAGAAGGCCCTTCCTTAAGTTGTGTGTGCTCTTAAACAGGGCTTTGCTGTTTGGGGAGTCCCAATTTACTGCCAACATTGTGGAAGGCCACAGCAAGCCAAATTATAGAATGCACCCAATTATGAGTGTATTAAAAAGGTGGGGGCTCTCATATCTCATTACAAGATATCTACTAGCCTTGCTGTAAAATAGACAGCACTTCCATTTTAAAAAAATCAATTATTTTCATCTTTTCTCCCAATTAAAGAAAATAATCTCCTAGCCTTAAAATAAAAACACAGTAATTCTACTATAACAAGAAGTAGGGAGTGAGCAGTGACAAAAATCATTAAACATCAAAAACTCACTCAAAGCCATATGTGATGTTGGGCTGATGGGGTTAAGGAATGTCAGTTTCTATAGATATATGATTCACCAGGGAGAGCTGTGGGCAGCAGCATATCCAACTGCCTTTGATTTTCTCACTTAGGTGGGTCAGGAACTCATCTGCCACTGAGTGAATTGGAAACAGCTGTTTCATGTTCTATGGGCTTCATGGGTGTTGTAAAGAGATGTTCTGCACTGACACTTATGATGACATTTTCTTGTCCAAGAAAGGACAGAGGGGAAGAAGGCACACATGGAGACCTAGATCTGTAAAAGGAGTGGGATATAATTGAGGGCATGTACTGTATCCATTTATGAACACTATGTGAGTGTGTGTGTCTTCAAGTCACTTGTCGACTTGTGGAGACCCCATGAATTTCATATGGTTTTCTTAGACAATTAATACTCAGATGTGGTTTTGCCAGTTCCTTCCTTTGAAATATAGCCTGAAACACCTGGTGTTTGTTGGCAGTCCCCTGTCCAAGTACTAACCAGAGCTGACCCCACTGATCTAGACATTGTATTCATTCTTCACTGCCAACTGAAATGCTACTGTTCATGTCATACACCATGTCTGCACATTTACAATACACTTTTAGGTTGGAGCTGGACCTTGTGCTTGACATGGGGATGCAGATTATTCGCCCAAGCAGGCAAAAGAGATTGAAAACAAATATAGGGAGAATGAATAGCCAAACACAAAGAAGACAGCTGCACTTTAGGCAGAGATGTGAAAACATCTCAGTTTCAGATGCTCTGTGGGCTTGTCTACATAGACTAAATACCCCATCTTGCTCTGTCTCAGAGCCCTGCAGTCTATATGACACATGGCATTTGCCCTGTTCTGCCCCAGGCAGTCCTCACCACCCCTGGGGCAGATATGGGACTGAGACGGGGGGGAGGTGGGGTAGGTCCCGTTAAAGTGTTATAGAATAATATCCAGTTTACTCCATTGACAGCCAAAACCTCCAAAAGCTCATCCGGCATACTGCCCCTTGCTGCCACTGCCATCTCCCTGGCTTCCTGGAGGTCAGGCAGGAGTGCCTCAGCATGTGACCAAGGCTGGTCACATGCAGAGAGCCTTTAGTCATGTGTTGCAGGCTCCCTTCTTGCCTCAGCAAACAAAATGGTGGTGGCTGCAGCAGCAGGCCAGCATTTCTGTTGCATTTTGTTGAAGTAACAGGGGCTGATTAGACCAGCTCTGTAGCCATTGGCACAATTCAAAGTGCTAGTTTTGACTTATAAAGCCCTATCTGACTTGAATCCAGGTTATTTCAAAGACCATATCTCCTTTTAAGACCCTTTAGAACTCTAAGATCATCTGGAGAGGTCCTTCTCTGTCCCACCACACTCTCAGGCTCCTTTGGTGGGAATGAGGGAGAAGGCCTTCTCAGTGGCTGCTCCTAGACTTTGGAATTCCCTCCCTAGAGAAGCCAGAACCCCATCTTTGCTGTCCTTTTGCCAACAAGTAAAAACAGTCTTGTGCCATCAAGCATTTAGAATCTAATGGGGTTGTGCTTGGATGTGCTGTGCAATTTGGATTTTAAGGTGTATATAGTTTTACTTTATTTTAATACTTTTAGTGTTTTAAAATGTTTTTAACTCTTTAAATTGTTTATTTTTTTAGATGTCATATTTATATTTTTAATGTTTGTGTACTTTTTAATTTTCATTGTTTTAAACTCATTATTATCCACCTTGAGTCCCTATATTGGGAGAAAGGTGGGATATACATAAATAAAATAGAAGAAGAAGAAGAAGAAGAAGAAGAAGAAGAAGAAGAAGAAGAAGCAGCAGCCACCTCCCTGCACCATCAGGGAGCCCTGGAGGTGCAGTGGATAAATACCAGTACTGCAGCCACAACGTTGCAAGTTTACTCCCAAGGGCTACAAGGTTCACTCAGCCTTCCATCCTTTCATAGGTCAGTAAAATGAGTACCTGGCTTGTGGGGGAAATTAGGTAAAACACATTGGAAACCACTTAATGTGGTGTAGATGTGTAAAGTGCTATTGCTTAACAATTTGTAAGCCACTCTGAGAGCCTTTGTGGCTGAAGAGGAGGGTCTAAATACCAGAAGAAGAAGAGGAGGAGGAGGAGGAGGAGGAAGGTGCCACTGCCCTGCATCATTTGGATTTCAGGGCTCTCAGACAGGGACAAAATGGGGTAAACAGCCCACGTAGATAAGGCCTTGGAAAAGTCTCTTAAGTCTCCTTCGATGACAGTGTTAGAATCTGCCCAGACCTTGAGATCCTCAGAAGATGCCTTCTTTCAGTCCTGCCACCTTCAAGGGAACAATTGCTGGGTAGATGAGACAAGACCTTCTCAGCAGCTGCTCCTGGGCTCCAGAACTAGGGAGGCTGGAAAGACTCCCTCCTGGCTCTTCTTCCATTGGACTTATTCTGTCAGTCTTTTAGAACTGAAGGTTTTTAATGAAAGGGCTTTGAAGGGGTGATGTGCTATTTAAAATTGTACAGTTTTTAACTGTTCTCTATCTTTTAAGTGCATGTTTTAAATTGCTTTAATGTTGTTAATAGTTTAATTCTGTTTTTATGTTGTTGTTGTTTTGTAACTTTATTGTATTCACTTTAATTTGTAAAACCCCTTGATAACCAATTCTGAGCAAAAGTCAGGTATACATTAAGTGAAGAAGCAGAGGAAAAGAAGGATAGGAGGAGGAAAGAGAAAGAGATATTTGATCAGCATATTCACAACTGGACACTGATGAGACAAATCCAATGCCCCCTACAATCAATAGGACTCGGACTCTCTCTCACTCTCGGCTTGAATGGGTGTTAGATGGAGTTCCATTGCCATGGCAATGGACAAAACCCAATAGTTCAGATTCAAATCAGAATGTGGTGATCTTGAAAACAGTAAATGCAATAAACATTGAACAATGCTGGTAACAAGCATTATAATACCTAATGCTGGTGGGCACTATTTCAGTGAGTGATTCCCTATTCCCTTTGTAATGCTTCTGACATACATATACAAGCACCAGTACTTATACAGCATTATTAGCATAGTTCATTTTAGCTGGGTGATCAAGTGTAGATTATACAAGCAGAAAAGCCAGTCAGATTTCACTTAAACAAGATTTAACATGAATTTGAGGTTTCTCTTTAGGTAAAATTTCTGTGGATAGCTGAATAAAATTTTATGAAAATTAGTGAAAGTTGTGTGTGTGTGTGTGTGTGTGTGTGGAATCTGAACATGTCACCAGATATAACCTAAAGAAACATGTGAAATTAATGTAATGGCAGCAGCCGCTTCTGATGAAACCTAACCAATTTTAAGTCCCATTCCCAAAGGGAGTTTGATAAGATTAGAAACCAGTATTGAGACTTTATATATCCTCAGTTATAATGTAACCCAGTGTAAAGATGATATTACATTCAACATGACCCACGAATATGTAGTTGTTTTTAACACAGTTTGACGTCATCTATCTTATTGCCTGCAGGACACAGAAAACATTTTGATGATGAAAAGTTAAGAGAAAATAGAAAGAGTGCCCTCTGGAATAATTCAGTATCTGGGGGTAATTAGACATTTCCATATATAGTAAACAGATTTGATATGTTGAGATGGAGCACAAATTCATTAGTACAACATCTTTCCCTAAAGCATAGTTAGGTTTACCAACTTTTAAAAAATATTTTGGTTTATGTGCAAACTGACGTAGATATTTGGTGGGGAAGGATTAGCTGGCTGCCATGTCATAACCTACCAAGATACTGTAACTTTAAACTGTATACATGATATATTTAGAACATAAAATATAATATTTACCATGTAATCCACTATACAAATATGAAAACCAACAAAACAGTGAAACAATAAAGACTTGGTTAATAAAGATTATTACAATTACTGTGTTACTTCACAATTGTGTTAACTATGTTATTACATAAATACTATGTTATTACATAAGTAGCAAAAGCTTCAGTTTTATGATGAATTGTACCCAGAAAACTCCAACCAACTATGCTAAATCAAAACATCTTATCTATAAGGATTATATTTGTTGGGATGTCTTGTTTGTGGAAGTTCCCAAACGTGCTAAGCCAGGGTGTCTCATCTGTGAAGGCTTTCTTGTTGGAATGTCTTGTCTGTAAGGATTTCCCTACAGTGTGTCCGGACCCTTTTTTTAAAACCATTTTGGCCACAGAGCTTTCTTCAGGGTGTTTTTAATATCTATTAATGATATAATTTTTAGTGAATAAAATTGTTATGAAACAAATTTATTATTTTGCCCTTAACTAAAGCCCAGTTATCTTACTTCTTTATAGTGTGAAGATGTCACAAACATTTTTACCTTATGCTTCTATACCTATTATATTTATTCATTTTGCTCTTCAGCCACAAGGCTATCAGAGCAGCATACAAATTGTTTTAAGCAATAGCAATTTACACATCTACACTGCATTAAGCACTTTCCAATGTGTGTTAGCTAATTTCCCCCACAAGCTGGGTACTGATTTTACTGACCAGCAAAAGGATGGAAGGCTGAGTGAACCTTGGAGCCCTCTGGAATCGAACTTGCAACGTAGTGACTGTCAGTACTGGCATTTAACCACTGCGCCACTGCTACTGCTGATTTTTCTGGCTGGCCCAGTCTGCAGCGTCTCTCATGTTCCTTGATTTGTGTTTGCACACTGCTAGTTTTGTGGTCCATATGTAACCTTGTCCACAGCTGCATGGTATGCAGTAAACTCTTCCAGAACATGGCCCCACAGCCCAGAAAAAAAACAAGGAAAATCTATGGATGCTGGCCATGAAAGCCTTCGACTTCATCACATTAAGTGGTTTCCAATGTGTGTTAGCTAATTGCCCCCACAAACTGGGTACTCATTTTGCCAACTTATGAAAGGATGGAAGGCTGAGTGAACCTTGGAGCCTTCTGGGGTTGAACTTGTAACATGGTGGCTTGCAGTACAGGCATTTAACCACCATGCTACCAGAGCTCCCCAATTTATTCATTTATTCACAATGTGGGTAAAATGGAGAAAGACACTTTTTCTGTGCTCATAATCCAGGAGCTTGAGGCCATCCAATGAAACTGACTGGCAAGGACAAATAGAAGAAAGGTCTTTTTCAGAAACTGAGGACAGACAAAAGAAAGGACATCTTAACACACTGCAGTTAATTTATGGAATTCGCTGCCACAATATATGTTGAGGATCATTGGCTTAGATGGATTTTAAAAGTAAATTAGACAAACTCAGAGGTTTATCCACAGCCATAAAGGCTATATGCAACTGTCCTAATCAAAGGTGGTATATATACTGAGTACCATTTACTGTAATGTAACAGTGGGAGTAGACTATTGCCTTTTTGCTATGCTTGTTGGGTTCCCAGAGGCACTTACTTGCCCACTATGAACATAGCAATATCGCTTTCATTCAGATGGGACTAAGAAGAGTCATACATGGCCATCCAACCTCTGTTTGGAAACCTCCAAAGAAGGAGACTCCACCACATTCTGAGGCAGTATATTCTGCTGTCAAACAACTCTTACCATCAGGAATTTCTTCCTAATGTTTAGGTGGAATCTCTTTTCCATGTTGTTTGAATCCATTGCTCCATGTCCTCTGGAGCAACAGAAAACAAGCCTGTTCCTTCTCCACTATGACATCCCTTCAAATATTTAAACATGGCCATCATATAACCTCTTAACCTTTTCTTCTCCAGGCTAGACATATCCAGCTCCCTAAGCCACTCCTCATAGGGCGGGGTTTCCAGACCTTTTACCATTTTGGTCATCCTCCTTCAGACACATTCCAGCTTGTCACTATCCTTCTTGTAGGTCCAGTATCTTGTTTTTCCAAGTAGTCAACCAAGTGCCTCTGGAAACCCCATTATCACAACATAAAGTCAATACAGAAGCAGGGTTAACAGATGGAGCTCTGAATCTATCTCTTCCAGCTTGAAACCACCAACTCATTGACTCTAAAATCCCTGTGTGGGTGTGGTCCCTTCTCTCTCTCTCTCCCTCTCTCCCTCTCCCTCTCTCTCTCTCTCTCACACACACAGTGTTTTAACTTGGACAAGGCAGGGGTTTAAAGCTAGAAGAGACAGATGCAGAGACTTGTCTTTGACCCTTGTTAACAAGAAATATTTGACAAGCAGAACTCCAAATATTAATCCTTGTTATATATTGGTTTTTATTTTTCAGTTTGATATTTTTGATGCCTTCGTCACTGTTAATGTTAGTTACTGTTTTATTTGAACAGATCCATGACTTAAATCCTGTGAGCCAGGCTGAGAGCATCTGGGTAAAAATTAGGGGAGAGAGAAACAGCAGGGATATCATTCTGAGGGTCTACTACAGGCCTCCAAGCCAAACCGGGGACGTCGATGATGCTTTCCTGGAACAGATGACTGCACATTCAGAAAGGAAAGATGCAGTAGTAATGGGGGATTTCAATTATAATAATAATGGAATAATAATAATAATAAAATTTATTTGTATCCCATCCCTCTACAAATGCAATCGGGGTGGCTTACAACATTTAAAATGTACATACAAGACCCTCCATCCCACTCCCAATTAAAATACAATTAAATAATTAAAAATTGAAAACATACTTAATAAATACTAAAAATGAACAATAAAGATAACTGTATTGGGATCAGACTAAGTTAGATTTTTCTTTCTGATGGCTGGGTATCCATTCAGGAAAGGCCTGCCGGAAGAGATCCATCTTAATAGCTTTTTAAAAGCTATTTAGGGTGGTAATGTGATGAATCTCATCCGGCAGGCTGTTTCATAATCTGGAAGCAATAGCCGAAAAGGTCCTCTGGGAGGTCGAGGAGAGCCTAGTTTTTAAAGGTTGTAGCAGATTCCTCCCAGAGGATCTGAGTGCACGGGGAGGATTATATGGAAGGAGGCAGTCCCAAAGATAGATTGGACCCAAGCCATTTAGGGCTTTAAAGGTGATAACCAGTTTCTGGGCCCAGAAACTAATGGGCAGCCAGTGAAGTGGTCTTAAAATTGGTGTTATACGGTCTCTTCTAGATGTACCTGAGACCAGTCTGGCTGCTATATTCTGTACTAGTTGAAGTTTCCAGACCAAGCATGAGGTAGCCCCATGTAGAGTGCATTACAGAAATCAAGACGGGAGGTTACCGTCCTGATATTTGTTGGAAGCCCAACTCTGCCAAGAATTTAAGGTCCAACAAATTCCTCACTTGCCTTGCAGACAATTTCATTGTCCAGAAGATAGAAGAGGCAACAAGGGGATCAGCTGTTTTAGATCTGATCCTAACCAATGGAGATGACCTGGTTAATGGTGTGGAAGTGGCAGGATCCCTAGGGGGGAGTGACCATGTTCTCCTGGAGTTTTTTATACAGAGCAAAGGGAAAGCCAAGCATAGTCAGACATGCAATATAGAATTTAAGAAAGCTGATTTCAGAAAACTTAGGAAATAAATATAAAAGTTTAGTTACTTAAGCTTTTTATATTATTATTTTGTATTACTTAACAATACATTCTAAATTTTAAGTCTCACCTTCTGTATTGCCTTCCTTCTCTTTTTGCAGGTTCAGCAGGTAAATAGGTTTAGTGCTATGAGATTTTAAGGTGACTCAGTCAGAGTGACGGTAATTTACAACTACTTAGTTACTTTGACCTTTATCCTACTAAGTCAGTGTGTCTCTCCTAGGTAGAATCCTATGTATAGGCAGAGATGACCCCCCCCACCAGACTTATCTTGAGCAGTGTAAAGAGGCACCCCACCAGTAACAGAGCAAGAATGGAGCTCCATTTACTTCTGGGTTCCAAATCTCCGTGATTCTCATGAGAAGACACAAGCATGGAAAATACAAAAATGCATCAAAAAATAAACCACAAAAAGTACACACAAGCCCAGAAACATAATCACAAAGTCCCAAATACACAGGGGGAAGGGGTTCATAAAAATATCGTCCCCTACCTGGCTGTCCCAATCTCACCTGGAAGTGTTTGCCAATTTACGCTGTATTCACGTGAGCACAATGGTGAAAAATTTCAAATGCTGGCAATGCTGGTAACAAAGCACCATAGCTGATCTATTGGCAGCTTGGGCCATCAATAAAAAAATATAGGTTTTTAACAATATATGATCACAAAAGGACAATGTCATATGGTATGTATTCCCTTTTGCAATAATTAGGTGTCCTTATGATGCCATATTTACCTGGTCTGATAAAGTCCTAACTTCGCAAAATTTCAGACAAATAACTTCGGTGGGGTGTGTGTGTTTTGCTTTACCAAACAAGTGAGGCTGGATCTGTGTATCTTTCTTGACTGATGCTTTAATTCAGAACTACAACATTCTTTAGTGACTTTAGTTTCTCAATGAGCAAATAGCCCACATACTAATGGGGGGTGGGCACACAACAATTATAACTAGAAGGGCCTGTGTAAGCCCCAAACAAATAAGCAGTATATGACTGGTGGTGAAAGTTGAAGACAATGGTTTTTAAATTGGATCCTAATATATCCTTCCCTTCACTCCCTAAATGGCACACCCAGTCAAAAACAGATGCATATACCAGCATAGTGTAATAAATTTAAGCCTTAGAATGAAAAAGCCCATCTCCTGTCTCACAAACACAAGCAACCCATAGCCCCAGAACTGTTGTTAAATTCTAACCTAAAGAGAAAAGGGGGAAAACCCCTCCCCACCTAAGCTATCTCTCACAAAAATTTCCCTCTTAAACTATCTCTTACAAACACACATGCTGGGACACACACAGCTCCAGAAAAAAGAATGAAGGAGAAACAGCTTTCTAAGCTAACATTGATTTCCACACATATGCACTCTTCCCAGACTACCTACTTCTGCAGCATACCCTAAGCTAAAAATACTGGGGGAAGTGTCAATCAGGGTAATATATACTTTCAGTAATATCTCATAATGGTCTACCCACAAACATAATGACTGGAAGTTTCAGAAAATGCTAATAAGATTCCTATCACAAATTGGACACTAGGACTGTTACTCCAACCCCTCCACAAAGCCCTCATAGTCACACTATGAAGCATTCTACATTGGAGAAAAACACTTTCTCATAGGGGATACACAAAAACACACACATAACACCTCCCCCATTTTTCCAAAGTGCTTTGCAAAACACTAGGATACTTTGGGGTGGGTAAACCTACTCTGGAATCCATATGGTCTGACACGATCTGACCTGGACCCATTATGGACTGGAATAAATCAAGCTAATCTGCTCCAAAATTTAGACTTCAGCCAAACTGTATGTGCATCTCTAAAAAATGGTCCTTATTATTTTGAGATAGAACTGCTGATGTGTTTTTATCCATACTTTTCATATTTTCCTGAAACTAGTACAGAATTATTACCAAGTTCGTGGTCTACCACCAAAATGCTGGCACATATAGATATTTAATACCAAGGAGTTCCCAGCTTGGGATGTAAACTCTGATTTGATTCATCCTTGTAGGGTAAATAAGAAAAATCATCATGAATCATTGCAAGAAGGTGGGTTTGTTGATTTGTGTTTTGTTTTGTTTTGTTTTTGGACTGGGCTCAAAAAGAATTGTTCATTTTTTTCTGGGTAACTTTTTTCATATTTCTATAACTTGCATAGCATTGGAAAATGGAAAAATTACTGTTTTGCAATTAAAAGTAGTAGCATGGGATGGGTGGGTTTATCATTATGATGAATCAGCCCATCCTGTTGGACTTGCTGTGTTTCTGCTTCAGTATACCAAATGAAAATACAGTTGTCCCTTCATATTTGCTCGGGTTTGGTTCCAGGACCCCCCATGGATACCAAAATCCGTGAATACTCAAGTCCCATTGTATGCCCTCTCTCTGGCTTTTCTTCACAAACAAAGATTCAGGAAGTACTTAACCCACGCTTTCTGCAAGCACGCTGATGACTAAAAAGGCCAATCCAAGATAAACAAGTCCGGTTGCAGAAAGCACAGCAGAAGGTCTCCTTGGGTGATGTTTCTGGGTTGTGATTCTTTCTGTGTTGTTGTTTCTCTTCAAGACTTGTTCGGCGTGAGTTCTCAAATAAGGCTGCAGCATTGTGGATAGTGCGTCTCCATGCCTCCCGATGTGAGGCCAGGGCGGACCACTGTTGGTGATCAATTTGGCCGAGCCTGAGATGTTGTTTCAGGGAGTCTTTGTATCGCTTCTTTGGAGCGCCCCTCTTATGCTGACCCGTGGAGAGTTCACCATAGAGTAGTATTTTGGGGAGGCGATGGTCCTCCATCCTAGAAACGTGCCCTGCCCAGCGCAGCTGTGTTCTCAATAACATGGCCTCAATGCTGGTGATCCCTGCTTGCTCAAGGACAGCAACATTCGTCACATAGTCCAGTGTATATTTAGGATTGTGCATATACAGCGCTGGTGAAAGTGTTCGAGAAGTTGTAAGTGGTTGCGATAGGTGACCCATGTTTCAGATCCATAAAGGAGAATAGACAGTACAATGGCTCTATACACACTGATTTTTGTGCTTTGCCTCAGGTGTTTATTGCTCCAGACTCTTTTGTAAAGTCTTCCAAATGTGCTATATGTCTTTGCTAATCTGTGATCGATCTCTTTGTCAATCTTGGCATTTGAGGAGATGATGCTTCCCAGGTAGGTGAACTGTTGAACGGACTTGAGCACAGATTTGCCAACAGCAATGTGGGGATGGTGGTGTTCGTCCTGCAATGGCATAGCAAAATGGTATCCCTTATATAAGATGGCAAAATCAAGGTTTGCTTTTTGGATTATTATTTTTTAAAGAATATTATCAAGCCGTGAATACTTAAATCCATGAATACCAAATCTGTGGATACGGAGAAACAGCTGTACACTGTTTTTGCACAGAGGCTGGATCTTTTGAGTAAAGTATATTTTGTCAAAATTGCAAAAACCACAATGAAAGGTCTGAAACCTATTAGTTGGTCCAAACTAGATAAGACACCTTTGTTCAACAGTTGAATGAGACACTTATATAAATCCCATGAATTTAGTAGCTCTTCGAGTTGAGACTAACAACATGACTCCACCCTTGGTGTCTTGGTCTTGTTCTGGAGACAAGATATTTGAAGGGGTCGGGGAATCCTGGAGAACATGAGAACATGCTGTTTCACGCCACTGTAATGACCAGTCTCAATTCAAATTGATACAACAGCAAGATTTCTTCACATCCTTATTCCTGGTACAGTAGCCTCAGATGCTTCCTTGTTAGTTTACTGATGTTACTCGTATGGCTTCAGGTCATTAGGCATGCTGCAGTCCAATACCACTGTCAAACTATAAATATTCCTAATCCACCATTCATCTGGGTGGGCACCATCTGGGTCACACAGAGACCTTAATGACAATTTGTGTGAGCACCCATGGTTGCCCTGCATTTGGCAAAATTATTACTGCTGCTGAAATCACTGTGTGTGCAAGTGGCACCATTTCTGCAGCCACTTCACCTTTTCCTCTTCTCCCATGCTTGCTTGTCCCCTTCTTAACCCCTTCCTGGGCCACCTCACATAGCTCTTCTCCCAGTCTCCCAGGGCCCAGACGGAAAGCACTGCCTCTTCTTCTACAGTATGAGACAATGCTTGTTTTCTTTTCTGTGCCATAGAGCTGCCAACATCCAAGCAGTTGGGAATTCTGGGAAAGAAAAAGCACATGACAGTAGAAAGCATCTCCAGGTGCTTTCTTTCCCTAAAGGATCCTTGAGATGGGTAGCAGGTGTTGCTGTTGTTGCCCCACTTTTTCCTCAGAAGTGGGATTCAAAGTGGCTTAAAATTTAAAACAAGTACAATATAGCTTAAAGCACGCAAACATTTGGATAGGCAACAAGGCTAAACATCCCACACCAGCAATCTATTATAAGCTTTGAGGGAGTTTTGTCTGTGTCTGTATGCTTGTTTGTGTTTGGAGTATGTATGTGCTTATATGCATGCAGCTACATACATGGGTGTGCAGCCCATGGCTACCCACCCAATGCCATGTGCAACCTTTGATTTGTGGTAAGCTGCCCACTCTGAACTACAGATACAACCCTTTCTATCCAAGACTGGATACACTTTCCCCAATTGTGGGAAACAACCGGTATTTGTCTGCATTTGAAGAACAGTGAGCCACCATCTGAAGGTGCACTTGCTTTGCTGGTGTCATACCACAGGTAAAATTAAGTCCTGGCTGTTCCAAGACCTACTGTTTGTTTAATCAGATTACTCTACACTGGCTAAAGAAGGATATCTCTGAGTCTTTAAAGCTGTTTTATCTAACAGATGATCGCACTAGAGTTGCCATTTGTTCAATAGATACCGTATATTCCGGCGTATAAGATGACTGGGCATATAAGACGACCCCCAACTTTTCCAGTTAAAATATAGAATTTGGGATATACTCACCGTATAAGACTACCCACCTTCCAATTCACACCAAATAAAAATAAAAAAACATCAGATTTTATTTCAATATGGTAATTTTAATACAAATGCTTATGACATGCAGGTACTTAGCAGGAAAACTGTCACTTATAAACATAAGGCTGTTTGTCATCAAACATGTAAACATAAAACAGTGCAAGTGGATTAAACTTTTCCTAATTCACTCTGAAGCTGAAAGGAAGGATAAGACAATAAACCCATGGGAGTTGCCATGCTGTTTGTTTTCTAAGCTGTCAACCAAACTGGAACTGATGATGATAGGAGGAAGATAACAAACAATAAAGAGAGAGCAAGTACCGGGAAAGAGGGAAGCTGGCTAAGGAGAGCTCCTGCTAACCGAACTTCTCTCTTGAACCGGCTTTAGACCCTTGAGTGTTTGGGGCAAAGGTGGATTCAAGCAGGGCACTCACTGAGGAAACTGCTGGTGGTTTCCACCAAGGGTCTCCACCCTCAGCCAGCCACCCCTCCACCTTTCCCGAACCTTGCAGGCAGCCCCATCTCAGGTTTGGGAAAGGCGGAGGGGTAGCTGGTGGGGGGGGGGAAGCTTGCTAGCCACCTCCCATCCTTCCTGGATCCATATATCCGGTGTATAAGGTGTATAAGGCAACCCCTGACTTTTGAGGATATTTTCAAGGGTTAAAAAGTTGTCTTATATGCCGGAAGATATGGAACTTACTCTCTGCCACCAAGAATTGTGTAAGGAACAAGTGAAGCTTTAAATGCACCACAAAAGGTACATGCTTTCCGAAGAATAAAAATTAGTTACCAAATGATGAAGCATGGGTTTGATAGAGTGTACCTCCCACATTCTCTTAAGAAGAGAAACTGTTGCTTTCAGTAGCAAAAAAAAATAAAAATAAAATAAAATCCAAAAGCCCAAAATCACAATGGTGTGATGATGTTAAAAAAAATAGATGAATAATTTCTAAAAGTGTGGAAATTCAGGTTTGTTTTTGAGCTGTAGTTTCAAACTGATTCTCTCTCTCTCTCTCTCTCTCTCTCTCTCTCTCTCTCTCTGTGTGTGTGTGTGTGTGTGTGTGTGTGTCAGTCAGTGTCAAGGAGGAAGGAAAACAAACCCAGTTTTTCAGATTTAAGAATTAATAGTTCTTTAGTCCATCCTCCATGCATACCCTCTGTTGTCAGATTCTATACTATGTTGTAGAGTTCCTTCCAGCATTGGCTGGAAGGTGTTAAAAATTTAATAAGTACTGCTATATAATCTTTACTTGGTATCTGCTTGCTTTCCATAGTACAATGATCTCTTGTTTCCTGCTTGAAACCTTCTAATTTTGCACCTGGCTTGTGAAACAGATTCCTTGACAGTCTTAATTATTTAACAAAAACAATGAGTTGGTGTTTTGCAACATCAGGGACTTTTGTTAAATAAAATGCAAGCAGGCAAACATCTTTCATTCTTTCGCCTTTCTCTGCCCCTGCTTTCCGCTGAAGTTCCCCTATGACAGGGTGAGAAAAAGAACTTGGCACATCTTGTTCCCTTACTTTAATCATGACACAGTTTGTTTTTGTCTGTTCTTTCTGTCCGCTGAATTGATTCTCACAAAATATGAGAGAGAGAGAGAGACTCAGCATCCAGTAAGATGGGGCCTCTTGTTCATTCTGGGCATTGGAAGTAACTGCAGTGCAGTGCTATTTTCCACTACCAAATGAAACATTTTTTCAATGAAAAATTTCCACAGCTCTTATTCTGGTGGGCTGCATTGCAAACAGGTGGGTGTTGTGAACCGTGGTTCAATGCATAAAAGGGAATTTCAGTTTTTTAAATTAATTTGATCATGTTAAGTCTTAGAAATTTGGAAATTGATTCATTACAATTAACATTGACCAAGAAAATCATTTAATTGTTAAGCTGTCATTAATTAATTCATTATTTGGTCTATTGGTGTTTATGAAAGATCAGGGGATTGACAGAGAATGGCATGGAGGTTGCCACCCTTGACCCTAGGAGTATATTTTGTTATTGGTCCATTCAACAGGCTCGTTTGGTCATTTTACAGGTGCCTTCTTTGCACATGTTTTTTCCCCCCAGATGGACTACAACACCCAAAATACAATACTTGGCTGATGATGGTGGGACTTCAACTCTCTAGAAATGATCAGGTTGGGAAGGGCTGTCCTAAACTATGTGGTCTCCTTTAACAACATATTCAGTTAAGTCACTGATTTACCCTCTACCATCTTCATCGACAGCTACATTGCTCACTTGTCCTTTAAATGCCTTTTTTATTAAGAAGAATAGAGAAAGAAGGAATAATGTTAAAGATTATATATTAATTTCCATAAGAGGATACTTACCCAGTAGAATTGATCAATAATTGGCTGGTTACAAAGATAGTCAGTGAATCAAGGGTGAAGAATTCTGAATCAGAAATATCTTGCATGCCTGAGCATATGCAGAAACTTTTCTGCACAACTGAATCACTGCATACTCTCTGCCTACTGAATCCCTAAGCTCCAACCTTGGAAAACCCCTCAAAATGTGTGATTCACAAAAAAAAGGGGGTTGGGTGAAAAGCTGAATAGGAGAGAGAGAGAGAGCACAAAAGAAAGAGAGGGAAGAGAGAAGCCAAGAAGGAAATGGAAAAGAAGGTAAGGAAAACTCACCATTTAATTGGTCGGCACTGTTTGAGCAATAACGGATTAAAGATTATAGTTCTTTAGATTTCCCTTGGTGTTTTTTTTTCCTGGGCTGTGAGGCTGTGTTCTGGAATATTCCAGAGCATGGCCTCACAGCCCGAGAAAAAAAAAAACCAAGGAAAATCTATGGATGCCGGCCATGAAAGCCTTCAACTTCACACTATAGTTCTTTAATTGCAGCTAGTGTACAACATTGCACACTATAATATACACCAGACAACAGAATAAGATGAGGGTAGGAGGAGAACTGAAGAGTGCCATAACACACCCACAGAAAGAGACACATACAAATAGGATTGGGGGAGCCACTGTTTCAAGCCTAAAGGATCTGAGTTAGGATTTTATAAGACCAGGCAAATACAGCATCATAAGGATGCCTAATGATCATGAAAGGGCACACCTACCAGACAATGCCGTCCTTTTGCAATCATGTAAAGTCCAACAGCCATACTTTTTTATTGACAGCCCAAGCTGTCAATTGATTCCCATGGTGCTTTTTGCTGGTGTTGCCTGTGTTTGAATCCGTGCGCCATTAAACTCATATGAATGCAATGTCAATGGGCAAATACTTCCAGGTGCAATCAGGACAGCCAGGTAGGGGATGCTCTTTTTATGACCCCCTCTCCGGCATACTTGGGACTTTAAATGTGTATTTTTGTGCTTTGCTGTACTTTTTGTTTTTCACCTTCCTTTCTTTCTTTCTTTCTTTCTTTCTTTCTTTCTTTCTTTCTTTCTTTCTTTCTTTCTTTTTGCTTTATTTTTTAAATTTCCTGCACTAGCATTTTCTCACAAGAATCTGTGATATCTCAACCCCAGAAGTAAACAGACTCCGTTTATGCTCCATTACTGCCGGGGAAGCCTCAGTAAGTTAATGTCTGGTATGGGGGTTCTTTTGCTGGCATAAAAAATGACACAATTTATGCTGGCAAAAGAACATTAAAGTGAGGTGGTCTAATAGAATCCTTACTGCAAGGGTCATGGCTGTTTCAGCCATGTCAACTTCAACTTATGGCAATCCTATAAATGAGAGAGCCCCCCACAAATCACCCTGTCATCAACAGCCCTGCTCAGGTCTTGCAAACTTAGATTTTTGGCTTCCTTGATTGAGTCTGCAATGTGATCTTCCTCTTTTCCTACTGCCTTACATCTTGCCAAGTATAATTGTCTTTTCTAGTGAGTCACGTCTTCTTGTGATATGACCAAAGTACGACAGTCTCAGTTTAGTCATCTTGGCTTCCAGGGAGAGCTCAGGCCTGATTTGCTATAGGACCGATATATTTGTCCTTTTGGCAGACCAGGGTATCCACAGAACTCCCCTACAGCACCATATATTAAATGAGTTGATTCTCTTTCTATCAGCTGTCTTCATTATGCAGCTTTCACAACCTTACAGAGAAATTATAAATACAATGGCATGGGCAATCTTGACTTTGGTATTCAATGATATAGCTTTACTCTTGAGTTCCTTCATAGCTGTCCTTCCAAATCCTAGTCTTCTTCTGTTTTCTTGACTACAGGCTCTATTTTGATTAATGGCTGAGCCAAGGTAGAAGAAGTCTTTGATTATCTCAGTGTCTTCATTGTTTTCTTTAAAATTATGTAAATCATCTGTGGTCATTTCTTGGGGACTGAATGTATATTGAGTGTTTCCAATCTGTGGGCCATTCTTGTTTTTTATATTTTCTGACAGATTTTAGTTTAAAAAATTGAGTGGATTCTGTCTCAGTTATACGAAACAGCTTTATTGGTATTCCATCTGTCCCTGGTGATTTATTTCTCCCAATAGCTTTGAGTATAGCTTCCACTTCACTTTCCAAAATTGTGATTCCTCTTCAGATGGCTCTTACTTCAATGAATCTGTCATCCTTTCATCGATTTTATATAGTTCTTTAGTGTATTGTTTCCATCATCTTTTTATATCTTCTTGGTCATGAAGTCTGTCCCCCTGCTGGTCATAGAGCATCACCACTCCTGGATTAAATTTCCTTTTGATTTCTCAGATTTTGTGGAAGAGGTCTCTTGTTCTACCTTTTTTGTTTCCATTCCATACCAGGACTCATTTGTTCTTCTTTCCTATTGTTCTTCAATTGTTTCCCAATCCTAGTTCTTCAATTGCTTCCCAGCTCTTCTCCTGCTGGCTTCTACTGACCACCAACAGAACCAATATTTTTTTCTACTATTTGCATCATAAGCAGCTCTGATAGCCTTGCGGCTGAAGAGCAGGGTATAAAGAACTAATAAATAAAATAAAAATAAAATAAATCAGATCCCATTGGATCTTGGAAGCCAAGCAGGGTCAGCCCTGGTTAGTATTTGAATGGGAGACTGCCAACAAATACCAGGCACTATAGGCTATATTTCAGAGGAAGGAAGAGTTAGCTGAGACACAAAGCAAACCATACTCATAGATTTTCCTCGGGGGGGGGTGGGTTCTGGGCTGTGAGGACACATTCTGGAAGAGTATATTTCTGATGTTTCACCTGCATCTGTGGCTGACATCTTCACTCAGTCATCAACACGCCTTAACAAAAGAAAGACAAAAACAATTTTTTTCTTTAAAAGAATGCTTAAAGATTTACTAATAGTTTTGCAATCTACATATGCATGGGAAGCTAATATTCTTAACTAACTAAGGGATTTAGGGCACCATCCAGTGCATTCAGGTAAGACAAGGTAAACAAAGGCTAGATGTCCCTAAGTTTTACTTGTGGCAGCATCCCTGTTTCTTTGTTCTTCAGAAAAGGTGAATGCAAGTGAGTGAGAGCGTGGTCCCCATCTTCATGAATGCTTAGTAAGGTGTCTCAATGCCAATGTTGCCACAAAAACAAACAAACAAACAAAAACACCCAGCAACATTTCATCTAGACAGAAGACAAGAAAAGTGGGGTGGGGGGCTGAGCTTCTGCAAAAAGACTTTGGAGTTTATCAGACAGGAACGCAAAAAGTGTTTCTGTCCCACAATCTCCAATCCTGCCCCTGCCCCAGCACAATAACTGTCCCCACCACACTTACCTTCTCTCCCATCATCAGGCAGCCCAGAAATGAATGGAGCTCTAACAGAGCTCTGTTCACTTCCTGGACTGAAATCCTACCTGTTCTTGTGAGAAGACGCAAGCACTGGAAATTCAAAAATAAAAAGTAAAATAACACACAAAAAGTTACACCAAACACAGGAACACACTTTAAAACTTACAAGTAACCAGGGAGGGTCATAAAAAGTTTATCACTTACCTGGATGTCCCGATCTCACCCAGAAGTGTTCTGGCAGGACTGCCCATTGATGCTGCATTCATGTGAGTTAAATGGCCTGAGATTTCACACACCGGCAATGCTGGCACAAAACAGGACAGGCAATCTATTGATGGCTCGGCCCGTCAATAAAAAAGAAATGCCATAATGATGCCAGTGGAATGCAAAAGGATGATGTTGTCTGGATTGACGTCCTTTTGCATTCCTCTAGCGTCATTATGGTGCCACATTAGCCACATCTGATAATCTCCTTTGTAAAAAGGAACTTCTTTGTCAGATATTTTGTTAACTGAGGTATGCCTGTATATCCCAAAAATAGAAGCTCACATTGTTCTATATAGGACAGCAGTAGCTGCAGAGCTCTGTGAAACTGGGTGCCTGCTGTGAGTTGCACTCCACTTCTAGGAAAGACAGACTACTAAAATATGTCCATTCAGGTATTCAGAAGATGAAGAGACTGGTAAGTAGCTAAGGGAATAATGATTTGAATAGTGCGAGACAATACTGAAGGAAACAAAGTTGTGTTTAAAATGAAAAACTCTTCAACATAGAAGCTGTTCTTCTGTGAAATAAATACTGCCATGCACAGTTGCCCCAAGTGTCTATGCATCATAATGCTCTAGATAAAGACCACAGATCTAGAACTAAAATGTACTACTTTTTCTGCTATATTTCAGATGGCAAAGTGCTTGTGTGAACCCTGTTACACTACCCCTAAAACATTTGTTGGATCCAAAAGTCAGGATTCTGATATCAGTCTATGGAACCCACCTAAGATGTTTTTCTGCCTGAGAGTAAGCAACAAATTCCACCCTTTCCCACAACTCAAGGTGCAGAGTACCCATTATTAGTCAAGCTATTTTGTCACAAGCATCTCTTCCTACTTTGGCAGTACAATGCCATTTTAATTTTAGCAAATTAAGTAGCTAACAATTTGCCACCTTTCCAATGAGATGGCTGCTTTCTTTTTCCTAATGGTAGGGCCAGGCCTGTCAGTATAAAAGCAAACCTATGTATAATATGATCAATATGGATATGTCATTAATAAATATGACAAGCCCAAACTCTTTGCAAAAGAATCTTCAGAAGTAGTGCTTGTGAAAGGATGGCTATGGAAAGGATGATGTTAAAATTCTATGTCTTTATCTTATGGGTTTATGCATTTTAAACTGTTTTAAATATTTTAATATGATTGGCTATTTAATGTTTTTTTTTAAAAAAAAACACTTTTGTATCATATATTGTTTTAACTGTATTTTGTTTACATTCTATACCATAAGCCACTTTGGTTCCCATATTGGGGGAAAAGTGGGATAGAAATTAAATATTTAATTTTTAAAAAAAAACAGCCAAGGATAGGATACTCCTATACTGATTCTGAAAGATTGCATGACTTTAAACACAAAAGCCAACTGAGTGGAAAAAGCAGGGTGCAGGACACAAACAGTGAAAGACCAGAAGGTCAGAACATGGAAAAGTTACTTTTGGGGACCATCACATGCAGACATTTACTAAATTTAGTTCAAAGAAGTAACTTTACTAAACTCTGCAGAAGATACAGTGTGAATTGTTCCAATACCTGGAAATGTTTAGTGGGAATTGATTGGAGAGATCTTATTGAAACCTGTCCCCAACTTCATCACAAATTATGTGCTTTAAACAGCTAGAGCCAGGTAGAGATTCATGTACTACAGCCTTTTCCTGAGATGATAATATTAAGGAAGCTAATGCAACTGTTGAATCAGTTAGCTGTAGGAGGTACAATGCCACTGCCAGGCCTTTTAGGAAGGTGAGGAATTCCCAGCTCAAAATGAATCTGGAGAGCTTTATTCTTAAAGCAGGGCTGGGGAGTCTGTGGTCCTCCAGATGTTCCTGTACCATAATTCCCATCACCACTTACAATTGGCCAGCTGGCTGGGGATGATGGGAATTGAAATGGGAGGGCAACAGGTTTTCTAGCCTTGTTCTGAAGTCCTGTTATTTTGTTAGACCAATGCTTTTGGAAAGTGTTAAAATCCTGAAATAAAATGCTTCATTGATTTTTGAGATATAGGGAATTACAGGGAAACAGAGATTACAACACTGAGGACTCTTGCTGTTACTTTTTGATGTGTGCTCTTGGTGTTACTTTTTGATGTGTATTTTTTTGTTTCATTGCACAGGATTTCAAAAGATTTCAAATTTGTAGTTTGGTGAGTCCCCAGCACTATTTGCCAGAGAAGGCTAAAGACCTTGCAAAAATACAAATCTCAGGATTCCATAGGAAGGAGCCATGGCAAATAATCCAGTTTCAAATGGGGTTATTTGTGTAGTATGAATTTGGCCTAACTCTATGCTTTGTTTCTCCTGTATGGTTTTTTACACCTTTGCCATCTTAGCTTCAAAAGCTTGCATAATGTATTTTGTGGGGGGGGGGGGTTGGTTGGGCCCAATAAAGGTATCACTGTTTTGTGGATTTTGGATGTTGTTGTATTTTGCAATAAAAATTAAGTCATCCACAGCAAGAATAAATGACCTTTTGTGTCAGACATGCTGCTTGGTTTTGGAATGAGAAATGCTCTGAAAGCAGGGCGGTGTATTGTTAGCAGGGAAGATTACCCCCTTTAAATAGGAAGAAAGATGTTTGAGATCTAAAACAAAGTTGTAAATTTAAAACAACCTTTCTCAGTAATGAATTGTCAGTTACTTATTGATTTATTTTAGCGCCACATTCTGTAAACATTTCAGATAAGTGCATTCTGTCCTGCTGTTCCATCTCTTAGAGGTAATGTGAACAACAAAAATGGGGACACACCCATAGCAGTTCTGAGCAAAATATTTGTTCTTTTCTCAGAAGCTCCTCTGGACCCATGGTACCAGGCATTGTCTTCCAGCAGAGCAGAGAAAAAAGAGTAGGAAGGCTTGTAGATCTGCTTCTGGTGGTGTTTCGCTGTGTTATGGTATTATAAATTGTGTGTTGGAGGGGGTAATTTTTGCCCTTTCTCTTCACTCCATACTCAAGAGGTCAGTGTGTGAAAAGCACTATATAGTGTAAACATCACTGTGAAATAGCTAATTTGCCACAGTGGCAGGGGTTCTCCTTGCTTCTCCTCTACCTCCTTTTTCTTTCAGCCATCTGACAGCACTTCCTCTGCCGGCCACCTTCTGACCCAATTCAGGGACACTATGTGTGATCATTTGTTCATCAATTATGTAACATCAGCAGGACCAAGGGTGAGGGTAGATTCTCCCACCACCACTACCACCATCACCACCTTTCTTTTCATTTATGTACATAAGTAACTGCAGGGAGGAGGAAGAAGGGAGAGGAAGAGATATATAATTTGCATGCAAAATTCTGTCAGAAAGCAGCAGAGCTAGAACAAAAAAACCCCAGAGGTTGGAGAGAGTACAAATATTTTGGAATCCAAGTGTTCCTGTTGAATGTGCTATGTCTGAACTCTGTCAAAGCAGAGACCGGCTGCCAGTTCACAGCCCTCTAGTGCCTGAGTTTTGTCACATCCACAGTTTTTTCCCCCTCTTTCTTTTTCTTTTAAGCTTGTATGTGACACCTCCGCCTCCCTCCCTCCCTCTCCCCCCCCCAACCCTCAGCTCATAATATTCCACATGCTGAGTGTCAGCTGAGTCCAAACAAAGAGACCTTTCTCCTCTGGCAGAAATTCGTTAAAGTCTCCAAGCATCAGAATTTATGGCAGCTCTCTTTTGAAATGCTTGACATTTCCTCACAATTTCTTAGATATACTTGGTGGGCAGAGTGCGTCATCTTTGTTTGAATTTATCACACATAATAAGCCATTTTCTCCTCGTTTAATGTCATCCCCTCGGTAACCAGGAGGTCGGAGGCAACAACGCAAAAACAGCAAATTTGTCAATGGAATGTGTAAAGCTTAGTATAAATTTATCTTGTCCTAATCCCTTTGGCCTCTTTTCATAGCATGATTTTTTCATATGCATATGAGAATTTTCAGAGGATTCGTTTCTCACACATTTCACTGCCTATGGGCAGAACTGAAATGCAGCCCTGAGCTGTCAACTTCCATCAAGACAAATTAAAAAAAAAAAAAAAGTTGGGGGAGAGGTCCCATACAGTAAACAACAGTTTGCCTCCCCAATTTCTCTTCACTTTGAAAGTGAACAATATTTCCTCTGTGTTTTAAACTTGTACAAAGTTTAACTCAATGGAAATATTTGAAAAGCTAAATAAGACCAAAGTTGAGTTGACAAAGTGAATTACATACAAGAAGGGACTCTGCAGTTGCAATAACATTTATTGTACATGGTAAAAGAAACCTCACTGATGCCAAATGTTACACAACAAAGATTTGCTGTGGTAGAAGAGCTCATAAAACACATTGCTTTTTTTAACCCCCAACTTTCTCTCTCTTCTCAACTTACCACCTGTTACTTTCAGGCACTGTGTTCTGGTAACCTTGGTGGTCACCAAAATATTTACTGAAAACAGCTATGAAATGTTGGCTCTAGGGTGGTTGTGGGGGGGCAGGGGTTCCCACGCAGCAAATTGGGTAAAGGTTGTAACTTTATGAAACCAGTAAAGATTATTTAATGAGTTTTATTGTAATTGACAGTTGACCATTTTCTTATTGTACCTCTATGTCAAAATAAGAATGGAAGATTTTAGGCCCCAAACCCTGAAGACTCATTATATCAAAAGGGGGCTGGGAAACTGCCTTGAATCTCATGTTGGGTGAAAGGTGGGATATTAATGAATTAATCAATCAATCAAAAATAAATTGGTGACCTTCCAGGTGGTGTTGAACTTCAGTTGCCCTCCGCCCTAGCCAGCCTGACCAGTGGTGGTTGAGAATGGTTGTTTATCAGCTTCTGGTGGCTCTGAATGTCCCCATCCCAGTATTAAAACAATGTGACTTAATCCAGGGTACTACAGTCCCAAAAATATTGTATTTTTGGGACTGTCAGGTGCTTAGAGAAGCATTTTTGGTGACTACTATATAACCAATGCCAGAATTGCATGCAAGCCAAATAAGCAACAACTTATGACCTCAAACTCTGAGGAGCATCTACAGAACCATTTCTGTTTGAAAAATACACATTTTGAGGGTAATGCAATAGGGCTGCTTGATATAGCATAGAGTCTCAAAAGCTATTAATCTGGCTCTGTCTATATCAGTGGAATGCTTACGATCAGGATATTTGTAAAAGTGATTATATACTGTCTACCTAGCATATCTAAACAGTGTGTATGATTGACCCACTGAGCACAGCTGATTTTGCTGAATACAACTGACTCATGTTCCATGAATGAGAAGTCCCAGCACCTGCTCCTGCCCATCTATTAGGGATAGGATTGTGGCCATGTATTGTCTCTTCTGTTGTCATCCATGAAGAAACTGGAGACATATGCTGAGATACTCAAAAGATGGTTGCTTCATTTGTTTATCAGGGCTTCCCCCCGCCCCCAAACTAATAAAACAACCACCTTTTGAGTATCTTGGGACGTGTCTCCAGTTTCTTCATGGACTTCACTGGATGTTCCTCTAGTTTGTTATCATAACTGGCATTGCAGTAGTAATGTGGGATCCTATTAGGGCAACTACTTAGGTGTCACCTAAAAAGGGAGAAGCATCACCATCCTCCCCAAAGAGGGCACAAATCTGCATGTAATTTATGTCAAGAATGATGCACATAGGGCAATAATTGGGATAATTTAAACAGAACTATACCGTGATACATAGTAGAGAAGACTGTGAAATGGTTCTAATGGCTAATTTGCAAGCAGGCACCTGCTGTTTCTTGTGATTACATTCCTTTCAACTGGACAGAGGAAGCAATCGGAATGTTCAGAGCTGGCCTCTGGCAGCCACTCAAATAGAAGACTCTGTAAAATAGGACACAGGCCATACACAGGTACCATAAATTAGAAACCAGGTCCTAGACTACAGGTGGAAATCATATGATACCCTGGGTATTGTTAGACTGCAATTCTTAGCACTCCTTCCCATTGGCTTTGCTAGCTAAGGCTGCTGGGAGTTGCAGTGGAACAACAAATGGAGGCCTGCAAAATTCTAGCCCATATCCTAGACCTGTTGATATCCTAGAGATGGTGGTAGAGAGACAACAAACAAACAGCATAAGTGGATATGGCATTATTTAATGTTGTAGTAGTCTTGACAGTATTATGTAAAAAAAAAACACCCACAACTGATTATTCAAAACACATTTATGGAAGTTTAACAACCATATATGCCTTAATATATAGCAATTAATTTGCAGATTCATTTTCTTTAGTCAAATGGCATTTATGATATTGTTCACTGATAAAAACACAAACAAAATAACATTATTCCATATAATGTTTAATTGCAATGATAGGAAGAGAGAGAGAAGAGATTTTAATATTAGGTAATTAAACTCAAAACATTTTAAAACCTAAAAATCTTTGGTTATCTTATTGTTTGAGCTAATTGTTATTTTATATGGTGGAATTGGACCATTTCTGCTTCTCACCATGTCACACAGTATGAGACTAAAATGACATTCAGTTATGTTAAAGGGGTATTAAATTTAAAACCAATGGAAGAAAACATTTCTTTATATAGAATATAGCCATTGAAGCAATTACCATGGCTGGCATTAGAATAAGCCTGGGTAATTGTAACCACTAAGAACATTTGTAGCTATGTAATCAAAGCTAATAATATGGTCATGAAATGTAATGCTACAGGGTATCCACTGATTGTCCATAGAGGTCAGAAATTAATTTATGATCATTTTCTACATGACACACTATGTTTTCACTCCCCCAACCCTGAACAAGGGAGACTGGCCATTACTGAAAGCAGAATATGATTTTGGGGTTTTTATTGCCTTGTACCATGCCAGTGTATCAAAGAAAAGTGCAAAGAAGCACTGCAACAGCATGGCTTGTTCTTAGGTCCTCAGGGCTAAACGTCAACATGCTGGTGCAGATTTCACGTAAGATTTCATGAAGTAAATTGAGAGCCTTTGGATCGTGCAATTCCATTGTAAGTACACTGATGTCTAAAGGCCCTTTCACGCTACAGAGTTATAGTGCTATGATTCCATTTTAACTGCCATGGTTTCATCCTGTGGAACCCTGGAGTTTGCAGTTTAATGAGGCATTAGAGTTCTCTGGCAGAGAATTCTAAATACCCTTCCCTAAACTACAGATCCCAGGATTCTGTAGGATGGCAGCAAGGCAGTTAAAATGCCATCATAGTGCTATAACTGTGCAGTGTGAAGGGACCCTAAATGTGAATGGTCCTCCTACAGGACTTTTTTTATATTTGTATTTGTACATTTGTATGTTATACATTATATGTCAGGTGATTGATTTTACTTTTTATATGATATATTAGTAGTTTTCTAAAGATTACATATATACAATATAGTTTCCTAAAAGTTTTTAAATAGTTTGCATTTTTTTTATTCCAAACTTCAGTTTCTCTCTCCCTCTCCCTCTCCCTCTCTCTCTCTCTCTCTCTCTCTCTCTCTCTCTTTCTCCTACATTACATTGAACATGTAGACATTGGAGAAACCAGGGAGTAAGACTGGATAATTTGATCATTGCCCTCCCCCCATACCTTCAAATTGGTTCAAGAAGTCCTTGAAATAACCAAGCCCATTTAGGCTTCCATAGGATAACACTAGCACATTAAACTGGCCCCAAAAATAAAACAGCAGCCAATATAGTTGGTACAATGTAAGTGTAACACTGTCAAAATGCCATGCTCTAACAAACATCTCAGCAGATATGTTATGGCCCTCAGCAGCTATGAAGAAGTCAAGATAATAATTCACTGAACTTGTATAAAAACAGACCCACAACTTTTAATGATTACAGCTGAGAAAGGTTGGTTTGGAACGGGGCATGGGTACAGAGACCTACCCCATCAGCCAGTATGCTGGGGGAAAGACCAGGAGTGGCAGAATGAGGATCTCACAAAGGCACAAGCTACTACAGTTGCCCCTCCACATTCGCAGCTTTCACATTCGCAGTTTTGATTATTCGCGGAAAGCCGCCTGCCCCCCCCTCTCCACTCCGTCCCTTCCCAAGGCAGCGAAGGGGTTCTCAGGAATCCCTTCGCTGCCTTGGGAAAGGGGGGGGAAGCCTCCCTCATTCCACCCCAGTGGCAGCGAGGGACCCCCTATGTCACTTTGGGAAGGGCGGGGGGTGAGGGAGACTGACAGTGGGGGCTTCAGAAGCCCGCGCAGCCACTCTGGGAAGGGCGGGGGGTGAGGGAGACTGATGGCGGGGGCTTCAGAAGCCCCCGTAGCCACTCTGGGAAGGGCGGGGGGTGAGGGAGACTGATGGCGGGGGCTTCAGAAGCCCCCACAGCCACTCTGGGAAGGGTGGGGGGTGAGGGAGAGTGACGGCGGGGGCTTCAGAAGCCCCCGTAGCCACTCTGGGAAGGGCGGGGCGGTGAGGGAGAGTGGCGTCGGGGGCTTCAGAAGCCCCCACAGCCACTCTGGAAAGGCGGGGGTGAGGGAGAGTGACTGCGGGGGCTCCAGAATCCCCCGCAGCCACTCTGGGAAGGGCGGGGGGGTGAGGGAGAGTGATGGCAGGGGCTTCTGAAGCCCCCGCAGCCACTCTGGGAAGGGCGGGGGGTGAGGGAGAGTGACAGTGGGGGCTTCTGAAGCCCCCATAGCCACTCTGGGAAGGGTGGGGGGGTGAGAAAGGCCGGAGAGAGGCAGCGCAGCCTCCTCCCCGCCAGCCCGCTCGCCCACCCGCCCGCCCGCCCGCTGCTGTCCCCGGCCTTTCGAAGTGGGCGCCGGGGCTCCAAAGCCCCGGCGCCCGCTTCGGAAGGCCAGGGAGAGGCAGCGCAGCCTCGTCCCCACCCACACGCTGCCTTCCCCCGGCCTTTCTCAGCGGGGTCCGGGGCTTTGGAGCCCCGTAGCCCACTGAGAAAGGCCAGGGAGAGGCAGCGCAGCCTCCTCCCCACCCACACGCTGCCTTCCCCGGCCTTTCTCAGCAGGCTCCAGGGCTCCAAAGCCCCGGACCCCGCTGAGAAAGGCAGGGGAGAGGCAGCGCAGCCTCCTCTCCACCCACACCCTGCCTTCCCCAGCCTTTCTCAGCAGGGTCCGGGGCTTTGGAGCCCCGTAGCCCGCTGAGAAAGGCCGGGGAGAGGCAGTGCAGCCTCCTCCCCACCCACATGCTGCATTCCCTGGCCTTTCTCAGCAGGCTCTAGGGCTCCAAAGCCCTGGACCCCGCTGAGATAGGCTGGGGAGAGGCAGCGCAGCTTCCTCCCCACCCACACGCAGCTTTTCCCAGCCTTTCTCAGTGGGGTCCGGGGCTTTGGAGCCCCGTAGCCCGCTTAGAAAGGCCGGGGAGATGCAGTGCAGCCTCCTCCCCACCCACACGCTGCCTTCCCTGGCCTTTCTCAGCGGGGTCCGGGGCTTCTAAGGCCTGGAGTCCACTCAGAAAGGCCGTGGAGAGGCCAGCCAGGCTGGCCAGACACCCTCCCGCTGCCTCCCTCCCCCAGGGGGGCTGCAGGAGCGGCATCTGTTATTCACGGTTTTTCCACATTCGCGGGGGTCTCAAGAACCTAACCCCCACAAATGTGGAGGGACAACTGTATATGTTTCCCCATCACCTGGGACTGAGGCCAGACCATGCTCCCAAACTAACGGTACCCCTTGACAGACCCAACCCCAAGATTTCTTAAGGGGCCCTCTGCCCATTTTCCCCCCTCATTTATCCAGTCCCATGTCCAACCCACCAAAGTGGTGACAAATTAAAACCAGGATACTTTCCCTGCTTTACACCAAGCCAACAGCAGGGAGGGAGAAAGAACTACTCCAAAGCCAAATGATACAAGAGGCTTTGTAAAACTGGGTTTTTCTGAGCAGGAGGACTTGTGTGAAATCTTCCAATATCAGGTTGTCCTGTTCATCCCCACCCTGAGACTGCTGGTCACTCTTGCTCCTGGTTGGTTGGCTATTTGCACCATTCCACAAAATTGTGAAGGCTCCTGGGAGGAAGACACCAGTGCCATGCTTGAGCACAAACAAGGAGCCCAGGTAAGTCTGGGTACCCACTCTTCTGAACAAGACCATTTTTTAAAAAGCAGCTAAACTGCTGCAAACAAAGTTTGGAAAAGTACTTTTTGGACTACCAAAGTCCAGATCGCTCAACAAACATGCCCACTAACCAGGCTGACTGTGGGATTCTCAGTGTTTGGGTCTAAAAAAGTAACTCTGTTTGGAATACAAGAAATATCATTGAATAAAATATTGCATAAATACCACCATATTCATAACTGAAACCCAGATTTAAAGAAATACAAACCCACCTTTACATCTCAAATGTACCTGAACCTCACTTAAGTTCAAAGTTAAATTCAGAATGCAAGTTGTATACACTATGGGGTTGAGTAAGGATAGTGTTATTGGGCAGTAAATATGACAATAAAAGAAACTGGAATAATTATACAGAGGGCTATGGTACATAGCCTGTATAATTCATTAATAGGGAATAAACAGGAAAAAGTGTTTCATTTCACATTTGATATGGATTTACCAAACACACACATTTCTTTACATCATGATGAAAAGAACCTAAGATTCTTTTGTTTCATATTTTTAATGAATGCAGGAGAAACCAAAATTGCCATATTCATTGATCTAGATCCGGGAATTTAATTTACTCCTAAATATCTGGATCTTAGTCCTTGTATACCCAGTCATAGAGAGCTAGTGTGGTATAGTGGTGTGAGCATTGGACTACAGCTCTGGAGACAAGGGTTCAAATCTCTGCTCAACCAAAGGAACCCACTAGGTAAACTTGGGCAAGTCACATGCTCTCAGCCTCAGAAGTAGGCAAGGGCAAACCTCCTCTGAACAAATTCTGCCAAGAAAACCCCATGATAGTTTCACCTTAGGGTTGCCATAAGTCAGAAATTACTTGAAGGCACACAACAACAATATTGAGTCATGTCTGGAACAGTGCATTAGATTTGCTACCTCTTGTCCTTATTCTTCTTCTGAGAAGCTCCTGATTTTTAACATATTATGATAGGCAGATGGAAAGAATATAAGGTTTCAAAAGTGCAATTGCAAAAGCAAAAAAAAAAAAAGCACACTCACATGCACCTTAAAGACTAGCAAATTCAATTATGGCACAAGCTTTGTTGACACATCATCCACCTCACAGAGCTAACACCTGCATCTGTGTCTTCAGTGTATTAAATCCCATTTCATCCATGGTAAAGCTTTTGGTTTTCTTGGTTCTCAGACCTATTTGAAGTTGGAATTTTTCCCTAGGAAGTTGCTCAAGGGTGTGCAGTTCTACAGCTCATTGGGTCATCATGTACTCAAGCAGGGTCTTAAATCTGTGCCTGTTACATTAGAATTGATTTTCCAGTAAAGACAAGGGCTGTGGTATTCCACACACATAGCAGAGAGATGGAAGAGATTGTCTTCATAAAGTGGGGATGTGCTGCCTCTGCAATACAATGTATTTACCTGCTAACTTGCTTCTCTCAGCGGCTAGAAAGAAAATAACCACCTCACTCAGATTTACTAGCTAAATCATCTTAACTATTTCACTTGTGATCAATCCATTAACATTTTCTTCCAAAAGCAGTCCATCTCTAAATGAAACCAAGAAAATGTATGTATGCATTTTCCTCAGAAAAGAGAAAAATAAGAAAAAGAAAACCCTTATTTAAGATATTAAAAGGGTGAGGGGTACAAAGCACAATACAACATTTCATTTCATTTTGGTGGAGGATGTGAGAAATACTTGATCACATGTAAGTGATTGTGCCATGCTGGCTGCTAACTGCCCTGCCTGTCCATAGCTCTCATTTTCCAGCCAACAATGTATATTACAACAAAGTCTAACCTGATGCCACATTGCAAGAGAAAAAAATATTCTTGTAGGGAGCCTTAATAGATTGGATGTTTCATTAGGTGCACAAGGCTTCCCTTTCTGATGGAATCTAGCTACACTGCAGAAAGAGGAATGAGAACCACTGAACACAGAATGCCAATCAGCTTTGGTGCCAGTCAAGTCTGGATGGCAAGGAAGAAAGCAAAAACAGTTATATGATACCATTTTCTTTCACTAAGTGCCTCAAGTAGCAGTTAGCCTGGCAAGAAACTGACTCATTCTCACAAATGTAACAATATTGGAATTAAAAGAGAGGCTAAGAGCAAGCAATAGGTCTGCAAGATGCAAAATGTTGGACAGTTCTGTCTCATTTTCCAACTGATTGGGTTTTTCACATTTGAGATACTGTAGTCAAAGATCTGGAATGCCTGAGTTCCTGGTAGTGTTTACTTGAGGTTTCAATGTAGTTCATTGTGAGAATATGGATGCACATCTCATTTTTGTTGCTTCACTCAAAATCTCACCATTTTTTTCACATAATTTCTATATTATGTTATGAAACTTTGTTTTTCTTTCTCATGGTAGTTTGTGTGTGTTTTGTTGCATATTTCTTCCCAAAATGTATGCATTTGTGTATGCATTTTGACTAATGTAATGCCTTTTTCTGTAATTTTCCCATTTACTAAAGCATGTTTGATTTTTTTTCCCAAGTATACATGCTTTAGTTGGGCACATTTATCAAATGGTTTTCTGCATATTTTCTGCACACATGCTGGGTGAGGGATTCTGGGTGTTGTAGTCAAAAAAGAAACGTTTCCAAACTGTATTCCTAATGCATTGTGAATTTCAGAAATATGCATATTCTCAAGGCTGGATGTACTTTGAACTGTTGTGAGGCTCAGAGGTGAAAAATAGATTAGTTTGGGGTGTGGAAATGATTAGTGAGCTAATTTCTGTACTACCCCTGTGATATATTACAGCCCTGTTAATCCACACTGTTATGGATGTTATGTACTCAGGTACCAATACATACCCTCTGACTATCTCAGTTTGGGAGGGACAGCCCTGAATAATCCTCTGACATCCAATTTTGTCAGCTCCTTTCAAAATGCCCCAGGGCTTATCAAGGCAGGCAATATACCCCATCTTGCCCACATCTTAGAGCCCTGCTGACCTAATGATGCAGGGCATTTCCCCCCTGCTGTCCCTGGGCAGTCCTCACCACCCCAGGGCAGATATGGGGAGAAGACAGGGGGAAGATGGGGTAGAATCATAGAATTGTAGAGCTGGAAGAGACCCACGAGGGCCATCCAGTCCAACCCCCCTGCCACACAGGAAATCTTGATCAAAGCATCCCTGACAGATGGCAATCCAGCCTCTGTTTAAAGACCTCCAAGGAAGGAGACCCCACCACACTCCGAGAGAGTGTGTTCCACTGCCGAACAGCTCTTACTATCAAAAAGTTCCTCCTAATGTTGAGATGGAATCTCTGTTCCTGGAGCTTGCACCCATTGCTCCGTGTTCCAGTCTCTGGAGCAGCAGAAAACAAGCCTGCTCCATCTTCAGCATGACACTCCTTCAAATACTTAAACAGGGCTATCATATCGCCTCTTAACCGTCTTTTTTTCAGGCTAAACATACCCAGCTCCCTAAGTCTCTCCTCATAAGGCATCGTTTCCAGACCTTTCACCATTTTAGTTGCCCTTCTCTGGACACGCTCCAATTTGTCAATATCCTTTTTGAATTGTGGTGCCCAGAACTGGACACAGTATTCTAGGTGAGGTCTGACCAAGGCAGAATAGAGCAGCACTATTACTTCCCTTGATCTAGACACTATACTTCTATTGATGCAGCCCAACAATTGGTCGGCCAGTCAACCAATTACAAATCCATTGAACAGTTAACTTGTCTAGCCCACATTTTACAAGCTTCTTTGCAAGAATGTCATGGGGAACCTTGTCAAAGGCCTTACTGAAATCAAGGTATGTGATGTCCACAGCGTTCCCTTCATCTACCAAGCTGGTAACTTTATCAAAAAAAGAGATCAGATTAGTCTGGCATGACTTGTTTCTCTGAAACCCATGTTGACTTTTTGTCATTATGGCATTGCCTTCTAAATGCTCACAGACTCTCTGGTTGACGATCTGCTCTAGAATCTTCCGTGGTATTGATGTCAGACTAATTGGATGATAATTGTTGGGATCCCCTTTTTCCTCCTTTTTGAAGATGGGGACAACGTTTGCCCTCCTCCAGTCTGCTGGGACTTCTCCTGTTCTCCAGGAGTTCTCAAAGATTATTGCCAATGGCTCTGAGATCACATTTGCCAGCTCTTTTAATACTCTTGGATGTAGTTCACCTGGTCCTGGAGATTTAAATTAATTTAGATTAAGGGTAGGGCCCTACATGTTTTAAAATAATACCTTTTTAATCTGCTCCATCTGGGAAGGAATGTCTGCAGGAGCCTGTCCTGGCAGGCCAGCCCTCACTGCTGCTACCAGTCTTGCCGGCTCCCCTGGAAGGCAGGAAGGAGTCCCACAGCATGCGACCAAGGTCAAATGTTGTGACCTTGGTCGCATGCTGACTTCCTGCCTTTCCAAGACAGTGAGGGAGATGGTGGCAGCTGCAGCAACAGACTGGCATGCCTGTCTGGAGGCGGTAACATTTGGAGGCAGTAATGGGAGAGGAACAGTCCCGATCCTCAGCCAGGACCCTGGCTCATGTACCGTAGATGAGCCCCCAGTTCATCTCATCTCTTGCATTTTCCCCCTTTGTCCTGAGCTGACTTCAACTGCTACAAACTGAATTCAATGTGCAAAATTTTCATCCAATTAACTCATAAGTGGGTAGAGAATAGGAGGAGCTCAATCTTGCCCTTCCCAGTAGGCTGAAACAAAAACAAACTGTTGCAGCCTCTCCTAGCTTGTGTGTTCTTCCTCATTAATAATGTTTGCCATCTTGAACACACTCTGATGTTGCTTGGCCAAGTTGCTTGGCAAATGGTGTGAAAGCTGTGAAATGTTAGACCATTTGCCATTCAAATCCATTGAGGGGAATGGTAAATCTGCGTGTTCCTCCTTCTGTGCACCTGTGTGCAGTCTGAAATCTTCTCCTTGGTCAATAAACAATTCACTTCCATGGGAGCTTTTCCACAAGAGTAACAGAAGAACATATGTGTGCACACCAGCAGCTAGTTCTCGTACTCATTCAGTACAATGTTAACACAATGCATTTCCTGATATGGCCTGTTGCTTCCACACCACAGGCTGTGCATAATTAGAAACCCAGTATGGTGACAAGGTTTGACTTCTGGACTGGAATTTGGGAGATCTAGTGTCTAGTCTCCACTGAATGATGAAAGTGACTATGGGGTATTAGGCCTGTCACTCTTTCTTACCTGATTCACCTTGCAGGTTTGCAGTGAGGATAACTGAAAGGAAAGAGCCCAGTACAGCACCTTGAGCTGCTTGGAGGAGAAACAGGTTATCAGTGGAACTAATATGAAGAAAGAATTAATAAATATTAGCACAGTGGAACTGAATGATGGAAGATATTGATACACACAGCTTATGTTAGTTGGATCAAGACAATTTTTGTCAGATACCACTGGGTTAACAGGAAAACTAGGAGTCATAACCTAGTCAGATGTCATATTTGTTTAGCTGTCATTCAGAAGTCAGTAATGTGGGCAACTGAACTTTTATATCAACCAAACTTCGCTTGAAATGATTGTGCTTCTGCATTGTTTCTCCCCATCACCACCACCACCACCATCATCGTCTTGTTTTAATAGCACATCATAAAATGCCATGGCTTAAGTGCCTGTGAAGGACTACTTGTACCTTATGTCAACGTTTCCCCTCCTAAAACACTTTCCCTCAGAGTCAGCATCTGATGTGTGAACCTTTTTCAGCCTTGACACACAAGATATATCAGAGACAGTTTGATGTATATGCAATAAAAAGGAGTAGCAACATGCTTGGAAAACAGTGAAATTTACTGTTGTGAAAATGATGGCATTTTGATCCCATGCAAGCCTCTGGCCCTGGTCCTGGCCCCTATCATCCCATAGAGCAAGAAAAAATTGTGATATAAAGTTTATTAAGCCTCCAGGAGGTAGTGGTACTTTCTAGGATCAACCCACTTTGGGTAGGCTAGCAATAGTGTGTTAACCTATATACTGCATTCCTTGTAAAGCACTCTTATGACACTATACCATTCAGGAAAGTGCCACCTAGATTGCTGGGGATAACTTCCTGAAACACCACATGTGCTACATCTATTGGGCTTTAGTTTCAAAACTACCAAATCTTCCCCCTGTCTCTCACATGCTTACCTATATACTGTGAAATCCAGTTTCTTTGTGGGATTTTCTTGGGTTTTTTTTTCCTTCCCTCTGTCCCTCCTTCCTGCCTCCTTTCCTGAATAACACATTTCTAATTTTTTGTTATTAGGTCTTAAAGATTTTGCTATAAGAGATCTATGCATTGTTTGGACAAGTTTCTGTTTTGGGCTACATCTGCACTGTCCCTTCTGGCTTGAGGATTTTGAAAGTTGTAGTATATAAAGGAAACTTTTCCAAGCTCAGAGGAGGAAAAGAGGGAGGAAACCAATTGCAGTCTTACTGTGAAAATCTATATTTATTCACTTCCATAAATATCATTTGGTTCAACAGTGTGGACTCATAGTGTAGAAAGAGTGAGACTTGCGTGCAGTGACCCAATTGACTACCTGGATGAGTTGCAGCTCAGCATAACACATTTTGCTACCTGAGGCAAAGGAAATAGTGGTCTGTTCATTCTAGGAGGTACAGAAATTGACTGCATTGGCAGTTGAATTTAACTTTATTGGTAGTGATGGGACACCGTAATAGGGAGTTTTGAATGACTCCAGCTCTACCACAAGCATTTGTTACCTGAGGAAGCTATCTCACTCTGTCTAATGAAAGGGACAGCTTTGCTGAGTAGAAATTTGAACTTGGGTCTCCCAGATCATTGTTTGATAGTCTGGAGACTTTATCAGACATGTGAAAAAATGGGTCAGAAGAATGCGATGAGAACACCAACAGGCAACATTATCATCGACGGATGACCGACGACATCCTTCAGCTGTTCCAGGGGTATAGCATGGGTGTGAATAACATGTCCGTTTTTATTGATGGCTTAGCCCGTCAATAAAAAGGGATGCTTTATTCATGCCCACGCTACACCCCCGGAACAGTTGAGGACACAGGCATCTGATAATGTCGCCCTTTGTGTTCTCGTCACGTTCTTCTGATGCATTTTGGGATGTGGTTTGTGCTGTGCTTCCCCGCATCTGATAAAGTCCTAACTGATAAAGTGCCAGTTTGATATGTGCGCGCTCTCTCTCTCTCTCTCACACACACACACAAAAGGATTTTGGAAGCTAAGCAGGGTCAGCCCTGATTAGTATTTGGATGGGAGACTGCCAACAAATGCTAGATGCTATAGGCTGCATTTCACAGGAAGGAATGGACAAAACCACCTCTGAGTATTCCTTGCCTAAGAAAACTATATGAAGTTCATGGGGCCACCATAAGTCACCAGGTGACTTGAAGGCACATACACAAATATATATTGCAAGCATTATTTTCCTGAAAGGTTTTCCTTGTATTCAGAATGCAAAATGGTGTTAAATACATACACCAGTATAGCAGGCTAAATTGTAGTGAGGTGTGTAGATGTAGTGAAAGATGGTTTTGCATTCCCTAGAATTGGTCACACAAGCTCTGGAGGATTTGACCTCATCCTTGTAATTGATGGCCATATCCAAACTACATAAATAATCCAGTTTGAAACTAAATTATTTGCCATGACTCCTTCCTATTGAATCCTTGGATTTGTAGTTTTACAAGATCTTTAGCTTTCTATGACAAAGAGTGCTGGTGCCTCACCAAACTACAAATCCCAGGATTCCATAGGAAGGACCCATGGCAAATAATCCAGTTTCAAACTGGATCATTTGTATAGTGGTCTTGGAGCTTGCCTGGTACAGTTCCCTGGAGCTTTAAAAGAGATTCATGGCTAGTGGAGGCAGACTTCTGCGTCATTTTTTGTTGCTGTTGCTGTTACTGTCTCTGTTAATAGGGGTGGAAAAATATTTGTAATTATTCATTCCAGGATCAAAAAAAAAAAAAAAATCCTTGAGGAACAACGAGAATTTTGAGCATTTTTCTTCTGTTATTCCAACATCCCAAAGTGCAGCATAGGAATTATTCTGTGGATAGAACACATGGAAAACACGTGGGAAAATAGGTTTCCTGTGCAGAAAAAAAGGGGGGTTTCCGGATAAGACGATACTGTATAATGCTGATTGCTGTGCATTAACACAAAATTGCAACAGTGTTCTTTTGTCTCCATGGTCCTTTGGCAAAATTGGTGATATGCAAAGCTATCCATGTTTGATGTTCACATGCCGCCATGAGTGCGAATCTAGATGGTGTCTGGGAGTGAATTACTCATATTATTATTCTCCATGCATTGTGGCCACTGCACAGTATTTTATAAACTGTAAATCTAAGGTGTGCAAGTGCAACTTTCCACTTTAAAAAGCTGTTTGGTCACTTCGGCACAGCAAAAAAGCACATGATGGCAATGCCAAACTCCAAAATGGCATTTTTGGCCACTTCAGTGCTGTCAAGCCTGCCTCCCCTCACACGTCTGACCAATCAGCTTTCCATTCCCACTCTTATACAGGGGTGTGCTGTGATGCAAATTGGTTGTCCAAATGGGTAGTGATGTGCATTTCTGCACATATATTTAAAAAAAAAACTTTGGGAAAAGTAATGAAGGCTTTTCCTCAGCAGTTTCCCCCCTCTCCCAATATGGCAAACCACCAGGGATCTCATTTGGACAGAGGTATTCTCCAATTCTATGAGGAATATTTTCAGCATCTACACAACCCCCAGGTTTTTGTGTTGGGGGGGGGAAATCCACATATACCTCACTGCAGAATATTTCCTCTACAGAACAATTGGCATGATCAAGTATGGGGAGAATACTGCAGACAAATATTTATGTTCTCACACAATGGGGAGAAAATTACCATAAGTATGTGTCTTCACATACAAGGATGAAATGGCTGAGAATTTACAGCCCTAGTCATTAATGCCCAGGACTTGAACCTAAGAAAGGATAACATTTGACTAAAGTCTGGCAAGTGTGGGATACCTCCTTCAGCTCTTGGGCCAAATTCTATTTCAAAGAAATTCTTAGGCGTTGCATGGGAGGGGGTCAGAAAAGACAAAAGGATTTGTGCAGTGGTGGCTGATGGAGCTCCCAACTCAATGGAGCACAAATCTTTTCTGTTTTTCAATCTGAACTTTAAAGGAACAATCCAAGTTTTTGAGCCCTATCCCCCCCAAAAAATGTTCGCCACCTTCTTTAGCTTCTTTCAAGTTCTGACTAAAACCAGGAACACATTCATAACCCCAATGGTATGGTAGCCACCAGCTGTCAATGGATAGAATTTAATATACCAGCAGATTTTTGGAACTAAGCCTTAATAGAAACATTTCAGCCTTTTCACTTAGATGTACAAAATCTGGGAAATTACCAAGAACCTTCATGAGGAAGGTGACCTGGGGCTCAGTTACACAGCAGTTTTTATTGTGGTAATTTGCACTTTATCGCAGTTTTGCACCAGTGCTGCATATTTGGAAGTTGATTCTGGAGCTCCTAACTGTTGCTGCTCGCTAGGAAGGGCTTTTAATAACAATTGTATTATATGTTGATTTTAATTTGTATTGATTTAATAATGTTTTAAGGGGGGGAAGGGATTTTTAGTTGTTTTATATTATGTATTATTTTACTGTTGTAAGCTGCCCTGATTGTTCGCAGAGAGGCGGGATATAAATAATAATAATAATAATAATTATTATTATTATTATTATTTACTGCTAAATCAGTCATTCGGTTTAGTGTTCTGCTTTGTAATTCACACACAGACTGAGGCAGGGGGCATGGGCTCCCAAGCACATCTGGGGTAAGATGCCGAGGAGCTGCAAGGGAGGGAGGGAAAGAGAGAGAAAGTGCTGGCACCTTTCCCTGCTAATTTTTATTCCTTTAGCAGGGAGTGTCAGCTCGTTGAGCCCCACTTCCCCTCACCCACTCCCCCCCTCTCTCTTCTCACATACAGAAACATCTCAGCAGGGCAAGGGAATGAAGGAACACACACAGAGAGAGAGATGGGGAAAGGCTAACTGGGGATTCTTCAGCTGGCAGCAGCCAAGCAGGAAGATGCCAAGGAGCTGCGAGGGAGGGAGGGAAAGACAGAGCTGGCACTTTTCCCTCCTCTGCTTACTAGAGGAATGCCTGCTAATTTTTATTCCTTTAGCAGGGAGTGTCAGCCCATCAAGCCCCCCTTCCCCTCACCCACTCTTCCCCCCCTCTCTCTTCTGACACACAGAAATGGGATCTCAGCAGGGTGAGGGAATGAGCATACACAGAGAGAGATGGAGCAGCCAAGCAAGCCAGGAGGTAGACTGCTGGGTGATTGGGATAGGTTATAGCACTCGCTCGGTCTTTTCCGTGGCTGGAAACAACAGTGGATGGATGAGGCTCCTCCATCCCCTCCTGGTCAGTCCAAACCCCTCCGTGGTGAGTTCAACCAATCACAGCAAAGCTCTGCTGTTCTTGTTTCAGAAGGATTGCTGGTAGTTCACATAGCCCTTAGCGAAATGGTAGTTCACACAATTGAAAATGCACTAAGTCGCACTACTTTTCAAAAAAGTCGGGAAAAGTAGCGAAATCCCCTATCATGCTACTTTTGAGTTTTTGAGCTCCCCCCCCCTTCTGAATGAGGCGATACTGTGGCACAATGTGTGGGAACAATTAGGAATCTTAGCGATTTATTCAAGGGAATATTTTCCCATGTTAACGGGGCCCTGGCCTTCTGGAGGAAAACAGAGGGGATGGCTTTATAAGAGCCAGATTGAGCCCCATGGCCTGATGTTGCCAATCCCTGCTTTAAAGCAGTGTGATAACTTACAGCCATTATTACGATATGGACAAACATTTGGAGTAGCATTTAGCTTGAGAAGGCTCAGTAATGCAAAGCAGATTCTGACTCTTCTAAACAGTTTTGAATTCTAAATCAATAACTCACTAACAAGAATTGCATAGAGCAGGTGCTTTTAAAAACAGTAGCCTCAAAAGAATATCTGTCTGTCTATCTATCTATCTATCTATCTATCTATCTATCTCTATAGATAGATAGATGTAGATATAGATATAGATATAGATATAGATATAGATATAGATATAGATATAGATATAGATGGATGGGGGGGGAATTGAAGGCATTCCACACACTGTTCACCTGATCAACAACCTGTTTGATTTTTATACTGAGGGTTTTTATGTTTCCTGAGCAGTGTGACTGCTTTTAAATAACCATTTTGAAATTGGTCTAATTGGCCACTTAATGTCATGGAAAAGTCTCCTTTTTCACACATACCTAGGGTGGAAGTGTAACAAAAGAAGTGCAGCTCCTCTGTTCCTAGAGAATCCCTGATATTAGTTTCTCTCTGGCTTCGTACGAAACAGAAAAAAAAGGAACTGTGAATTGAAATAAGGAAAAGTTAGGGCTTGCTTTTAGTATTTCCAAAAAAGGGCCATGGATTAATTTACAAAAGCATGTCTGGACACTATAGATAAAATGCAATCACTTTAATTTTTTAAAATACTTTTAAAATTTTATTTGACAATTTTAAAACAACCAAACAGGCATAACCACATAAGTTGCAGGACTTTCTTTTTAAAAGACTGTGGTTTCTGGTTCACCTAACAAAGACATATCTGTCTGCTTCAATGATTCCTTACTGAATATGAATGAGAAGCCTTTTAATGATGTACAGTAATTAAGCTCTAGCTGCCCCCCACTCCCACCCCACTGTCAGCAGCTTCTCAGGCAAACAACCATTGAACCAAATGATTGACAAACCAGACAGTGGACATGTACTGTAGCTGATGAAGAACAAAGAGCACTGAGGCCATGACATCCAATGCACACTGCAGTTCAGATGGAACAAAGATCCCCAATACTGCACACCCTGTAATCTCACTCTTGCAAGTTGCCCGTGACCTCCCAGGTTTGTGTCAAATCCCATCCTCCCTCCCCCTCCACACACACTGCTCTTGGGGGCTCTGTGTGTGCATTAAGGTGACTGATCTAAGGCTGATTCACACATGTTCATGTGCCTCAATTGATGTGTCATCACCAGATCTTGGAAAGTGTTTAAAAAAAAACTACACTTCCCAGAATCCTCCATCAAACATGGCCACTCTTTTAATTCTCCCGACCAACATGGGCTCTGAGGGATTTGGAGACTTATAGGAGACTATCAGACACATCAAAAATGGCATTATAATGACACCATGCGATTGCAAAAGGGTTTCCTTATCAGACAATGTTGTGCCGCAGCGTTCTGCAAGCATTCTGCTGCCATTATGAGGCAGTTCTTTTTTATTGTCAGGGAGAAGTCGAAAATTGATCTCCCGTCACATTTGTGTTGAAGAATTTTGTGTGTGAGAGAAGGTGCCCCATTCTGCTGGCGTGAGTCCAGCGTCAATGGGCAGTTCTGCCAGAACACTTCCAGGTGCGAATAGGAAAACTAGCTACCATACGCTCTTTTTATGAACCTCCCCATCTTGCTTGCAAGTTTCTAAAAATGTATCTGTGCTTTTCTGAATATTTTCTTTTTTAATTTTGGTGTTTTGGGGCTTTTTAGTGCATCTTCTCACAAGATGATGATGATGATGATGATGATGATTTACCCTGCCCCTCTGTTAAAAACAATCGGGGCAGCGTACAACAATTAAAATACAACAATACTGAGTTGTATTTTACCCACCCCCACAAAAAGATATTAAATTACTATCACATTAAAATCCACCTAAATTAAAATCACATAAATAAACAAATACAAAAATCAACAGCCAGCGAAACTAAAAGAGGCCAGGGGACACAGCTCCTGAGGTCAGGACCTAATCACGAAAAGCCTGTCGAAAGAGATCCATCTTTAGTGTTTTTTAAAAACTACTCAAGCTCGTCATCTGATGCACCAAAATCTCGTTCATGGAGAAATGTGGATGTAAGTGGCACAAGCGCTCATATTGCTAGATTCTTGGAGCAATTTTATATCATTATCATGGCAGTGTGTGAAAACGTATGTCATTGTGCCAGAACACGAATGCTGTAAAATATAGTGCCATAATAATATATTTAGGCACTCGTCTGATAATCTCTGTAGTCCAGAAAGGTAATTTTTCTGATCTTATCTCTCAATAACTTACTTCAGGAATATAAGAAGCACTCTGAAGGACTAGAACTAAAATTCCATCTCGTCCAACAACCTGTTTCCCTTAATAGTCAACCTCTGAAAAGTGTCCAGTGTGGGGCCAATTGTTCTCTCCTGTTGTTGTTTCCCTGGGGGTTCTGTACAGCTGCCACAGATTGCCTTTCTCTCCATGAATTTGTCTAGCTTTGCTTTAAAGCCATCTAAGCCATATTATTTCATAGAAAAATAACTCAGCAGTAGGTCACATGCATCACATGGGCTAGGAAAGAATCAGGCCACAAACCCCTGAGATCCAGGCTGAGTCAACCACAGGCTAGATGGAACAATTTTAGGTTAAATGGACCAATGGCTTGAATCAGTTGCTACAATATATATCATATATTATATATGCTTAGTTTGGATGATGACGGTGATTATGATGAACTAGTGTTCACTAGTGAGTGTGGGATAGTGTACTTCCATATGCCCTGGCCCTTCTATTTCTATTCTATTTCAGTCTATTTCTATCCTATACCCACTATAGGACACTCTGTGGTCAATTCCACTTGGATTGGAAAAAGGACTTTATCACATGAGGCTGAAATTGCACAATTACAACGGTATAGTAGCATATATGTGTTCCCGTTACTACACAATGTCATTGTCCTCCTGTGGTCTGTGCATGCTCCACCCATTAATTATGCATAACTGTTCATTGACAGGAAAAACTCATCAATAGCCTTCAGTATCACTCTTTTTGCAGTATTGATGAGTGTGAAGTCTCACTGTAATCCTCTTTCCCCCCTCCCCTTTCCCAATGAGAACACATAATTAAACTTCCAGGGGAGAACGTGAAGAGGACCTAGAGGACACTCTTTTAATCAACTGTCACCTTTTCTTGGTACCTTTTAATGTTTGTTTAAGTGTTTATTTGTGAATTTCTTTGGTTATTTATTTGTTTTTGGTGTGTTTAAGTGAAGTCATGTCTTCTTGCGAGAACAGCTGAGTTCTCACTCATGCAAAATCACAGAAGTAAGAGAAACAATTTCTTAAAGGTGCATGCATGGGCCAGTACAAAGCCCTTTTTCAGCTTTCATGTCATTTCCCAGTCTCGAAACTGCCATGCTAATGCAAAAAAAAAAAAAAAAAGTTACTAATATCAATTAAGTTTTCTATGTCACTAGATGGCCATTTGGCCATGATGCTACAAGGACTCCAAAACCCATTCACCTCATGGCAAAGGCCCAACTCACTACATCAGCCCAGGATGCTATTTCAGATTTCTATAGCTGTTAAATTACCACTGTCAAGAAAATTATTTCTATGATCTTTTGTTATGTCTTTTCTACCTCGTCTCCCCCACCCCCACACCACCCTCACCAGTTCACATGGAAACATCTACCAAATTGATTGTAATTTATATATAGCTTCATTTTTAAATTTTCAGACAGTGAGACAGGAAGTTGACCTGCCACTGCCTGACTTGCTATTGTGAAGAGATGAAAGACAAATGGCTCAACCTATTCTTCTGCTTTTAAGAGCAGTTTGATCTGAGGAAATCACCTTCTTGAGAAAATCATTTGTTGTGCGCTCGGTTCCTAGATCCTTTTGTTAGAAAACGTTTTTTTAGTTGTAGCATAAGATTCCTTATCTGATGCTTTCACTGTTTAATATGCTGTTATCGTGACTATGAGAAAAAAAGTAAACCAGCCTCTTTGGCCAAGAACTTACTGGCTAGTGAAATTACAGAGGAGTGGGGAGGTTGTAGGAGCCTTGTATTTCTCTCTGTACTTCTTGGTGATTCTCTTTGCCATGTTGGGAAAAGAGGAGGAGACCAGGGGAGGCAAGGGGTAAAATAGACCTTGGTTTGGCGCCTCCCCTGACTCCTCCCAGCCAGGGCGTGTCCACGCCCCGGCTTGCCCATGGGTTCGCCTCCCTGCTCATCATTAAAACACCTCCCCCGGATCCACCATTCTTCAGGATCCGGGGGGGTGTCTGTTCTCTCTGTGCTTCTTGGTGATTCTCTTTGCCATGTTGGGAATTTTAAGGAATTTTTTATTGGAGTAAGACCATTCTACTAAAAAATACACCCGACCGCAAAAGGCCATAACAATAATACAAAAATAATACTAATTATTTTCCTCTTTCCTTACTAATACAAAAGTAAATCTATCCTAACACTAATGTATTTTCCCTTTAATCTAAACACACTATAATCACATTATATTTACACATTATAATTATACCTACTTAGAAATGAAAAAAAACAATAAAATATTAATTAAAATTAATAATACAAAATTAATAAAATATTTATTTAAAATATCATTTTATGTTATTGCTGGGGTTGTCTCACTAAACCACGGCCAAAACTTTTTCCAACGATGGTTTGGCAATTTCTCTTTTTCACTCAGAGCTAAATTTTCAATTACATTCTTCACATAATAGGCAGTGACTTTTACATCCTGCAGATTTTGACTTTTCACCTCCTTTTGTCTCTGGAAAACTAACCCTAACATCACATAGAGGTTTACCAGGCGCACCGTGGACCAGGGCACTTTCCAAAACCTCTCAGCCACAGCGGAACCAGGCTCCTTCCTCTTCCTCTTTTGGCCCACTGACTTTCTGGGTCCCCTGACACCCTCTGGAGGTTCAGTCCCCGAAAGCACTGTCTCCCAAGCCTGCTGTGCCAAATCTGGCCAATCCAGGACCCGGGCCACCTCCTCCCATGTTTCCCGGGCACTTGGGCAGTCCTGGACAAAATGTCTAATCATCTCCTTTTGTGCCACGCCACTCAAAATCTCAGCCTTTTTACATTTCAGACGCAGACAGGTCTGCTCATCCTCTGCGGTCCATGGTCTCTTTCCCCTCAGATTAAGAATCTGATGGTAGAGCCTCCACCTCAAGTCCCACAACTTTTTGGGGACCCTTTTGTCCATGAAATACTCAATTGGGTTAGTCTGGTGATTTAGGTATTCTGATAAATCTAGTTTGGCCTGACGCTTTTGCAAAAACGGGTTAACATAAATCTCCTCCACTATTTTCCTGTACAAACTCCTCTTGATGCTCTGACCTGGTCTGTCTTCCCCCTTCAACTCCTCAGCATGAATTTTATATTTCTTTATGTAAAAAACAAAGTCGTTCAAATAATCTGGTGCTTTCAATTTTTCAGGTAAAGAAAACCTAAAACTTAATGAGCCTTCCTCCCACCAAGTCTTTCCCCATCTAGTCCCTATCCAGCACTCACAAAACAAAACTAGCCAAGCCTGAGATTGAATCTGGCCCTTTTGTAACAGAGAAACTTTCCCAAAGTTTTGAGCAGAAAATATGGTGATGAACTTAGGTCCCAGGGCTGGGAAGTCCAGGCCCCCTTGTTCTACCTGCCCATAAGCCACTGGCCTTGCCAGGGGGAATGTGGCCATTCCCCAAAGGAACTTGAAGAGAACCCGATCTGCTTCTTTAATCACTGAATCTGGAGGCGGGAAAACAGCCGCCAAGTTGGCTGCCACCAGAAGCAGGTAGGTATTTACAAAAGCAGCTCTCTGGTAAATGGTCAGCTTCCTTCACTTCTTCCAACCAGCGATACCAATTTTCTTTCCATCCCTCCAGAGCCACTGCAAAATTCAGCCCCAGGATCTTCACCCTATCCATCTTTGCCTCTTGCTCTGCTTGCCACCCTTCCTTTTCTCCAACTATGTCCTTTAGAGGAATAGCTGCCATCTTGTCCTCTGCAGCAAAAATCCTGATCAAAAAACTCTTTTCCATGTTAAGTCAAGCACCAGAAACTCGACCGTAGGCCTCAAAAGCATCTTTAATCTTTCTAACTTCCATCCTGTCCTTAACCAAGAAGGACACATCATCAGCATGGGCAACAAATTTAACAGATTCACATCGAACCAACCATGAACTGTCCAACGGATGCGGAATTTGGATCCCCGAGATGCTCTTGTCCAAACTAATCTTACACAGGATAGCATCCAAAGCAATAACATACAAGAGAGGGCTTAGGGGACAACCTTGCCTCACCCCAGAATTTAACTTAATCCTCCTTCCTCTATGACCATTGACTTGCAAAACTACCTCTGCATCCCTATAAAACAATTTAACTAAAGCAATAAATCTCTCTGGCACCCCTTTCATAGAACCTATCATAGGGTTTGGGATTTTTGGAAAGATTTGTTCAGAGGGGGGTTACCTTTGCCTTCCTGATGCTGAAGGAGTATGACTTGCCCAAGGAGAGTGTGACTTTCCCAGTGGGTTTTCATGGTTGATTGGGAATTCAAACCCTGGTCTCCAGAGTCATAAGCCAACTCCCAAACCATTACACCACGCTGGCTATCACCTCTTTGGTTTAATTGATATGAATATAATGAAAAAAATGGACAGTATCAATGAAATAAATGAATTTCAGAATATGCCATGAATTCTGTTAACACAGACTATTTCTTGTAATGGTGTCAGGTTTTGTAACAGTGATAGAATTATCTGTATCACAAGGCAGTACAAGATCTTCACACCTATTGCATTTCTGTTGTATACCCCCAAATCTCAGCCTTCTCTTCCCATCCAAGTTCTATATTAAGATATAAGGCTTCTTGTTCTTCCTGAATGGATATTTTGCTCTGCACATATGTGTGATTTTCTACACATTTTTCTGAAAGTACACTTTTAAAAACATTTCCCCCATTGAGTAAAGTTCATTTGTGTACATTTTTCAGATATTATCTCATGTGTGTGTGTATCTATACACACACACACACACACACACACACACATACATATTTACATACATATCATTTAAAGAAGAAAGAGAAAATAATTTTATGCTCATGGTTTCTTCCTAATGATGAGAAACTGAAAGATAGGTTTGCATTTTCATTAATAACCCTGCAGGCCATGGTTTGGGGGGGGAAATGCTTTAAAATACTCAATATAAATTTATTTTCAACCTTTAATCTCAGACTAAAAGAATGCTCTTTTTCACATTTCTTGAACCAGTATTATAGCAAATCATACAAATCAGACACCCAGGTCTGTCTATTCCTTGCACACATAGCAGTCGTTTTTTCTGAGTCAGTGCTGAAATCTATATTAGACAAAGTACAACTTAATTGTAAAACTCTCTGACTCCTACACCTATATAGTCCTGAGTGCTAAGGCTGTGCAAATCCTAAACTGGATCAAGTCAATTCAGACTGATCCAGATCTGGCACAAAGTGAGCTAGATCAATCCATATCAGGTCCAGATCAGTCTGATCAGTGGAAATCACTTAAGCCCCATTCAGTGTTCTCAACAGTAAAAGAAATCCAGATGGTATGAGTCCAAAATGTTGTCCCTCCTGCCAAAATAAGGAAAATGCCAGGGAGAGGGAGCTGGACTTTACTCATTAATAAAGTGTTTTGCCCTCCATTGTGGGCTAAAAACCTCAGCAGCAATTTCCAGACACTGTGCTGCAAGCAAGCAGGGTGTTGTGTTCTTTTCCTAATTCCTTGCGAGCAAGAGGAAAGTCTTTGAAAGAGTGTCCCAGGAAGTCCCAGCCCTGAATTTTCAAGAATTGAGCAGGGCAGTTGATGACCAGGGCTACTGGGTCTTTCATTCATAGGGTGACCATAAGTTGAATTCAGACTGACTGCAAATAACAGCAACCCAAGTTCACTGGAGAGTGTCTTATTTTGTGCTTACTGTTGCTTACATTTTCCCTTCATTCTACCAGTACTAACCTTAGATTCGCTTTCCCAATCCTTTCCCAATCCAGTCTCATCCCTCCTTAAACTGTTTCTGCTGCTTATTTGAGCAAGTCTTTGTTTTGGTTTCAGTGTTATTTAAGTTAAAGTTTTATTAGCAGTGGCATCTCCCATGAACACCTTATTATAGCCCTAGTTTTTAGGTGAACTTTGGGTTCCATTTCCGTCTGTGCTGTTCAGTATGTTTAGTTTGTTTGCTTCTTTTTCTCTCTCTTATATCTCTCTGTTTCTGTATTCATGTTACCCTAAATGCTTGGGTACATTGGGACCCTCTAAAATATTGATATTAATTTGGGGGATTAATAGGCTCGACTCATATGGCTATATGAAAGGTGGACAAGGAGTAGGGTCTTGAGAACTATGTATGCCGGTACTCAGGAGGAACTGTTAAGCTAGATAGTACTTTTAACTGTTCTTTATAAAGGAAATAATAATAACTTTCATGCATACACTCAGGCTTCAAGCAATTACAGAAGGCTAATGAATAAAGTTGGAAAGATTGGGATAGAGACATGGAACAAGGGGTTGCTTTCAGGTGATACTGTACCGATCAGAGGAGTTGTGTTTGCAGAGAAAACAAGCAGGGGGGGGGGTGTCCAGAAGCAGGAATGGCTACACAGTCTGATGTGGAGTCAAGAAGCAGGGGAACTGTGTGCACTTAAGTGGAGTTTTGAAGGGAATTTTACATCTAATATTTCACTTCATGGGATGGGGTTTAGGGTGAAAGACAATGCTTCTCTGAGGTTGAGACAATAGATAATCCAGATGAGTTAATGACCCTTAATGTGTTAATACTTTATAACTGAATGGAGGAAGCAATCTTCTTTGTGGGGAGGCAAGAGGAAAATAACTCTTTACAAACCTTGAGTACCTCAGCTATACTTGATAGGATTAGCCAGATGTTCAGTAAGGATGTTGCCCTGTAGGTTACCTTTCTTTGGAATTTGTAATGCCCCCTCCCTAGTGCATATGTGACAGGAGATTATCAGAAAGGAACACAAAGTGTTCCTGTCCCACAACCTCTAGACTCGTCCCTGTCCCGACACGATAACTCTCCCCATCAGACTTACCTTATCTTCTGTCCAAAGGCAGCCCAGAAATGAACAGAACTCTAACAGATCTCCATTCACTTCCAGGACTGAAATCCCACCTGTTCTCATGAAAAGACTTGAGCAGAGGAAATTTTAAAAAGAAAAAGAAAAATATACACAAAAAAGTTCACAAAAGCACAAAGACACATACTAAAAAACAAAACAAAAACAAAACAAGTAAACCAGGGATGGTACAAAAAAGAGGGTAGCCTACCTGGTTCTCATGATCCCACTTGCAAGTGTTCTGGTGGGACTGCCCATTAACGCTGGAATCATGCCAGCAGAATGGGGTACATTTTTTCACATACCAAAATCCAGAACACAAATGCTACAGGAGATCAATTTTTGACTTCTCCCCAACAATAAAAAAGAACTCCCTTGTAACAGCAGCAGAACACTTGCAGAACACTGGGGTATAATGTCATCTGATAAGGAAGCCCTTTTGCGATCTCATGGCATCATTATAATGCCATTTTTGACATGTCTGATAATCTCCTTGGTCTTAGCAATAGTCCTTGGGTTTCCTGGCTTTGGAGAGTTCCTGGTTTACTTGCCACATTCTTGGAAGGCCACCGTTGGCCAAATTATTAAATATTGTCAGTTATTAAGGATAAGGGACAGGGGGTGTGACATTCGTGTGTGCATGTGTCTGTAGTCACATACACAAAGTAAGTGTACAAAAAGCAAACATAAGTTACAAACCTGACTATAGTGCAGAAAAGTAGCACAGATTAGAAAACATAAAACATGTCAATGAAAACTTTAACTCCTTCCTCACCCCACCCATTCCAAAATAATTTTGTCTTCAATTTATCATATTAACTTCGTCTGATTGGGCTACCATATTTCCAAATTTCATGTTCTTTTATGGGGAGATAAAAATATTATGGGTATTTTTAAGGCAAACTTTTATTTCAGCTGGTACAAACTCCTGGACCTATTTCACTGCAGTCAGTCATTCTAAGAGGGTCCCATGTTTTCAAATTTCATCTGGAAAAAAAAAAGTTCTAGTTGATTTCGTTCACTAATGCCACCCAATGGGCAGCCGAAATATTCTGTTTTTCAAATTTTGGGACAGATATTTGGTCCAAATCAGGTCAGATCAAGTCCAAATCAGTTCTAATCAGGGCTGAATATGAATCATCAACTTGGACCTTGAATTGAATCAGCGGCCTCTTGCAAAGCCCTACTAAGTATCATCTCTAAACTCAAAACTAGGAAAACATCAGCTACTACACAGGGTGCAACTATAATGTATGCATAGATTTTTAAGAATAATCTTATCATAGTAATGATGGCTTTTCCCCTGTAATGGAGGCTCTGCACATTGTACTGTCATGTGACAAGAAGAAATCAGCACTGTACAGGAGATCTGTGTGCACCTGAGTGGGTTTTATAGTAAATATTTGGAAGGGTTTTTATAGTAAATATTTGCCTTCTGGGGATGGGATTTTAAGTAGAAGACAATGGTTTGTGGTGTTGCTCAGAGAGTGACAAAGGCATTCCAGATATGCTAATAGTGTTTTAATAGTTTAATACTTTGTGAATGAAAGGGATGAAGCAACTTCCTTTGTTTGGGTGAGAGTAAATTAATGAGGGTTGTTTACAGGTTTGAGGTTGCCAGCCTGTGTAGATGGGGTTACCCAGATGTATGTGCCTTCAGTTGCCTTGTGAATTAGCATTTCTTTAGAATTTAGGTGGCCTCTCCCTAAGTGCATTCCTGACTAAGCAATGTCAGTCTTTGGGTTTTCTAGTTCCCCAGGTTTATGTTAATGGCTGCACTGTGTGGAAGGCTACATGTTGACCTAATTATTAAATATTATCAATTATTAATATAGATATGGGGCTGGGGATGTCAGGGTAGGTAACACTATCATGACTCCATCCTAAGGAATCCTGGGATTCATAGTTTGTTTTGCCACCAGAGGTCTCTGAATATCTCACAAAACTACAGATCCCAGAATTCCATAGCATTTAGCTTTGGCAGTTAAAGCAGTGTCAAAGTACATTATTTCTGCAGTGTTTCAGCTAAGTAGGAGTGTATTTGCACAATTAAAACTAGTGCACCAATTGAACCCATTCCTTGAGACGTCTGACCTTGCCACAGTGAAATATGCCTTAGTTACATCCCGCTTAGATTATTGTAATGCATATACATGTAATGCATATATAATGAGCTTATATTTGAAGAGTGTTTAGAAACTTCTGCTGGTCCAAAGATTTGCAGCCCAATTGTTAATAGAGGCTGGTCACAGGGTTTTGGAGCTGACCTCTTGCCCCAACTATTCCCACACTAGGTTGCTCCCCCATTGTGGATCTCTCCGAAAGGGGTTAAATAGGTCATAGTTAAATAAAAGTAGCCCTTTGCAACCCAGTTATATGTGTGTGGTCTCTTTATTGTGTCTGGTCTCCTTATTCCTGCATCTTCCAGCAATAGGGTTCACCACGCTGCATCCTGTGAGGATGAGCCCCTTTTGCTTAAGAGCAGGAGGAGGCCATTAATGTAGCTATGGTGGCTGTGCCATTTCTAGGAGACCAGAGGATGAGCCAAAGGTTATTTAAGCCCAACTGCCCTCTGCCTCCTCCTTTCTTTTCAAGAGTTGGCCCACCCTCCCACCGCTGAATCAGTATGATTTAATTGGTCACTTCGGGACTGGGTAGGAATTTTTGCCCCTTTTCCTGGGGTCTTTTTGCCTACCTCATACTGAGGATGTGCACTGGATAATTGGCTTCCGGTGGTGTCTTAATTAGGCAGTCACTTTGCAGGTAGAGGGGGAGATTTGATAGTTGGTGAGCACCTTTCGCATCTGCTCCTTTTGGAGGTGAAAGGGGAAGCTGGAACTTCCCCTTTAGGTCCTGCGAACTGAGGGATGGGAAAGTGACCTCCTTTGGGGCTGGCCTGAGGGATAAACCCTCCCTTTAATTTATGCAAACGGGGGAGGGACTTTTGAGTTCACCTTACTAATGTGCGTTGCCTGCGGAGCAACCCAGCTTATGGGTTCTCCCTGGGATTCAGGTGTTTTCATGCAAGGGAAGTTGGGGAAGTTTTTTTGGAGCTGACCTCCTGTCCCAACTATTCCCATACTAGGTTGCTCCCCCATTGTGGATCTCTCAGAAAGGGGTTAAATAGGTCATAGCTAAATAAAAGTGGCCCTTATTATCCAGCTATATATGTGTGATCTCTTTGTTGTGTTTGGTTTCCTGGTGCCAGCGTCTTCCAACAATGACCTACAAAGCCCTGTACACACAGGTCCAGTCTGTCTGAAAGACCATCTCTTCCCATCTGAGCCTGCCCGAACTCTTAAGATCTTCAGGCAAGGGACTTCTTTCAATCACACTACCTTCACAGGCACATTTGGTGGTAAAATGGGACAGGGCCTTCTCTATGGCTGCTTCTGCCCTAGGTTGGCTCCCTCCTTCCTGTCTTTCCATCATCAAGCAAAGGCTTTTCTCTTTCAGCAGACATTAGGAGACTAATTGGTTTATACAAAGGGCTTTCTGTTTTAGTGCTATACTGTCTTTCATTTACAGTAGTACCCCTGTATCTGCTGGGGATTGGTTCGGGGGGGGGCGTGGATACCGAAAACCATGGATAATAGCAAACACTATTGAAAATAATGGGACTTCCAGTTTAAAATACCATAGAGTTGCCTTGGAGGACCTAGAAAATGGCTAGAGAGGACACATTTTCTAGGAAGACTCTATGGTTGGTGGGCTATTTTGTGTCCCGTGGATAATTGAATCAGTGGATAATGAATCAGTGGATATGGGGGTTGTACTGTATGCATAAAAATAATGCTTAAATGGTTTTAATTCTGTAGACAGTTTAATATTATTTTACTCTTAACCTGTTGCATGGCTTTAGTTCTATATGGTTTTACTTGTATCTCTTTGTATTTGGTAAGCCACCTTGAATCCTTCTTTTCGGGGAAAGGTGGGATATAAATATTGATTGATTGATTGATTGATTGATAATGGTAATAATGGAGTGACACAGGTGTACAGTTGTAGACAGAATGTTGGCACTCTTCAGAAAGTACATGTGTATTCATGGGTACATATAAAAGTAGATATGCATTTGTATGTAGAGGTACAGCAAAATATGGTGATAGGTCAATATGCATACAGCAATAGTATTGTATAGCATTAATGTATATACTACTGTTCTGAATAACTTTGGTTCAGGAGCATTATCCATCAAAACACAAAGTCACCAACTCTTCTACTTTTTTTTTTCTAATTTTACTCCCTTTTGAGAAGCAGAGATAAATCCCAGGAGCACAATTAAAAGCCAAGCTAAATATTACTTTGTTGGGCTTAATGCTAGATTACAATGCACACATAATGACCCCGTTCCAGTAATATCATCTGATTTAGTAAGAAAACTGGAGCCTGCCATATGTTCGCCAATAAGACCTTAGAAATTCTTTTCCTTGTTAATTTTCCAGCCAACTGCTACCAAGGATACTGATTTGTCCTGGAATTGTATTGTTTTAGAACATCATGCTCATTAACATGGCTCATTTTATTGCCCTGCTTCTATCAGCAAGCAGGCTGAGAATTCACAGTTTGCCCTTTGTGTCTGGCACAAGGAGATGAGCTAGCTAACAAAGCAGGATCACCAGCTCTGCCACATAGCTGCAGCTGAGAAATGCTCCTATGTAATCAATAAGGGTGGCCCAAAATATTTAACTGCCTGAGTCAAACTGGGACACACCACTCCCCTCTAAGTCAAGGTACATATTACCAAGGACAGGCAAGTTATTTAATTATCTGGGCAGAAAATCCCACAGGCACATCCCTGGTAGTAAAATAAAACAACAGTAAACTACATAACTGACCCTTTCCTGCCTTTCATGGCATCCAGGATCTGTTATTTAAGTAACCTACCCACTCTGCCTAATGATAGGGCTGGCCCTGACAATGAATCAACATAGTGATGTATTTGGAACTTGGTTCCTCTTGAGTTACTTCAATATCAGATGCTTTCTTTGTACTAGCTCCTCTTTGGAGATTATCAGGCAAGCCTAATAAACTGGGACAAGGACGCCACAGTATCATGAAAGGATTTCCCTTTCAGACAATGTTGTTCCTGTCCTGTTCTGCTCCAGTGCTACCTCTGTTCCATCCCTGGTTTGTTTGTTTTTTATTGACGGCTTGAGCCGTTAATAGATCCACAGTTCTGTTTCTGTAATGGAATGATGGGCATGTGAAAAGGTGCCCCGTTATGCTGGCACGATGCCAGCATTAGTGGGAGGTCCGTGTGTCAAAAAACCTCTGGATGCCTTCCTTAACAGGCCTCTGCTGCTGCCTGATTGCCCCCTGTCTCCACCCTATCATCCCCATCTCTGCCTGATCGCCCAATCTCCGCCCAATCGCCATCCTCTGCCTGATCACTGCCCCATCTCTGCATGATCGTCCCCATCCTCACTGGATCGCTGCCCAGATCACCCCCAATCGCCACTCAATTGCCCCCATCGCTCCTTGATCACCCCCCCATCTTGACAGATCGCCACCTGATCACCGCCCAGATCACACACACCCAATCGCTGCTCAATTGCTCCCCCAATTGCCTCTTAATCACCCCCCCAATCACCACTCGATCGCTCCCCATCACCACTCGATCGCCCCCCATCCTTGCTGGATCACTGCCCTATCACCACCCAGATCAGCCCTCCAATCACCACTCAATCGCCCCCTCATCGCCCCTTGATCGCCCCCAGCCTGGAATACCTTTTAAAAATTCCTGGCTCTCCTCTTCTCACGAGAGCAGCCAGGATTACAAACCAGGAAGTGAAAGGAGCTCTAGAGCTCCTTTCTCTCCTGGGCTACCCAGCACTTGCAATTAAGGTAAGTCTGAAACTTTTTGTTCTTGTGCTGGGACAGGGGTGGGAAAGGAGATTGCGGGACAAGAACACTTTTTGTGTTCCCATCAGATAATTTTTTTTATTAGTCATTTATACCCCACTCTTCAGCCACAAGGCTATCAGAGCGGCTTACAATTTTTTTTAAGCAATAGCAATTTACACATTTACATTGCATTAAGCAGTTTCCAATGTGTATTAGCTAATCTCCTTTGTTTCAGTTTTATTAGGATTCTATACAGCACTGAAATAAAATTGTTCCCTTGCCCCTTTTTTCTGTGATTCTTCTCTATATTATGAGAGGTCATAAAATCAGACCTTTGGGAAGAATCAAATCTTCACAAGTGGAAACCAACTTAATGCTACCCTTCAAACATTTTAAAGAGGATAGATTTCATGTAGAACTTAGAGGAGCTACTTACAAACTACTTACTTATCAATGGTCATTTATAATTATCTACTTTTCCAGATGCAAAGAGATAACTAACTTTACAATTAATTCCCTTTGCTTAAGAAGTAAATGTTAGTTACTTCTACAGTTACAGGAATGTGATTTCACTAAATGGAAGTTGAATATCAGATGGTTCAAGTATTGCCTTGTGCATTCAGATACGTTTTGAGTAACTAAACACTGATGTTATAGTTACGTCTTAGAAATGTAACAGCAAAGAGTTACTTTTAAAGTTTAACTATAATGAAATGTTACTTATTGGGCCTTGGAACAAATAAATTAAAGTAGAAAGGTAACTAATTACTTTTTAAACACCTTTATGAGCCCTAGTAGGATATGTGTGCAAAAGTTACTTGTAGCTGAGACCTACCATCACCACACCATTCCACTTTAGTATACTTTATCACTTTTAAGTTTTAAAAACTGCTCATTTTTTAAAAAAAGAATATTAAATTAACTTGTTTTGGTGCACATTTTAAATCAGTTAAAAATAAATACTATTAAAATACCGTGTGTGATGTTATGTGATTCTTCCACTCACATAGCTATGAACTGATGCATTCACTAGTCTAGATGGAAGAAAGTACAGGCTGCACACACAGAGAACATCTTGAGGCTGCCCATGTGCCAAAAGTGAGTCAAATTTAGAATTGCAGGAGTAGAATGACTGAAAGAGAAGTCCACAGTTTCAAAGAAGCTTCCATGAGCTTCATATCACTCATATTGAACATCTTTATCTTTGATTCAGCAACTGCCTACAGATGTCCTATTCCAAACAGGGATGGGAAACTGCAGGGTAGACAGAGGACTATTTTCTGTCCCTGGAACTCTCTAGGTGCTGCATGAACTACCAAATATGCTCCCAAAGAAATGGGATAGTAAGGGGTTACTTTAAAAAAAACTGAAACTGTAATAGTGACTAGGTTATTTGGGGGGCATCTGAACTATAAATGGAAATTGTTACTTGTCCAAGTTCTGAATTACTGCACTGTACAGTATCTAAGCAAATAACACTACACTGTACCATACCTTCGTATCATGTTGTTAGGATGGAAAAATGAGGTGCAAGCAGAAAAGTGCTAATCACTACATTATGAAACCACTGTCAAAATAGCCATGTATGGGTACATGACATCCCAGGCACTCAACTCAGTGACTGACCATCTGATCGTTATTTGATACCTATACCATATGATAGTATCTGGAGACTTTATAGTCTAAATATATCACAACAAGTAGAAATTAAAAAAAAAAAAACAGATGGGGAAAGCACAAGGTAACGGCATGATTACCACAGAAAACATCTGTCACAACACGGCAGATGCCCAGCTATATTAAAAGGTTTTTTAGGCATCACTACAGAGGTGAATTTAAGGGAAGCCTTGAGCAGATGATGCTGTGCCTTTGTTGTTTTTAAGGAAGCTCATCCTATTCCACACTAATAATTGCATGTCTGGGTTTTTAATGCACATTTCTTCCCCTTTCTCTTTCATGGACTATTTCAAATGTTTCAAACTGGGGTTATTATTTTTTTAATCTCAGTGTTGATGTTCTCTCCATAAACCTACATTGACAGCATATTTATTAACAATTTACTATAGACTACTTTCAGAAATTGGCATTATTATTCTTATTTTCTTTTTTTGTCCCATTTTGTTTTCACTGATGACACTGGTCTAAATTCACAATAATATATATTAAAAAATTCTTAAAGTTGATGTGGATCCTATTGTGTTGCATTCACACTTGGAGAAGACCAGCTGATATTATATCAGTGGGGATAAAGAGCCAGCATGGCATAGTGATTTGGGTGTTGGACTACAACTCTGAAGACCAATGTTCAAATCCCTGCTCAGCCATGGAAACTGACTGGGTGACCTTGGGCAAGTCACACACTTTACGCCTCAGAAAACCCTGTGATAGGTTCACCTTAGGGTTGGAATAAATTGAAATGGACTTGAAGGCACACAATAACAAGGCAGGGGCATAGCAAAATGATGGCATTGTCTGCCCCTCCAATTAAGAATTTTGTCCCCTAATGAAATTCACCTTCAGCCCTCAAATTTTTAGCAAGAACCCAAAACTTCAGCTGAGCATTTAGAAACAGAGTTTAAGCATCCAAAGGAAAGGGACAGATATCAAGGGAATGTGAACCCAGCAAATACAATCATTCTAGATGTTAACAATTGTCAGTGTCTTACTCTCTGCAATGCTAGAAATGTGGAGACAGAAGGAAAATTACACTTGGCAGGGCAGAATTCTTATTTGGGGGCAATGTCCTCATGTCGTCCCTTCTATTGTAACACCCCTTGAGTAAGCTGAATCCTAATTAATTTGCAATCCACTGATTTCAGTGGGTTTGCTCTAAGTATGATTAACCTTCATGAGCAAGGATGGGACACATTAATCTCACAGAATAGTACAATTCAAAGACATAGCTGTGTTAGTCTGGATCAGTTTGCAAAGGGATATTGTAGCACCTTTTGAGACTGAAAGAAAAAAGTTGGTAGCATAAGCTTTCATAGACTTAAGTTTACTTGCATCTGATGAAGTAGACTTAAGTCTATGAAAGCTTACTCCACCAAATTCTTTCTTTCACTTAGTCTCAAATGTGCTAGAAGATTTTTTTCCCCTATAAGCAACAACAACACAACAGGGATGGGTATTGATACATACCCTGACACCCCCTGCCCCATATCAATAATAAATTGGCAATATTTAATAATTAAGTCAAATGTGGCCTTCCACACAGTGCAGCCATTAAAGCTGGAAAATTCCAAAAAACTGCGAAGACTAACATTGAGACTCAGTCAGGTATGCACTTAAGGAGAGGCCAACCTAAATTCCATAGAAATGTTAATTCACAAGGCAACTACATGTCAAACTACATGTCAACTACATGTCAATAGCCACCAGTAGGGGCTCCCATGCCAGACAGGTCAAAAACGAAGGGCCTGACAAAGAGCGTCAAAGGGCAGGATGGGCTTTCTAGCCTTATGGCAACTGTCCTAGGAGAAGGAAAACTCTAATCCCAAACCTGGGCAGATGGTGCTCATCCAACCCTGTAAGGTCAACCATCTAAGAGAAGGAAACTCTAATCAAACCTATGGCCCAAGGACCTCACTGCTACCGTCCATGCTTGCAAGGCCAGCAGATGAACCTTTGGTTTAAAGGGTGAGGCCAGTTCTGTGCACGCTGCACTCCACCAGACAAATCCATTGCACAGGCTCGAAGGACAAATCCAATTAAAAAAAAAAGCCCTGTAGCGATAGGCAAGGGAGGAAACGGCAGGTGTAAAGATGCACTGGAAGCCACAGATCCAACCCTGCATGCAGGCGGTTCAGGACTTTGGTCGCTCGAGGCTGACCTGGGAGATGACAGTCTTGTTCGGCAGCATCCTGAACGACCAAGCAGCCTTTTTTAAGGAGAGCACAGCTTGCTCCATATGGAGAGGGGCCTAGAAAAGGTGGCCTAACAAAAGCCCATCCCCAACTACCTGGTTGGCTAGCCATGGCCAGCGGGAATCTTCTGATGTGGTCAAACCAAGGCAAAGAAACAAAGGCACACACCAGCCTCCAAAGGTGTAAATAAACTGACGCTTGCTTGCTGGAACATCAGAACCATGCAAGACTCTGAAGATAGTGGACGGCCTGAGTGTCATTCTGCTCTAATAGCCCATGAACTATCACGGCTTAATATTGACATCGCTGCTCTTAGTGAAGTTTGTCTCCACGAGGAAGGCAACCTTAAAGAACACGGCGCCGGCTACACACTTTACTGGTCTGGCAAACCCAAAACCGAAAAATATCTTTCAGGAGTTGGCTTCATGATTAAAAACTCCATTGCCTCCAAACTTGAAACCTTGCTAACAAGACACTCTGATCGCATTATTTCCTTACGCCTCCCACATATTGTTCTCTTTAGTATATATGCCCCAACTATGCAAGCTGACCCTGTAGTGAAAGAAAAATTCTACAGAGACCTATGCCAACTCATACAAAATGTCCCTGTAGAAGATAAAATTATTATTCTTGGTGATTTCAATGCCAGAGTAGGGAAGAACTCTGAAGCCTGGAAAGGTGTCTTAGGCAAGCATGGTGTTGGAAATTGCAATGATAACAGATGCCTCTTGCTAGAGTTCTGTGCAGAACAACAGCTGACTATTACAAACACTATCTTTCAGCAGAAATACAGCTTGAAGACAACCTGGATGCATCCCCGATCCAAACACTGGCACCTCATTGACTATGTTGTAGTCTGCAAGAGAAACATTCGTGATGTCCGCCATACTCGAGTGATGCTGAGTGCAGAATGCCAGACAGATCATCACCTTGTCAGATGTAAACTAAATCTTCAACTTAAGTTCAAACCTAAGAGGGGTGGCATGTTAAAAAAGAGACTCCAAGTCAACAATCTTCAACAAGCTACAATGAGACAACTTCCAGGCAAATCTGCAAACAAAACTTGAAGACCATCATATAGATCCTTCTCCTACAATGCTACAATATAAAAAACAGTATCCTCCAGTCTGTGGAAGAATCCCTCAGGTTCTCCCACAAGAAAAATCAAGACTGGTTTATTGAAAATAACCAAGAGATCCAGGAGCTGTTGGCAAAGAAGAGAACTGCTGACCAGGCATACCTTGCCCAGCCAACTTGCCATGTAAGAAAAGCAGCTTTCCGTCTCACATGTAGTAAACTTCAACAAAAACTCCGAGACATGCAGAACAAGTGGTGGATCAATGTAGCAGAAAAGACACAACGCTGTGCAGATCTGGGGGATTCTAGAGGATTTTATGAAGCTCTTAAAGCAGTGTTTGGACCTACTTATCAGGTCCAAAGCTCCTTATACAGTACAGATGGTCAAACATTAATTAATGATAAAGCCTCCATCCTGAATCGATGGGCTGAACACTTTCAAAGTCTCTTTAGTGCCAACCGAGTAGTCCAAGGTTCAGCTATCCAACATATAATAAAAAAAACAGATGAAAAATAAATTGGACATAGCCCCCACTTTGGAAGAGACCCTTAAGGCCATACAGCAGTTGAAAAATGGCAAGGCGGCTGGGATTTATGGAATCCCACCTGAACTTTGGAAACACGGAGGTCATGTACTCCATGATAAATTCCACGAACTCCTTGTGAATTGCTGGGAAAAGGGGGAACTGCCATCAGACCTCCGAGATGCAGTCATCATCACCCTGTACAAGAAAAAAGGATCAAAATCCAATTGCTCAAACTATCGAGGCATAACACTGCTCTCTATTGCTGGAAAAATCCTTGCAAGGATACTCCTGAACAGATTAGTTCCTGCCATTGCAGAAGAACTTCTCCCTGAAAGCCAATGTGGCTTCAGAGCCAATAGGAGTACTACAGATATGGTATTTGCCCTTAGACAACTGCAAGAGAAATGTAGAGAGCAGAACAAGGGTCTCTATGTAACATTTGTCGACCTCACCAAAGCCTTTGACACTGTGAGTAGGAAAGGTCTGTGGCAGATCCTGGAAAAACTAGCATGTCCCCCCAAATTCCTTAAAATGACTACCTGGCTACACGAGGGCCAGCATGGTCAAGTCAGATATGGTGATGCTCTTTCAGAGCCCTTTCTAATAACTAATGGAGTGAAGCAAGGTTGTGTTCTTGCTCCAACTTTATTTACAATCTTATTCAGCATGATGCTCCAAAGGGCTACGGCAGAGCTTGAAGAAGATGACAGCATCTATATACGTTACCGTACTGATGGTAGGTTGTTTAACTTAAGCCGTCTGAGGGCTCGCACTAAGACTCTAAACTGTCTAGTCCATGAGCTGCTCTTCTCTGATGATGCTGCCCTTGTTGCCCACACAGAAGCAGCTCTGTAGTGCCTAACATCCTGCTTCGCAACAGCTGCAGAGCTGTTTGGGCTGGAAGTCAACCTGAAGAAAATGGAAGTTCTTTACCAGCCTGCATCACAGGACGAACACCACCATCCCCACATTGCCGTCGGCAACTCTGTGCTTAAGACCGTTCAGCAGTTCACCTACCTGGGAAGCATCATCTCCTCAGATGCCAAGATTGACAAAGAGATCGATCACAGATTAGCAAAGGCATATAGCACATTTGGAAGACCTTACAAAAGAGTCTGGAGTAATAAACACCTGAGGTGAAACACAAAAATCAGTGTGTATAGAGCCATTGTACTGTCTACTCTCCTTTATGGGTCTGAAATATGGGTCACCTATCGCCACCACTTACGACTCCTCGAACGCTTCCATCAGCGCTGTTTATGCACAATCCTAAATATACACTGGACTGACTATGTGACGAATGTTGCTGTCCTTGAGCAAGCAGGGATCACCAGCATTGAGGCCATGATATTGAGAACACAGCTGCGCTGGGCACGACATGTTTCTAGGATGGAGGACCATCGCCCCCCCCAAATAGTATTCTACGGTGAACTCGCCACAGGTCAGGGTAAGAGGGGCGCTCCAAAAAAGCGATACACGGACTCCCTGAAACAACACCTCAGGCTCGGCCAAATTGATCACCAACAATGGTCCGCCAGGGCCTCACATCGGGAGGCATGGAGACACACTATCCACAATGCTGCAGCTTTATTTGAGAACTCACGCCGAACAAGTCTTGAAGAGAAATGACAACACAGAAAGAATCACAACCCGGAAACATCACCCAAGGAAACCTTCTGCTGTGCTTTCTGCAACTGGATTTGTCTATCTCAGATTGGTCTTTTTAGTCATCAGTGCGCTTGCAGAAAGTGCGGGATGAGTCCTTCCTGAATCTTCGTTTGCGAAGAGAAGCCACAGAGACATGTCAAACACCTGGCTAATCCTATCAGCCAAAGCTGAGATACCCAAACCTGTAAATTATACCCATACCTTTACCCTTCCACAAAGAGACCCCCAAGTGTTTAGGGTAACAGGAGTTTTTCCCAACAACTCTAATGAGTGTTTGTTTGTCCAAATCCTTGTTGTACTTTTCCCCCAGTTAATGTAATGCATTGGGTGAAGAAAAAAAGTACCATGTTAGAGTTCAAGAAATTATGATGCTGCAAAGCAGAATTGTGTACTTTGTTTGTCAGTAGACTGGTCTCATTCAGTGGAATTGAAATTGCTCCCATTGGGAGGGCATTCAAATTTGTTCAGGTCCGGACAGGTGTATGTTTTATTTTATTCTATTTTAATTAGATTTGTTTTTGTTTTTATTCCACCTTTCCTTTTCCAGGTGATCAGCACCAACCCCCCCCCACACACACACCTCCCTTGGGTGAGAATACTGGGAACTCCACGGAGAACCCATAAGCTGGGTGGATCGCCAGCCAGCCTGCATCTGGAAGGCCAACCCAAAAGACCCTCCCTTAATTTGTATAAATAAAAGGGAGAGTTTATCCCTCAGGCCAGCCCCAAAGGGGGTCACTTTCCCCATCCCTCCGTTTGCATGACCTAAAGAGGCAGTTTCAGTTCCCCCTTTCATCTTCAAAAGGAGGAGATGCCAAAGGTCCTCACCAACTACCAAATCTCCCCCTCTACCTGCCAAAGAAAAGGGTCTAACATCTGCTTATCAACTCTAAGGAGGAGATGGAAGGCAGTTGGGCTTAAATTTCTCTCTGGCTTTTCTTCACAAACGAAGATTCAGGAAGGACTCATCCCACGTTTTCTGCAAGCGTGCTGATGACTAAAAAGGCCAATCTGAGATAAACAAGTCCGGTTGCAGAAAGCACAGCAGAAGGTCTCCTTGGGAGATGTTTCTGGGTTATGATTCTTTCTGCGTTGTTGTTTCTCTTCAAGACTTGTTCGGCGTGAGTTCTCAAATAAAGCTGCAGCATTGTGGATAGTGCGTCTCCATTCCTCCCAATGTGAGGCCAGGGCGGACCATTATTGGTAATCAATTTGGCCGAGCCTGAGATGTTGTTTCAGGGAGTCCTTGTATTGCATTTTTTGGAGCACCCCTCTTACTCTGACCCTTGGTGAGTTCACCGTAGAGTATAGAGTACTATTTTTGGGAGGCAATGGTCCTCCATCCTAGAAACATGCCCTGCCCAGCACAGCTGTGTTCTCAATATCATGGCCTCAATGCTGGTGATCTCTGCTTGTTCAAGGACAGCAACATTCGTCACATAGTCAGTCCGGTGTACATTTAGGATTGTACGTATACAGTGCTTATGAAAGCATTGGAGGAGTCGTAAGTGGTGGCGATAGGTGACCCATGTTTCAGACCCATAAAGGAGAATAGACAGTACAGTGGCTCTATATGGGCTTAAATAGCCTCTAGCTTACCTCCCATTCTCTTGGCAAAGGCACAGGCACTATGCCTAATGTTGATGGCCTCCTCCTGCTCCAAAGCAAAGGTGTTTCATCCACACCGCTTGCAGTATGGTGAACTCCATAAATGTAAAGACATATCATTAAATATGAAAGTAAGAATCATCCATGCCATAGTGTTTCTCATTTCTATGTATGGGTGTGAAACTTGGACACTGACAAAAGATGATAGAAAGAGAATTAATTCATTTGAAAGTTAATGCTGGAGGAGAATTCTGTGGAAACTAGGGACTGCCAAAAAGTAAATGGGTCCTAGAGCAAATCAAGCTTGAACTCTCATTAGAAGCCAAAATGATTGAACTGAGGCAATTGCATTTTGGAGATATCATGAAATGGCAATACTTATTGGAGAAGTCAACAAAGCTTGGTAAAGCAGGAGGCAGTAGGAAAAGAGGGAAATCACATTATAGCTGAATTGATTCCATAAACAAAGCCATAACTCTAGGGACAATTTACCACATTTTGCCCCTATCTTGGAGCCATGCAGTCCTGATGTTGCAGGGCTTTTGCTCCATTTTGCCCCTGGGCAGTCCTTAGACTGAGGCAAAGACGGGGCTAAGACAGGAGGAAAATGGGGTAGGGTCCAATAATTTTTTAAAAAATAATACCCGGTAAAAAGCATTTCAGACTGGGAAAAAATGAATCAGGCCCTGCATGACTGTAGGAGCCCATTCCACCATGCTGGCCCATTGCTTCAGTTGCCCTCTGCTATCGCTCTTATACAGCAGGAAGCACATCTGCAGCATGTGACCAAAACTGATCACACGCACAATTTGATCAAATATCCATAAGTGGTGATTTGGCTAAATCTTGCACAGTTCAGAGGGGAACCAGATAGAAGTGTCCCTTATCACCTCTGCTTTTTATACTGGTTCTGGAGGTGCTAAACCCAGGGCTGGTTTAAGGCACCAGCGGCATAGCATCCACAGGGGATCTCATCATTGTGAGTTCACCGTAGGGGCCCTGTAGTAACCCTCCTCCTGCAAAAACATTATTAGTAATAATCTGAATATCCTGTACTGTGAATAGCTTAGGTTTAGTTAGGTTACATTGACCTGAGATAAACATATCCCCCCCCCAAAAAAATAAAGCATTGCAGGGGGCCCCAAAATTCTTTAAACCGGTCCTGGCTAACATTGCAATAAGACAAGAAAAAGTAACTAAAGGCATAGAAATAAAAAGACAATGTTTTAGATTAAGAACTTTTGCTGATGATTTGGCTATTTATTTATTTATTTATTTATTTTAGAAGATCCACTGGAAAACACTGAGGCTTTGGATACAATTTTGAGAGATAAAGACGAAACAGTTATTTTGACAACAAACCTAAGACTGAACAAATGCTTTTAGTGGAAAATCAGGGTACAAAGTCACACAGCCATGCCTGCAAATCAAGATGGTGGCCAAGTAAATTACAGCGTGTTATTATTCTACACACATTGTCACTGCTGCATGGTATTTTTTTAATTAAAAAAAGTCATAAATCAAATGTGCGCAAGTGCAACCGTCTGCTTCAAAAAGCTGTTTTGTCACCTCAGCACAGCAAAAAAGTACACGATCAATAATGCAAAACTCCAAAATGGCACTTATGTCACTTCCTTGCCAGTAAGCTCGTTTTCCCGCACATGGCTGACCAATCTGCTTTCCACTTCCGCCCTCACTGAGAATGCACAGAGTCCTGAATTGGATGTCCAGATGTGTGATAATGGAGATTATCAGACGGAGCTCCATTCACTTCCTGGAGTGAAATCCTGTCCGTTCTCACGAGAAGATGCCTGCATGGGAAATTCAAAGTTTAAAAGAAAAATAAAAGAGAAAAAGTGACAGCAAGGAGAAAAACACACTTTAAAACTTCCAGGTAAACCAGGGAAGTTTTTAAAAAGTTGTCACTCACCTTGATGTCCCAGTCTCACCAGGAAGTGCTATGGCAGTGACCTCCCATTGACGCTGGGAACTCGCCAGTGTAATGGGGGCACCTTTTCAGTCGCTGTCAAATCCGTGACAACAACAGAATGGGGGATGTATTAACAGCTTTTCCCATCAATAAAAAGCAGCATTGGCAGAACAGCAGCAGAACAAGTGCATTATGAGGGGGAATGACGTCATCTGCAAGGAAGCCCTTTAGTGATCTCCTGGCGCCGTTATAATGCCATTTTTAATGCATCTGATAATATCCAATGTGCAAACCCACACATTATTTGAAAAACTTCAGGGAAAACCACAAAGGCTTTTCCCATGCAGTAGATGGAGTTTTTGGGCCCCTCCCAAATACCACAAATCTCATTTGCAGCATGTTGGGACAAAAGGTATTCTATTCAAATTCTATAAGGAGTATTTTTTATCATCTAGGCAACCCCTAAATCTCTGTAAAAGAGGCATTGCCTCCTTTGGTGCTGCTCCTGTGCCTGTTGACATGCTGAAAAGGACAGAGGTGTCTCATTGGTGTCCCCAATTCTTGCTGAAGTGAGGGCCCATTTTCCTGAAATTCCTCCTCAACTATGTCTGCCACTAGCTGCTCAGATTCAGGGAAGGAACCATCATCTGAAGTCTTTCAATGTCTGACTCCTCTACACTGGATTCCTCAGATTCCACAAGGGGAATTATGACAGATACACAATTAACATGGGAGATTGGGAGACAAAGGAGATTTTCAGACTACACTGTTATAGTGTTACTATTCCACTTTAATTCTCTGACTTCCTCCTATGGAATTCTGGGGTTTGTAGTTTAGTGAGGCCTAAGATCTCTCTGGCTGAGAGTTGTAAATGCCCTCCTTAAACTGCAAATCCCAGGATTCAAGAGGAGGCAGCCATAGCAAATAAAGTGGAATAGTAGCACTATAACAGTGTTGTCTGAAAATCTCCAAAGTAATTTCATTTGATTCTACAGTCTCAATGAAAACAGATTTTTCACATCTCTGGTGAGTCATTGCAAGAAGAAACACACACCCCTCTGAGAATTTGCATATCAGTGAATCTCATGGCAGACAGGATCGGGATCTTACATTCACAATAGCACCAGAGTTTGCTGGAGTGAAGATGTGCTAATGTAACAAACAAGGACTGGGTTCAGATTAACTTCAGTTTGCAGAATTCTTCCCAGGATTCCTAAAAAAGAGTGTAGCTCCTTTTCTGCTGCATTGTGATCTGTGCACATACTACTAATTTCTATCAAATGATGGGCTGTGGCAGCACTAGGGGTTTGTGGAGAGGCTGAACTGCACCAGGTGACACTGTCAGGGGAAGGGGTAACACTAGCTTTAGTGATGCCACAGATTATGGGTATGACATATTTTTATGACTAGGCAAAGTTTTAAGCAGAACCAGAAACCTGAGGCTTAAGGTTCACTTAAAACTTAGAAACATAAAATTTTTGACTACAGCTTCCAGAATTCCGGAGCAAACATGGGGAGATTCTATGTAGTCCAAAACATAACATTGCCAAGCTCTGGGCTGACTGCATTATTTCTATCAATCTTTGCAACAAGTGTTTTTTCTTTCCTCCTTTCTTTGGCTTTCTTGTCATAGTTCTCTTGCAGTAGCTCTTTCACAGTGTGAATGTCTTTGGATTTTGCCAGGTTTTGCTAGTTTTTGTCACATTTGCAACTCCTTGTTCCATTCTTTTCGAGGATGTTTGTGGTGATTTCTTGCAGCTACATCTTCAAAGAGCCCCCCTGCCAAGGAATGGTTTGCTGAGCTGGTCCTGTGATCTGGAGGACAAATTTTGTCCTTTCTGGATTTTATAATTTTATTCTAAGAGTTATAGTGCAAATGAGCCACTTCACTGATGCACTATAATGCTAATATTTTCCCCCTTACAAAAAAAAAAAAAAAAAAAAAGGAGGAGGAGGCAAGGAGAACAAGAGGAGATTTCTCTTTCATTCTGACCTGTTTCAGAATTAAAAAGAAACTCACTCAAGTGTGGGAATAAAATGTTGCAGCTGGTTCTGGGAATGGCCAGAAAATAGTCCGGGACAACAGAAACAACATTTAGATAGTTGTTTAAAAAATGAGAATTGCAGCAACAAATTGCAGCCTTCCAATACAACCTCCTACCACCTCTCCCACATGCACACACACAATCTGGAGGAGCCCCAAACTTTAGTATTATTATAGAAGCTGCTTTTGTTTATTTGGTTTTGTTTTTTGGTTCTTCAGTGGGAAAGTATTATTCAGTGTTCCTGGACTTCCCCCTCCTTGAGCTTTCTCAAATGTTTTTTTTTTCCCCATCTTTTTTTCCTTTTCCACTTTCTATTACACCTTTATTTTCAGGTTTTAACAAATGCAGTCTTTTTTTTTTTTGGTGTGGGGTTTGTTTGTGTGTTTTGGGGTGGGGTTGTAGCGGGGTTGCCAAATATCTGCTTATATTGATTTGAGGCAAATGCCTGCTTACAGTAGATGGCAAAAACAGGAGACCATTCCAGGGGGCAAATAACATGCATTGGTATGCCCTTTGTACAAGGACTGCCCATTAGCTTTTAAGTTAGACAATAGGTTTGGGTTTACAGTATGCACTGAGCTGCCCTTTTCTGCAGCATTGCAATCTGAGCACATACTACTCATTTCTATCAAAATGATGCCTTTTTTTCGTTTTTACCAAAATGGAGGATTTGTACTGAAAATGCATGTTTCACATATTGTAAATCCATGTTGTGTTCCTAGTACAAGGATCCCTGACACAGCCCATGTAAAATCAGACCATAGAGGTGCTGAGTTCCTCTGTCTATTTACTTTCATATCTTGTTTATGAAATGGGTCGTATAAAACAGGTTGCTGAGGTTGTATGGTGTCAAAATTGGCAGGAGAACATCTTTACCTTTAAAAAAAAAGATGCCTAACTTTCTTAAAAAGTAATTCAGAAGTTAATAAATCACATCTCCATCTGCCCCTGGATTTCTCTGCTTATTGTAATAACTTTGGTGTGTGTGCATGTGTTTTGTTAATTCCACTTCCAGCTCTATAGGAATTGCTGCTTTGCACTCTCCCCCCTCCCTTCCTTCTCTCTCCCTCTCTCTTTTACTTCTAAATCAGTAAACTATGATGTATGTGTCTCTCCCTGAATAACGTTATTATATGATGCTGCTGGAGCACTGAATAGCTTGGCTGTGGACTGCTGAACCCTTTGAATGTAATTGTTTTAACACCATGAAATGAAGTAATGCATAAAATTGATAATAAACGGATATCTCTCTGCCTGTGCATGCAAATGAGCACTTAGCACCAGGGCACAGATGCCACCATTGTTTTTCCCCCCCTTGAAAATGACAAAGTAAGAGAAAATATCTACCAAGAGCTTACAAAGTACGGTAGTTGCTTTTTCATTATTTTTGAGATTTTCACAGAGTTGGGAAACCAAACAGTTGTGCCAACATTTAGAAAGCGGGGGCATGAGGAAAATGGGGGAATGCTTCCCTGTAATACACTGGAACATTCTTGGTGTATGTGTGGTGGGGGAGATAGGGAGGCTTTTTGTCACTTTAGCTTTCCTTGCTTTTTTTTTTTTAAGTGAAGGATTTATTTTGTAGAGGATCTCTTTCATTGCTGTCTTGTTAGCTATATAAATGTATTCAGAGAAAAACAGAAAGTTTCATTTTGTTCTGACTTCCTAGAAAGTCAGACTATAGTTTTGATGAAGAATAAGGAACGTAGAGTGTTCCTTTTTTAAAAAAAATCCTTCTTGGGATACCCCCAACTGCACAAGACATGTATTTTCACTCCCTGTTTTCTTTTTCCTTTTAAATCCAGCATCCACAAAAAGCGTTTAAAAATTACTATTACCCTGTTAAGTATAGTAATGCCCAAAGCTTGTATCAATATCTTACCATCAAGTGTTCATCTTTATTTAATATGATTTTAATACATTCTACACATATAGCATCTGTAAATAATACACATAGATTTTTTCCCCCTACTCCCAAGTTCTCACATTAAAATCTCCTTCCACCAGTAGGTAAAAACACTCTTAGGAGATTATCAGACACAGCAAAAACCATGTCAGATCATGAGAAGAACAGGAACGGGTGAGATTATCAGATAACGATGTCCTCCAGCATTCCTGGGTCATGCACCAGGACCAGTTTAAGGAATTTTGGGGCCCCCTGCAATGCTTTATTTTGGCAGCCCCATATGTTTATCTCAGGTCAATGTAACCTAACTCAACCTAAGCTGTTCACAGTACAGGATATTCAGATTATTACTAATAATGTTTTTGCAGGAGGAGGGTTACTACGGGGGGGGGCACAATGATGGGGCCCCCTGTGGATGCTGACGCCACTGGTGTCTTAAACCGGCCCTCTGCGGCCATGAGTAAGGCATCCCTTTCTATTAGTGGCTTGTCCCCATCAATACAAAAGGGAAGCCTTATCCGCAGCAGTGGTACGACGAAGAGATGGCTGAAGGACGCAGGCGTCTGATAATGTTGCACTTTCTGTTCCTCTTGTGTTCTTCTGACGTAGTTTGGAACACTTTTTTGCCATATTCCACTGTGTCTGATAATCTCCTTAGTAAGTAGCTATTTGGTGATTAACTTGTTTTGCAGAAGGGTTTTTTAGCAGTATGTGTGCTGTACTTTTATCTTTATTGTTATGGTTTAAAATTATGTTATAATGTTTTAAGTTATTTGTCTTTTTCATATGATAGAATATTAAATTGTGTTTAAACTTTTTTTTAAATCATAAAGTTTTAACCTATATCTTCTTTTAAGCTTCCTGTAAGCCCCCTTGGGTGCCAATCAGGAATCAGACAGGATGATAGGTAAATAAATACATACATTCTTCTGCTGTACTGTATACAGCTTTAATTTTCCAGAAAACAAACAAACAAATGGTGTGTTTCCCCCAGGACTTTGGCACTGTCAAGTTGATGCTGGTCCAGGGAGCTCACTCTATAGCTGGCCAGGCAACTTTGTCCACACCAGTATGTACTCTGCAACTACATCCAGAGAGAGGTATAATTTGTGACATTTTTATACCAGCAAGATACACCTTTACCACACTTACCTTGCCACACCTTTACCACACTTATCTGTCCAAAGGCAGCCCCAACAATGACTGAGGAGTGGACGGAGCTCCATTCACTTCCTGGAATGAAATCTTGCAGATTCTCACGAGAAGACGCGAGCAAGGGAAATTAAAAAACAAAACAAAAATACCACAGAAAAAGTTTTAAAAAGCACAGAAACACACTTTAAAAGTAAACTGGGGAGCTTCATAAAAATAGCATCACCTACCTGGATGTTGCAATCTCACCTTGTGAGTGTTTTGGGTGGACCAATCATTGACGCTGTATTCATGGCGGGGGGGAGGCGCAAGGTTTCAAATGCCGGCAATGCTGGTAAAAAAAATCACCACAGCCAATCTATCGATGGCTTGGGCCAACAGTAAAATAGAACGACTTATTTACAAGACATAAACGGGAAAGGACGACATCATCTGGTATGAGCACCCTTTTCCATTTATTTGGTGTTGCTATGACACCGTATCTGATGCATCTGATAAAGTCCCAAATATGTGGGAAGGAAGTGGGGGAAGGGGGAACCAAATCATGGCCTGATCAAGAGGTAAAAGGATACATAAAATCAGGAATCATTTTGTAGGTAGTATAATTAATGTTTGAAGTTTAGCAAGTGTGTTTTTGGCTAGAAATAGAAAATAATAGGGATGAATTCCAGTTGGTCCCAATTAGAGAACACCCAATTACAGTAGACCCACAGAATCAATTGTTGAAAGGTAACACATAGGTTCATAGCAAATTATTCAATAGCTCTATTTTAGTAAGGACAAACAATAGGACTCAGGTCTAACTTTTTTAAGAAATTCAGATAGATATGCCCAATTTTTAAAAGAATTGTGCAGTATTTATTTCTAACAGGAACAGAACTGCTTTCACTAATGTTAAATTAAGCAGTGTTATTTTGTCACAGTTTAGAACGATTTCATTGGGGTATTAATTATTCTATCCAAATGAGATTTTTTTAAAAAAAAAAATTACAGATCCAGTTAAGAAACCAGGCATGCATGTGAATGTGCAGCATTCCTAACTATTAATTTCAACACCAGGTATTCTAATAAGTTCAAATGGATATAGGAATCTTTGATTATTTTAATATGTGAGTAGATTATGATAGTTTATATTTTTTAGAGATAAATAAACTGAATACTTAAGTGGGTTTACCTATCTTGTTTCAAGTGCTGCTGCTTTTCTAGACATCAAGGAAGCGGTAGAAAGCCCACCATCATTCATTCTTGGCTTGAATAATGTAGTATGCCAGTAGGGGTAACTCTTAAAAGTAAGGGGGAGTTGACGTTGAAGGGCAACACTTGCTAAAGCCTAATATGAATAGCCACAGGTACAGAAAGAGAGGCTCTTCATTTTGTGTAGAGGGATGTTTTAAAGTAAGCATTGCTCATAGTGGCATTCTTCGGCTGGGTTATTTTTGGTTTTCATACACCAAAGAATGCTTTAGATGCCTTAAACATGTTGTGAATGTGAAATAACTTTGTCTTTTTCCAGATTTTGGGTGTAGTTCCAGACCTCTCCAACAGTTCTTAACCGTTTGGTGTGGGTATCAGCTACAGAGGATTGATGTACTTCCTTAAGTGGTTAAAGATTATAATTCACATAAGTATCACTATTTGGGTAACTTTCATTGCCACTAAAGGGGGGAATCAGAGCAGTATACTGGTGCCTCTCTACATTTTAGATTTAAGGAGGAGTTAGCATAGGACATATTATTTGGGTGATTTATTTCCATTAAGTCTTGGGTTGTTGTAAATTTTCTTTATTGTTATCTTTACTACAAGCCTGTATCCAGATTTTGGTCTTAATATCTGTAAGTTTGTCCTTCAAATCATTAAGTTCTTTATTTATAGGGGTAGCTTCCTCTTTTATTGTGCATTGATGCTCTTCATTCTTATCATAGTTGGTAGGTCTGTTGCAATTAGGGTGCAAAGTCCTTGTATCCTTAGCTTCATATGCATAGCCACATTTCAGTTCTCCCATCAAAAGATCATGAACTTTCCCCTCCTTAAAAACTCTATTAATTTTAATATGAAAAGTTTGCCATAAGAGGGTGCTTATGTGAAAGAGCCGAGTAGGTATAGAAGGACTCTTAAATGTCAATAATATGTGTTTAAATCTTCCTATACTAGGTAGAAAATGATACTCACTCAAATTGATACTTTTCTTATTGCAATGTAAAACCTAGGAAAGTTGGAACACTATAGTCTCCCAGTTGTTCCATCTGTAGGCCTTCCCACATACTTCTAGTAGGAGTTGATTCCTCTGCAGTACACAACAATATTTCACTACCCCGGTTAGTTCTTGATGATTACCCATACTGGGGCGAGCTAGGGGAACATCAGCATTTCTGGCTTCCATTGCCAAAACGGTCTGCTATGTACTATGCAAACTTTGCTGCTCCAATACTTGTTGAAAGCTGACCATCTTAACTGCAACTTCACTTAAATGTTGAAGTATTAAAATCAAGGATTCTGCAGCCAACAGAAAAATCTCTTAGTATGGCTGAGTCATATAATTAGCAGAGTTACAAGCAGGTAATTTTTGAAGGTTATCACCATTGTTTTCCAAATCTGGAATGTTATTAAAGCAACAATTACAGTTCTGCAATAATGACAAGGGAGTTTGTTTTGAGTTAGATATCTGTGATACCTTATTAATGGAAGACAAGGAGAGTTCTGGAGCAGTAGAAATACTACTTGTAGTTTGCAAACATCGAATCCTCCTCTGTTTCTCTGCTTTGGAAGTTCAGGAGCTTCTGTCATTTTGCTAGGGCTAGTCCAAGATCTTTTCTTAGCATTGGTTGACATAATGTTAGATAAATTTATTGCTGAGCCAGGAAATTAAAAGGAGTTTACCCATGCAAAGATAGTAAAAGCAAACTTGAAGAGGGAGCTCTTTACAGCAGCTACTGCCTCGTCACTGTCTTCTACTCATCTCAGTTCTTTTGGTGCTGGACACTGGCACATGTCATTGCCATAGCATAAGTTTTATCCGTGAAGCAGTTGGGATACAGCAGAGAAACATTCCAGCCCTTTTGGTGATGGAAGCCAATATCCCCTTACAGTCAAGGGTAGAATTGGGCCACCAAACAAATTCTACCCAGATTATCCCTTGGCCAGCAATCAAATGCAGCCCCCATCCCTGGAGATATGGGGAACCCTTGAGTTCAGTTGCAAGATAGATGTGCAACCCCCAGGCAAAGCGAATGGAAGATGGGCTCCCAAAGGTTACAGAGAAAATCAACATGGGCAAACGTGACCTCTCAACCCCCTTATAGTAATGAGATCTCCACAAGCAGGTTCGCAACAGACAAACATTCACTCCCCAAGTCAGTTGTCAGCCTTCAAACCTCTAACATTTCTTCTGAATTTTGTTTTAAGATGTCTTTCTTTCTCTTTTGCTTTTTTAGAGAGCACTTTCTGAAAAATAGAAGGAATTCCTGGAGGTCATTGCAGGAAGAACGTAAGAGGAACTGAAGAATAGCAGAGTGACACCACACCAAGAAAAACGGCAGACGCTGTGCAAGCAAAGACCCACTTCAAAATCCATGCTGTTATCATTGTTATTAAGTTTGTGGGTTACATTAGGTTCTGCCACAAAGTTTAACATATACTACATTGGTGCTCTTTAATTTGCCCTCTGAACATTTTTAATTTGCCCTCTTCTATTTCCCTGAATGAACAAGATTACTTTCTTTGGTCTTATCTACATGAGTAATTTACTCCAGCCTGCCCCTAGCTTGTAGCCCTGCAGTCCTGATGATACACTTCTTTTGCCTCATTCCCACCCCCCAGGGCAGTCCTCACTACCCCTGGGGCAAAGATGGGGTACAGCATTTTTTTTTAAAGAAAACCAGGTACATTCCGTTCCAGCTGGCAAAAAAACTATTGGACCCTGCATGACTGCAGGAGCCCGTTCCGGCACGCTGGCCTGTTACTGCAGCTGCCTTCTGCTTCACTGTTCCATAGCCAGGAAGGGGGTCCACAGAAGCTGTTCACACACAGGGAGCCTTGCTCATGTGCAGTGGGCCTGCTTTCTGACTTCAGAGAGTGTGACGCAGAGGGCAGCATCGGTGACAGCAGGGATGGGCCAGCATGCTCATCTGGACTCTGGCCCATTCTGTACAGGTAACAGGGGAGGAACAAGCCAAATCCTAAGGTGGAATATACCGGCAAGGAGATGGTTTATTTGGGCCTGTGTAGATGAGCATTTTGTTAGAATATTCATAATATGTGCAACACAAAGACAACTTCCATACTTATATATATTAGATAATCAAGAAAAAAAGTCTCTTTAAAAAATAGCTTGAAATGCACTTGATTAAAGATGTTTCTTTGCAGCAGTTAGTATTCTGTGTGTACCAAACATCATTTTATCACCCAACATTTTAAAGCAAGAATAGAAATCGTCTTGCTTTTATACACACTCCAGGTTACAATACAGGCTTCCATGCAATTCTCTCTTTTCGGTAGAGTGATTTGTCTCATGAGAAATTTATAGGCAATTATAATTACAGCCCCAAATATGGATCAGGTTTCCAAAACCTTTCAATTCCAAGATCCACTGATCAAAGCGAGGATGATCAACCTGTTAATCAAGCACTTTCACTGGGGAATGATTAACATGAGGAACAACCTGAATTCTGATGAGAAGAAATTAAACTATTAGGGATTTTGCTAAACTTGCAAGAATTATTTTTCAGGCATAGCATAGCAGGATGCTAAGCAAGAAATGTGTGTACAGTATATACAGATTATGTCAAAGGGATCTTTAAGGATTTTGTTCAGTATAAATTTTTAAGGGAACCAATGTGATTCAGATCTCCCAGATGAATATATGGAGCAAAGTGGAGTTATAATTCATTTTTTGAATGTCTGTGAATTTGGAAATAAACAAGAATGCACACTTTATGATAAAAAGTGTTCAGATGCACACATTTTAAGGTAAAGAGAGACTTTGCTGACTCTGAGGAGAGCAACACAACCCACTCTGTGGCAGCAATTCTGGGAGGTGCTCCACTGTGAGACAGATGGTGGAAGTGGGCTGACCACTACTGACTATATATGTCTACTGTATGTCTTACTGAGACTTAATCCCAGAAGAATATAAGTCTGCAGCCTTCATTATACATAGCTCAGTGTGGCGGCAATTTTATACATACTTGCCTGAACTGAGTGGGGTTTATTTCTGAGCAGACATGTGATTGCTGTCTAAATTGGGAATGCAAAGGTGCCTTCTGTCATTAATACAATTCTGTGATATAGCATATATTTCTAGAAGAAAATAACTTTTCTCAGTGGCCCCATTACTATTACAGGACAGGAGCCATTACTGCAAACTATTTTCTCATTAAGGATGCCATTTGCTGTAGTGTAGTGGGTGGGGTCTTTTTGGTTTGTTTGTTTTTTGGTTTTTTTACACAGTACTAGACAGATTATCATATTGAACCAATCTGACTGACAAATTACAACTTTGCTGCTTTGGTGCTAAACAACTGCAGTATTTGGAAACAAACTTCAGGACCAGTAATTTTATGTAAATATTTCCTCATATTTATAACACTAACACAAAAACAGAAGTAGGCATATTGGTCCTAAATAACAAAAGAAAATCTAAAATCTAATACCATTATTAGGACCAACTGCTACTCCAGAATAGTGTGCAAGCTTTTGAGTTCTTCAGGTCTCCTCATCAGAATTTTAAAAAATTAGGTGAGGTATAGGGGAAGAAGTATGGAAGTCCAAATATTTACCTGGATGCCTTAGCCATGCCTAGTGTGATTTGGCTCAGTCCCAAAATCAAGTCATCAAAATGGCTTAATGAATCACTGATATGTGGGCACACAGCAGATTTCACCCAGCAATATCTGTTGGGATAGAGAGAAAATAGTAAGTACCCACTTCAGTGACTACAAAAGCTAGTAGCCACTCAGACATTGTCTCTTCTCTTAGGGAAAAAAACCCATATGTTTCTTGGGTAGCATACATCAAAGAAACAAAGAAACACCACAATCCTTATATAAGCAAAATCTTATTGTGTACATCTGCTTATTGGAAGCACTTGCATTTTGTTCCACAAATAACCTTTCAATTTTATCTCTAGTTGTTTCTTCAGCTAAGAAGCATTGGTCTCTTTCTCTCAGTAATGTCTTTTCCAAAAATGTTTTTAAAAAATCATTGGAAACTTGACTGCTAGTTTTCTTCATACCCCGTTCACTTTGTTGCTTCATAATCAGACCTCATGAATGCTCACACTCTTTACACATGGCTCGTGCATCAGACGAAAAAGCTGTAATAGATTTACCTGTGCTTGTCACTACTTTCACTTAGCACCTTCCCACCCATCCACCCTCACTTTTGTTGCCTCCATTTTTGCACAATATGGTAAGCAATAATTAAGATGTAATGTCCCTGGAGCAGGGCATTTCCTGAGGATTAGCGACCAGCTGGGAAGAAGATGATGTCCTGAGGTGCAGCTGTAGGCTGTAAACCCCCAGCTGGCCATTAATCCAAAGGAAGTACACTGTGCTGAGTTTACTAGTGGCCCAACCTCGTTTTTTGAAATCACTTTGCTCTTCAGATTTTTTTTTCTTTCCACAGGCCTGAACACATGACACTGCTGTTTCTGTATTTTGCCTAGCTAACAAGGCATGCTTATCATTAGTGTCCAAGAATTTCCTGGCCTTGCTTTGTCTGTGTAACAGTACAAACCACTGTGTCCTGCCCAATTATTTGTTTTTATGAGTCAGAATGCTTTTATGAGTCAGAATGTAGAATAAGATAGGAAAGGTGCTAACTCTTTTTTATGATTTCTCTTTCATAATGTTTAAGAATGTTTGTGTTTTGTTTTGTTTTTTAAAAAATTAAAACTCCTTCTGAAAGGTACTCAGAAACAATAGATGCAAATATTGAATACATGACTGAATTTTCTTGTCTTTCTTTTTAGAAGCATTGACTCCACTCTCTGGTATGTAGAACAACTAGCTCTGGTGCTAATTTGGTTTGCTGATCTCTCTTTGTAGTAATGTTTTCTTTTTCTCCCCCCTCCCCAACTGTTCAGGCATTAATGTTGCCATACATGAAAAAGAATAGTAAAAAATAAATAGAGGCTTCTGACCATAGGAATGCAGTCTTACTTCCTAGTTTTGAAAGTGAAGAGAAGATTCTTTGCCTTTTCTTTTTATGCTTTTTCAATTTAAATTTGCCTTTCCAACAGGTGAAAAAAAATACAGGTAAAAAGTTTTGTGCATTAACTACAAGACTCCATCCAGACCCTGATTAGGTAGTTCTGCAAAAGGCCCAGTTTGTTCAGACAGTCTTGAACTGGTCTTGTTTGACCTGAGTCCCAACCTCAAGATGAAATTCAGAAGCAGGGAGGTTCATTGACTGTAATATCTAAAACTTTTTTCTCTTTTTGCCAGAATTAGGGCTCATCTACACCAGGGGCAAATGTCCAAATGGATTCCACAAATGTTTTGCCCTGGAGATGCTGCACTACCTGTTACTCCTCAGGGACATCGGATAGATTGTCTACACATATCCCCACTTCCACATGTTGCTCAGGTCTGCTGCTGTTGCCTTTCTCCATCAGCTACCTGATAGAGCTAGGACAGATTGCTGCCTGGCAGGCGCCACCATTTCCCTGGATGTCTGAGTCAGTTCTTTGTCCAGGATGGTAACAGAAAGGTTTTTCCCTCCTCAGCACCACCAGTGCACAGTCACTTGCTCTGAGGCAAACAAGGCTCCCCGATAACATGGCTATTTATCTATTTCATCTAGTCGGGACAATGCCAATATGCTTTGATGATATTACTTCTAAGTTAATTGAGCCAGAAGTCATGCAAATGTCTATATACTACTGAATATAAGACAAAAGTCATGCACTAGTAACATGAAAGTGGTGGTAGCAGAAAGCAGAGATAAGGACAGTGGAATGTGCAGTGGTACCATATGACCAGGTGGGCACGATCACCATGCTTTGGCAACAAAAAATGAGCTGTCAATTCAGGTTAACAGGATGTCTGTACTGAGAGACCGGATAGTTGGATGGATGGCAGTAGCAAGTTGGGTGGATGGCAGGGCAAAGAAGGATGTATCAGAGAAAGCAGGCCTGCGGAAAGGCAGGCATAGTCCCCTGCATGGTGAGAAGCATTGTGCAAAAGAGCAGAAGGCAAGCTAGGAGTTTCTGCACTACTAGAAGATGGCATGTCTAGAATTATCCCACACACCAGTTTTTGGAAAGCAATGCAGCAGTTTCACTACCTTAAAATTGGTGTGGGTTGTGATTGCTTCCTAAAACTTCTCCCTATCCCAATTGTAGTTGCAAATTCAGACTTGATTTTGGTGTGTGGGTTTTTTGTATTACTTTAATCTCTTAAGAAAAGGTGAATACTGTAACATTTCTACACATTTTTGTGTAGCTTAATCCTCACTGTAGAATGCAGAGCCACTGAATTGTCTATACAGGCATAATCAAATCCATATTTAACACTGAATGACATTGAACATCTAACTGCTGCAAAAGACACTAATTCTCATGTCACTGTCATACAGTGGATGGCTGATTGATGACACACTGAATTCATGCTACAAATTAATCGTACATTATGAAAAATGTCTGGGAAAATTGGTGGAAGCGTTTTAGAAACAGACACTTCTTTTGAGAACATTGTTTTCTGATGATCAAATTCAATGAAATGCAAAAGCTTTTAATATTTGGGTTTCCTGACAATAGGTATCACACTTTGTGACCTTGCTACTTGTCAGATAAAAGTACAAAATGTAAGAAAAGAAAACAAAGAAGTGATATTTTGCACTGTGAGTGTTTGAGGATCAAATTGATTTATGCCAAAGAAAACAAGCACACTACTTGACTTTATGTGCTTCTGACAAGTCTCTGCTTCTGGTTAGAGATGTTAAGCTGTAATTTCCTCAGAAATATGTGGCAAAAAATGGACCTTGATTTTGAGCATGTCACTCTGTTCATTACAATCTCGGGTGGGGGAAAACTCTCTCCTTATTTTGCTACTGGGTCTTTATCTCCATTATCAAACTTTTGACTGTTCCGTTTAACCCTCCTGGATGATAATGTGACATTTCACACGCACTCATGCACTTTTATCTTGTAGAATGCACACATAAGTAGGCTTGCATGTAGGTCATTGTAAGACATTGACCATAACTGTAATAAACAATGACCTGAATCCTATTTACTGTCCTGATTAGGGTAAGCCCATTGAAACAGGAGTTACAGTCGTGTGAAAAAGAACGTGCACCCTCTTTGAATTCTATGGTTTTACGTATCAGGACATGATAACAATAATCTGTTCCTCAGCAGGCCTTAAAATTAGGTAAATACAACCTCAGATGGACAACAGCACATGACATATTACACCATGTCATGATTTATTCAACAAAAATGACACCAAAATAGAGAAGCCATGTGTGAAAAACTAAGTACACACTTACTGCTTCTGTAAGGAATTAAGATGCTAAATAGCAGATAGCTGTTGCTAATCAAATGCCCTTGATCAATTGATCATCAGCAAATGTGACTGCGGACATTTTCAGACAAGTCTTACCGCGCAAGAAGACTCCAGGAGAGGTATGCCGCTATCGCACGGCAGGGGGTCCATTTTGGATGACGCCATCTCTCGTCTGTGTCACTTCCGTGGTCCATTGAATGCAACCGTGTCATTTTTTATTCACGGACAACTTCTGTGAGTAAAAAATGACACGGTTGCCTTCAATGGAACACGGACATGACACAGACGAGGGACAGTGTCATCCGAAACAGAACTCCTGCCGCACGATAGTGGCGTATCTCTCCTGGAGTCTTCTTGCGCAGTAAGGCTAGTCTGAAAATGTCCTACCTCTATAAAAGCCAAAGTTTTAGCAGTTTGCTGGTCTGGAGCATTCAGGTGTGTGTTAACACAATACCAAGGAGGAAAGACATCAGTCTGGGAAGGGTTATAAGGCCATTTCCAAACAATTTAAATGTCCATCATTCTTCAATGAGAAAGATTATTCAAAAGTGAAAAACATTCAAGACAGTTGCCAATCTTCCCAGGAGTGGACATCCCAGCAAATTCACCCCAGTGTCAGACCGTGCAATGCTCAGAGAAATTGCAACTAACAAACAAACAAACAAGAGGTACATCTCAGATTCTACAGGCCCCAGTTAGCATGTTAAATGTTAAAGTTCATGACAGTGCAATTACAAAAAGACTGAACAAGTATAGTTTGTTTGAAAGGGATGTCAGGAGAAAGCCTCTTCTCTCTAAGAAGAACATGGCAGCATTGCTTAGGTTTGCAAAGTTGCGTCTGAGCAAACCACAAGAATTTTGGAACAATGTCCTTTGGACAGATGATACCAAAGTGGAGATGTTTGGCCATAATGGACAGTGACATGTTTGGCAAAAGCCAAATACAGAATATCAGCACAAACATATCATGCCAACTGTCAAGTACAATGGTGGAGTGGTGATGATTTGGGCTTGTTTTGCAGCCACAGGACCTGGGAACTTTGCAGTCATCAAGTTGACCATGAACTCCTCTGTATACCAAAGTATTCTACAGTCAAATGTGAGGCCTTCTGTCCAACAGCTACAGCTTGGCCAAACTGGGTCATGCAACACGATAATGATCCCAAGCACACCAGCAAATCTACAACAGAATGTCTGGAAAAGAAAAGAATCAAGGTGTTGCAATGGCCTAGTCCAAGTCCAGACCTCAACCCTATTGAAATGCTGTGGAGGGACCTTAAGAGAGCTGTGCATAAACAAATGCCCACAAACCTCAATGAACTGAAACAACATTGTAAAGAAGAGCGAGCCAAAATTCCTCCACAATGATGTGAGATACTGATAAAGTCATAAAAAAATGATTACTTCAAGTCATTGCTGCTAAAGGTGGTTCTATAAAGCTATTGAATCATAAGTTGTACAGGTGCTTAGTTTTTCACACAGGGCTTCTCCATTTTGGCTTTATTTTTGTTGAATAGATCATAACACAGTGTAATATGTCATGTATTGTTGTTCATCTGAGGTTGTATGCACCTAATTTTAAGACCTGCTAAGGAACAGATGATTGTTATTATGTCCTGATATGTAAAACCATAAAATTAGAAGAGACTGTACTTTCTTTTTCACACGATTGTACATACTTGTACGTGTTGACTCATTATTCAAGATTTAATTCAATGAGTCTAATCTATTTGGGACTACCAAAAAATTAAACTATTGTCTCCAAATATCAACCACCTGCCATGCATGGTATTTTTCTATAATCAAAATATACTTGGGATTAAAAAAAGAGAGGAATGGCTCAATAAAACTACTGATTTTTCAATGGGTTTCTTTTTCAAAATCCCAGTCAATGCTATGTACCGGAACCAAAAGAATCAGTTATTCTGGAACCATGATGCAGCAAAGCAGAAGTAAAGTATTTTGGTTGTCAGTACTTATCTATGTCCATTCATTTGCATCAACCAATGCAGGAGATTTTCAGACAGGGACAAAATATAGTGTCCCCATCTTGCTACATCTCTCCCACCCGACTCCTATCCCTGTTGCACTTTAAAAAAAAATTCAGACCTACGTTTCTAGTGCAACAGAAACTGATCCCCTCCCCTCTGGCAGTCCAGGAAGTGAATGGAGCTCTCGCCGAGCCCCATTCACTTCCTTATTTGAAATCCTGGGCCGTTCTCATGAGAGAATGAGCATGCGGGAAATTCCCCCCCCCAAAAAAAGGAAAAGAAAGGCTTAAAACTGACAGCAAGCACAAAAACAGACAGAAAAAAATCCAAGTAACCCAAGTGGGGGGGGAAGGGGTGTCAATTATCTGGATGTCCCAATTGCACCTGGAAGTATTTAGCAGGGACCTCCCACCACGGCTGGCATTGCGCCAGCATAACGGGGCACAGTTTCAGACATCCGTGATTCTGTGACAGAGACGTACTGGGCAATCTATTAATGGCTTAAGCCATTAATAAAAAAGAATGAAGGCAAAACAGAACGAGCATGGGACAAGGACAACGTCATCTGAAAAACTGGCCCTTTGGTGATCTCCTGGTGATCTCCTGGCATTCCTGGAATGCCACATTAAGAGCGTCTGATAATCTCTGCAGTAATAAACATACAGAAAGGCAAGATGGAAGCAGGCAGCTATTGTGATACTTTCAGGACTAACAGTACCATTATCCCCAGCCAAAACAGTGGAAAAAGATGTTCCACTCTCCAGTATGGTGACACTCCACTCTGAGAGTATCTGCCTCTATCCTGACTTTGAGGCCAAGGAAGGAGTAGATGACCAAGAGAGGTACATCTTCAAAACTGTGCTGAGCAAGTGCTCAGATCATGGGCCACACAGATGATATTGTCCAAGGCTGAATCAAAATTGTGACTGTGGAGATTTTCACATGGGGCCAAAATGCCCCGTTACTGCTCTGCCACCTCCTCTCCTGTTCCTACCACGGAATCTTTCACACACTTACCTTAATTCCGTGGCAGGAACGGGCTCCCCCTCCCCTCGCTGGCTGGCTGTTAATGCAGCCGTCGTAAGGCTGCTTTTACAACCAGCCGTCTGAAACGTTATCACGTTATCACGTGATAATGGCCAGGCAGTAAATTTAAAAAATAAAACTCCCCCAAACATAAAATCAGTTCACCAAGCACAAAAACACACTTTAAATCACACAATCAAAACAGGGAGGGTAAAATAAAGGGTGCCACTTACCTGGATGGCCAGATTGTACCAGGAAGTGCTCGGAACCTCCCCTCCACGACTGTCATTTCGGAACAGGAACGGAGCTCCTGTTCACACACCCGTGGTTGCGTGATAGCGACGGAACGGGAGGTCTATTCATGGTGAAAAATCATGATTACATTGTTCCAGAACAGTCACGGGAGCAGGATGGATGCAGGACAGAATGGGGTCAACGTCATCCGAAAGGGAAAACCTTTCCCGACCCTTTTTTGTTCCTCCCATGGGATATATAGCCCGTGTGAAAATCTCCTGTGAGTTAATATAGGACCTGAAAATCAGACCAGAAGAAGTGCTTGCTCCTGCTGTCAAACAGTGGTATGCTTTGTCCTTTCCACCAGGCATTTCTCCTTACTGCCTATTCACAAGGTATTCTAGGACTTGAAGTTCTTGATATAGTAGATCATGTCACATAGAGGAAAAGACATCCTCGTTTAGCTGCACATACATACTCTCTCTTTTCTTGAGAAGAACCTTAGGCTGGTTTGGGTCAAGTATGGCCCAATAAATCAAAATATTGTTTAAATTTGTTCTTAAGAAATTTTCTGATTTGCTCCAGCAAATTGACAGGATCTGGACACAAAATAAGTAGATAAGGGGAAATAAGTTTCTATAAATATTCTTAGGCTAAATCTATATCTAAACCTAAAATGGATAGATCCAAATCTAAAGTGGATATATCTACATTTATCCTCATACACACACACACACACACACACACACACAATTTACTTCATAGTAATGTGGATTAAAGCACAGGCCATGCACCTCTAGATCTTTGTGTATACATCACTGTTTGGGGCTCTGCTCTGATCCTACAACTTAATTCAAATAAACAATTAGGAAAGATAGTGCATATGGAATAAATGGAAACTCTTCAGCTGACAAGTACTTTGAACCTCTTAAGGCTTTAGATTTCAACATGACTGCAACTTGTGAAGTGGACTCATTTCTTGTTACAAGTCTAAGAAAACTATAAAGCAGACAGGAACAACTCTGAGACACAATTTTCAAGCTAAAATTGTGTCTCACAATTTTACTTTATTTATACAAAGTAATATATTACTTTGTAATATATTTTCAAAGTAAAGTTTGATTTCATTTCAGACACGGGGCACATCCACACTACACAATTATAATACTATGTTTCCACTTTAACTGCCATGGTTCCACCTCATGGAATCTTGGGATTTGCAATTTAGGGAGGAGCATTCAGAATTTTGAACCAGAGTGCTCCAATGCTACAGTTAGAAACCCCAGGATTCCATATAATGAAACCATGGCAGCTACAGTGGGGAAATCATGCAATAAATGTATAATGTGAATTGGTCCCTGGTATCTGTTTCCATCATTGTGTCAAAGCAAGACTCAACAATTGTTTCTAAAGTCCACAAAGAAATACTTTTTATGTTCTGAAATAATTTCAGAACTGTGGCAATGATAATCAAATTTACTGTTCCATTGACTTATATAGTGCTGGTGAATGAAGCTGTGACTGAAAATGAGGAAAATGTATTTTACCTCTACACAGAGCTCCCCATGTCCATTATGTTATGGTGGATAATGCTACCATAATGCTAAGCTGTTTGCATTGCTGTATAGAGCAATCACTAATACTCATTTATTTTACAAATCTGGCCATCCTTTATCCTGATGGATTCAAGGGCACTGTAGAGTAATAAAAAATGCAAAATAATAAAATCAATATAATATACAGCAGCAATAAGACTAAACAAAATGCCAGCACTATAATGTAGATGGAGAAAATAAAGTGAATTTAAAATACCTTGGCAAAAATAAATAAATAAATAAATAAATTGATCTGGTGCTGAAATGATTGTAAAGCCATTGCCATTTGTACTTGATTAGGCTGGATGTTTCAGACTTGGAATGCCACCACAGAAAAGGTCCTCTCCAGAAAACATAACACACTTCGTTGACTGACAGTGTTCCTAGAAGGCCCTCATCTGAATATCTTAAGATATTGGGTTGTATTATATAGGAAGAAGCATTGCCTCCAGGTATTGGAGTTCTGGGCCATTAAGGGGTTTAAAGATAAGCATGAGCACCTTGAATTCAGTCATCTGAGAGAAATGCATAGGCAGCCAATTCTCTAAGAAATGGTGTGATATAGCTCCATCTAGTTAAGCCAGTCAGAAATGAACTCTAACTTAAGTGTCTGGTTTGTTTTCAAGGGCAGTAAAATGTTTTAATGTGAAGTCATGTCTACAACAACAAAAATCTATTATTCAAAATGAGAACTAAGCTTAAAGACAATAGTTTTAGTTTTATTGCCACTAAAGGATCACAGAGTGCACTGATTTGCTTGATAAGGGCCAAGACTTTATTATATTATAGCACTGGAAATGGTATTTCCTGAGCACATCTATTTATGTTTCATACAATTTAGGGTTGGCCTGTTTCTTTCCTCCTCCCCCTATCCCAATTAGCTTGGATTAATTAAAATGAAATGAAGGAGTCTTCCCCAGTGGGTGAAAAAAAGGGTTCTCACTGTTTCATTTCCCCTCTTATCTTGCTTCTAGGCCTGCTGGCTGAAGAACCCCGAGAGGCACTTGGCATTGTTTATTTGTCTCCTATGGAAGGGGGTGTGGTGGGTGTTTTGTTTTGTTTTGTTTTTGCCCTGTATGACCCCTGCTTCATTGTTCTTCACTACAGATAATGAAGAAGTTACTATAAAGAAGACTATGCAGGAAGAAGCATCAGGACTCTCCAAAAAATGCCTGTATCTATGTACAGAAAACAATTCTAGCAGCCAAGAGATAACTCAGGCAATTATGTGGGAATCTTCTCTATCCACCTGGCTAGTGACCAGTAAAATTATATATTGTGATTCCTATTCATGTCTGTTGAACATTCCTTACAGTGTCTTAAGGGCCAAATGGGTCCATTTCCCCTCATGGCATGTGGTACGCCCATCACATTGATCCTTGATTGGTCCAGAGGCTAGGCTCACTGGTCATTGACTAGGACAACAACATTACATTCTACTTAAAAGCCATAAGCATGGTGAGAAACCTGCCATTTAAGCCTTCTTCATGTAATCAGTGAACACATGGATGAAAAGAGTATGGAGATATACCAGTTTCCCATGCCCTCAAAATCAGTATGTCTTCTAACCATTTTCCACAGGTCTTTACATTCAAGGAATACATGAAGGATCCTTTAAGATGAATGGTGGCAAAGTATTATGTCAATATCAAGGCATGGCTATCAAGCGTAGCTTCACTTTCCATGCATTCACTGAACTCATAAGGTGCTAGTCTGAAGGGGATTTCTGCCTCAGCCAAGCCATACCTGCATTTTCTATGACAGAAGAGTGGGCTCTATCCATTTCTGTACTAACAACCATCCATCACAGCTTTGGCCTCCTCTCCCATTACCTCAGCATAACATCAGTACTGTTGTCAGCTATCTCAGTGGAAAGAGACACAATCTATCCCACCCCGCTGACTACATTCAAGTTCATTCTTTATGTACTCATGGGCCTTTAAAAGTGTAAAGCATTCAACAAATGGTGGGATGGAACAACTTTGTATTTTCCACTTTAAAAAAAGAGATTGATAAATGCAGAAGAGCACATCCATTTTATCTTAGGTGATTTCCATGGGTTTGTGCCTCATTGTGGACAATTTTAAGCACAATAAATAATTGTGCTGAAAGAAAATGGGTCATAGAGTTATGTCTGCTCAAAGCTCTTCCATCAACCATGTTGGCTACTTTAGTTCACACATAAGGCAGTGTTGCCTACATTTGCAAACCCACCATGGACGAGTGTGAGGGTAGAGATCAAGTGCCAAACAAACAACGGACATGATATGGATACTGAATGAGTATTGCCAAGACCAAACTACTTCACAACCCATATACATTTTACTAAATTGTTTTATGGAGTTTCTTCACCCACCCATTGAACTGATAGCCTTCCTCACCTTATTGTTCTATGAACAACATACATATAAATCAAACAATATTCATCTTCCATTAAAACACAATTCATTTTACAGCTTTAATGATATGAAGCAAGAAGACCTACTTATTGTCCTATGACTTACTGAGGCTTGTTTGGCCATAGTGCAGTGGATTACCTTCTGTACTGTGGTTCCTACTATGTGGAATGCCCAAGCCATTGAACTTAGGTGGGCTCCCAGTGTTGGGTGTTTCCACCCTCAACTATAGGCCTACCTGTTTAACCAGGTATTTTCCTGTTTATTTTTCTGGTTGTTAATGCTGTTAGGTACACTCTGGTGTTTAATGGATGGCTTTATGGATTTTATTGCTTTATTCTTTTATCTTTTCAGTTACTGTTTTATTGTATCAGGTTTTCTTTTGAATTGTTTTGGAAATTTGTGAAAAATGAAAGGTGATAAATGAAAAATAAATAAATCTACAGGAAGAAACATCAAAATCCCATAATCACCAATCCACTTCCAAAAACCTTGAAAAGAGAGAAGAGATGGGTCTTGACTTGTTGAAAAATGTATATAACAAATGGTTCAGACTCATCTCAGAAGGGAAGGGGCTTCATAGTGTGGGATAAGCATAAAGAAGATCTTTTTCACATGCCACCAACTCACCAACCTCCAAGGGCAGCAGTAATGATGGAGCCTTCCCTGCTGATTTTGTCACTCATGCTGCTCTGTATAAGAAGAGGTGTTCTTTCAAACATTGGGAACCCAGGGTGTTTGGGGTTCTATATGTAAATATAAATCCTATATAAGTTAATATACAGGTTGAGTTTCCCTTATCCAAAATGCTTGCGACCACAAGAATTTTGGATTTTGGAATATTTCAGATTTTGTAATATTTGCATATACATACCAGTAATGAAATAGCTTGGAGATGGGATCCAAGTATAAAAATGAAATTCATCTATGTGTCATATACACCTTATATACATAGCCTGAAAGTAATTTTATACACAATATTTTTTAATAATTTTGTGCATGAAACAAAGTTTGTATACATTGAACCATTAGAAAACAAAGGTATCACCATCTCAGCCACTCAAGTGGATGATTTTGGAATATTTCGGATTTCGGAATTCCAGATAAAGGAGACTCAACCTTTATGTTCAATGTTATCATAAGTCAAAGTAAATTTAGGTTAGTTGTGGTATTGCTTGTAATGATAATTATTTGTAGTATAAGACTGGAAAAAAATATTTGAAAGTATTTGAAAGATTTTTTTTAAAAAAAAAGTTTTCTCGAGTGTTAAGAGATGAGGCAAATTCTAAATGGGTAAGAATCTTTACAGTTTGGGACTTATTCTGGACAATGCATGTGGAACAATGCATGTGGCTTTTTTGTGTAGAAAACAAAATTTTCTGGGTTGAAAACATTTTTCTACATAGAAAACAGCTTTTTCTGTGCACGAAATTTGCTTTCTGTGCATAAATCCTATTGTCTGTGCAGAAAGTATTATCTTCTGTGCAAAAAATCCCACTAATTTATTTATTTATTGGCACAGAATAAGTCCTGAATTGCAAATAGTGTTCAAAAACTATGCAGTTTTCCATAGTAAAGAGAGAAATTGTAAAAGTATTCTTTCTTGCTGGTGAGAATGAATTTGCAAAGATTTGCCTAACTGATTGTAATGTTTACTTCATTATAATATGAATTTCAAATTCATTTTACTAAACTAAGTGGAAAGAGGTTTTTTTAAGAAAGAAAGAAAGAAAGAAAGAAAGAAAGAAAGAAAGAAAGAATATAGTAAGATACTGCCTGCCAGGCAGATTTCAGGTGCCTCATCTTTCATATCATGATGCTAATTACAGTGATTAAAAAGATGTAAGACTCTAAGTGCTACTGCTCTCTATTACTGCCCTTAAAACAAATGTAAGGGACAATTAACAACAGATTAGCTACTCGCCTTCTTTTCCGTGAGGATGATCACTGACCTTCTCATTTCATCCTCATTAGTGTCTCAGGTCAGCAAAACCATTGCTCTTTAATCATCACCCACCATTCCTTGCTTCAACACATGGAAACAAATGATGTGTTGCCAGGAAGGTCAGGGGTCAAATATGAGTTTTGTTGTTGCTAGAGTGGGGGTTGAAGGCAGTGGGGTCAACTTTGGGGCAATTCTTTGCGGCAGTCTCCATCTGAGCATGGAAAGTGTTTTTGAATGCATGAAGCATGACACCTACTGTGTTTTTGTTTTCTCCTTGCAGCTGGAATTTACTCAGATTTTTTTTTAAAAAAAATAGGGTTTTTGGTTTTAAAATAAATGTATTCACATGGGAAGAAAGGATGTTTACTCACTTTTTCATAGCAGAAGGTTAACTTGCAGAGCATGAGATTATGTGGATACAGAGTGTGGCTTTTATTTTCTTTTAAATTCACTCTCCTCCTCTCCCATTTCAAAGCCACATGCCACTCATAAAGTTATGAATGCTGGAAGCTTTTCATGGTGGATCCCTTCATGCTGCTGCCTCCAGTCTGGTCCTACTTTCCAATTTGCCACGGATAGCCTCCGAAGACTGTCAGGCTAAAGGCACCCAGTGCCACTGTAAATGAGCCCCATTCATTTCTTGCCACTGGCATATGGCATGTCATTGTCCTCAGCCACCGAGGCAGAAGTGATGCAATTTGTTGGCATGTCCTGTCACAGCACAAACTATCTATCCCACTGTGCCCTACGAAGACAACAGAAGCCAGAAAAGGGTAGCCAAAACCTCACAGCTTTATCACAAGAGCACACATGTGCAAAACACCCTGGAAAAGAAGAAGAGGAGGAGATTGCTTGCTTTCCCAGTTGGAGGAGGAAGACTTGATGCCTTCTTTTCTCCTACTTCTTTTAGGTTTTTAAACATCAATACTTAAGCAATACTGAATGCCCTAAAGAGGGATACAACCAAAAGAGAAAGTTATTACCTCCACAGGCCTAGTAAAAATGTCTAAAAGCATGCAGTTAACACTGTTGCATGGGACACTGGGCTTGTCTAGATGGGCAATTTAGCCCAGCTTTCCCTCCTCTGTCTTGGAGCCCTGCAGTCCAAATGATGTAGGATTCACCTCCGGGCAGTCCCAAGGCATCATGGATAAGCTGGGGTAAATCAATTTAAAACATTTTAAATTAACACCTGGGAAAACCCATATTATGAGAGAAAACCTGGATGGGGCCAGTGCGGGAACACAGGGTCTGTACCTATACCCCAGCCTGTATAGCTGGCTGCTAGTGTCACTCTGCAACCATGAAGGAGTCCCCCTGCATGTGATCCAGCCATGCTGAAGGCCTCCTTCCTGGCTTTAGAAAGTGCAATGTGCAACAGCGGGGGAGACACCTTGACAATACAGGCCAGCCTGTGTGTCTGGAATACTGTACATTTCAACTCAGTAATGTGGTGGGGGCAGGAGAGATGGGTCAACTCTGGGGTCAGAATACTCCAGCCAGAAGGGAAAGTATTCTGGCTGGAGTAGACAAGGCCACTTACTGTTCAGTGAGTAAGAACATAAGAAGAGAGGCATTCTGGATCGAACCAAAGGCCTACCAAGTCCAGCATTCTGTTCCCACAGTGGCCAATCAGATGCCCACAAACAAAATATCATCATGTTGCTGTTCATGTGCATCAGCAACTAGTTTTGAGGGGAATACCACTTCTCAGGATTGTTCCTCGTTACTATTCTCTCCAAAGTTTGGAATGTTCCTTGCAATAATTAGATATACTTGTGTTTTAAAAGCATACCAACAATGTTAGTTACCATTACAGTTGCCACATTTAATTTACTTTTTTCTTTCCCATTTCTCAAAAGTAACAAAAAATCTGAAATAAACTAATACTAAATACTACATTATGTTAAGAAAGATGATTTTTTAAAAAATTTAAAAATACTTTTTAAATTATTTTTTATTAAAATTTAAAAATACTTTTAAAACATTTTTTAAAAATCTGAATACCACAAGTTTCTTCCCGGTAGAACAAAACAAATTTCCTGTGCACCTTTCCATTTCCTCAGCCTCCACAACAGAGGACAAGCCAAAACACAGACCACACTTGCACTTATTGGAAGGTCCTCCTTCATCATTTAGTGTGACCATACTGCTGTATGGCCACACTAAATATTACAAGTGGCTGAGAAAAAGAAGTGAAATTATCCCTCATTAAGTTATAATCCTAATGTAATATAGTTATGTCTTCATCGTTGTTGAAACATTAATACACTCGAGCCTTGTTTGCACTGGCTACGTGGTCCGGAGACCAGTCAAGAGCATTATGCCCAGGATTAATCACAATGGCAGCTACACACACTGGGCTCTATCTGATGCAGCAGCATGTTGTTGTCCACAGGGGCCAGCTGGGCCAACACCACATTGGCCCTGCTGGCCCATCCCCTTGTCCTCTGTGTTGCCACTGCCTTGCTGGTGAAGCAGCTCCCTACAAGAGCCTGGCTGGCAACGTCACCTCTGCTAAGGCTAGAAACAGGCACTCGGATATGTGATCAACAAGGACCCCCTCCTTGTTGATCACATGTCCGGGTGCCTGTTTCTGGCCTCAGCAGAAGAGACCATGCTGACAGGCTTTCCATAGACCTTCTGCTTGTGAGGAGGCAGCATCTCCTAAGACAGGCCCTCCCCTTCCCTGAGCTGCTCAGCACAGGGAAGGGGGATGGCACAGCTTTTGGCACATGGACAACTGGATCAGCGAAATCGCTCCCAATCCAGCTGTCTGCACACCAACGGAACCTAAAGCCACTCCAGGGTTTCTACAAAACATTAGGCTTTCCCGCAACTTTGCTTAGAGTGGTGAAAAATCAGATAAAGGGCTAAAAACCTCATTACCTCCCCAGAAGTAGCCGCATGTCGTGAGGACTGCCAGCACCAGGTTCAAAGTAAGTATGGCATTTTGGGCATAGCTTGAGTCACTGGATTCCCTCCTAAATCTTTACCAACATGATTTCAGATTATGTTAGAAGGACGAACACTTCCTGTTTTGGACCAGGACCAGATGAACTACATCCAAGAGTATTAAAAGAGCTGGCAAATATAATCTCAGAGCCATTGGCAATAATATTTGAGAACTCCTGGAGAACAGGAGAAGTCCCAGCAGACTGGAGGAGGGCAAACGTTATTCCCATCTTCAAAAAGGGGAAAAAAGAGGATCCCAACAACTATCGTCCAGTTAGTCTGACATCAATACCAGGGAAGATTCTAGAACAGATCATTAAACAGAGAGTCTGTGAACATTTAGAAGGCAATGCCATAATCACAAAAAGTCAGCATGGGTTTCAGAGAAACAAGTCATGCCAGACTAATCTGATCTCTTTTTTTGATAAAGTTACCAGCTTGGTAGATGAAGGGAATGCTGTGGACATTGCATACCTTGATTTCAGTAAGGCCTTTGACAAGGTTCCCCATGACATTCTTGCAAACAAGCTTGTAGAATGTGGGCTAGACAAGTTAACTGTTCAATGGATTTGTAATTGGTTGACCGGCCGAACCCAAAGGGTGCTCAGCAGTGGCTCCTCTTCGTCTTGGAAAGATGTGACCAGTGGGGTGCCACAGGGTTCTGTCCTGGGCCCAGTGCTATTCAACATCTTTATCAATGACTTAGATGAGGGAATTAGGGGCATACTTATCAAATTTGCAGATGACACCAAATTGGGAGGAGTAGCTAATACCCTAGAGGACAGGATCAAAATTCAGAATGACCTGGATAGACTGGAGAGCTGGGCCAAAGCTAACAAAATGAAATTCAATACGGAGAAATGTAAAGTACTGCATTTAGGGCGGAAAAATGAAATGCATAAATATAGGATGGGAGAGACCTGGCTGAATGAGACTATGTGCGAAAGGGATCTAGGAGTCCTAGTAGACCACAAGTTGAACATGAGCCAACAGTGTGATGCGGCAGCTAAAAAGGCCAATGCAATTTTGGGCTGTATCAATAGAAGTATAGTGTCTAGATCAAGGGAAGTAATAGTGCCACTCTATTCTGCCTTGGTCAGACCTCACTTAGAATACTGTGTCCAGTTCTGGGCACCACAATTCAGAAAGGATATTGACAAATTGGAGCGTGTCCAGAGAAGGGCAACTAAAATGGTGAAAGGTCTGGAAACAATGCCTTATGAGGAGAGACTTAGGGAGCTGGGTATGTTTAGCCTGGAAAAAAGACGGTTTAGAGGCGATATGATAGCCCTGTTTAAGTATTTGAAGGGATGTCACGCTGAGGATGGAGCAGGCTTGTTTTCTGCTGCTCCAGAGACTGGAACACGGAGCAATGGGTGCAAGCTCCAGGAACAGAGATTCCACCTCAACATGAGGAGGAACTTTTTGACAGTCAGAGCTGTTCGGCAGTGGAACACACTCCCTCGGAGCGTGGTGGGGTCTCCTTCCTTGGAGGTCTTTAAACAGAGGCTGGATGGCCATCTGTCGGGGATGCTTTGATTGTGATTTCCTGCGTGGCAGGGGGTTGGACTGGATGGCCCTCGTGGTCTCTTCCAACTCTGCAATTCTATGATTCTATGATTCTATGATTCTATGATTCCGCCCCCCCCCAACTTAATGATTATATTTGAAATGCGGAGCACACATGGTATTTCAAATGTGTACAATGTTTTGTTTTGATACTCATCCATTTAATTTAGAAGTCTTTTGCTATGTGTGGCCTGGGGGTTCTTGTCATACACACAATGTTTCATTACATGATACTCCTAGACTGTTTAGATACTGTATAGCTAAAGTGCAAACACTCATTATACTTTTCTATTTAACTCTGTAAGTATAAAATAGCTACCTATCTAATTTAATGTGATGTAACAAGGTTTACTGAAAACACTGGTCTTCCTGTGGACATTGATGCTGAAGAAATGAAAACAGAGGGGGTGAAAACCCTTGAAGAAGACTCCAGAAATAATGCTGGAACATTTGTGTTAAAAAGCAAAACTTTACTAGAGGGAACTAGTAGAGACTAGTGCTGTACCTAACTGCCTTCCTATTTTCATGAAATTTTTCCACTTCATGCAAAAGAGGTAGTTGGTTTTTCTCTCTCTCTTCCTTCTACCCTTGTCATAAGGAGAAGAACTTGAAGGAAATGTTATACTGGGAAATAGGAAAGTGTGGTTATCACAGGATAAGCCTTATCAAGACTCTTAGCAGGAATAGAAGGAATGTTCATAATTATTCATTCGAGGTCAAAAAACAGATTTCCTGACAGTCAGGAAAACCCGTCAGGAAGTATAGCAGAACAGTGAGAATTTTGCACAGTTTTCTCCTGGTCTGTGAATGTTATGAAGTGTAGTGCAGAAATTATTCTGTGGAGATAAACTTATGGGGTTTTCTGTGTGTGTGCCCAAACCTGGTTTCTGCATAGAAAATGGGTTTTCTACACAGAAAATGGGTTTTTTGTACACAGAAAACACAATTTCCTGTGCAGGAAACCTAAACTAAGGAGATTTTCACATGGGGAAAGTAACCCCCGGGGAGATCAGGAGAGAAACGGGGCTGTTCCAGTTGCAGCGCTCCATTTCGTATGCCCCCTTCCTTCTCCTGATCTCCCATCGTCCTTCCTCTGTCCTGCTTCCATTTTCCTCCTGGTATGTTCCGCAATTTTTTACTAATGAAGAACTTTTGTTAGTAAAAAATAGTGGGATGGAAATGGAAGCAGCACAGAGGGAGGATAACAGGAGATCAGGAAAAGGAAGGGGGTGTGCGAAATGGAGTGCTGCAACTGGAACAGCCCCATTTCTCTCCCGATCTCCCCGGAGGTTATTTCCCCCATGTGAAAATCTCCTAAATCCACACCAAACAAATAATCCAGTTTGAAATTGGATTATTTTCTATGGCTCCTTCCTACTGAATCCTGGGATTTGCAGTTTTACAAGGTTCTTAGCCATCTCTACCAAAGAGTGCTGGTGTCCCACAAAACTAGAAATCTCAGGATCAAATCAGAAGGAGCCATAACAAATAGTCTTGTTTCAAACTATTTGTGTAGTGTGGATTTGGCACTGCTATGAGAACAGCTACAGGGGAGGAGGGCTCTGAAGAAAATGTGTGTGTGTGTGTGTGTGTGTGTGTCGGGGTTCTAGTTCCCTAAAATATATGAGATGGCCAGGCTGGGGGAAATATATTCTACTTTATTTTTATTTTTTGCAGAAAACAGTTTTTTTGGCACACTCAAAAAATCACATGTTTTTCTCCTCAGAATAATTCCTGCACAACAAGCAGAAAAGACAACACTGTGCAGATCTGGGTGATCTTAGAGGATTTTATGATGCTCGTAAAGCAGTGTTTGGACCTACTTATCAGGTCCAAAGCTCCTTATACAGTACAGATGGTCAAATATTAATTACTGATAAAGCCTCCATCCTGAATCGATGGGCTGAACATTTTCAAAGTCTCTTTAGTGCCAACCGAGTAGTCCAAGGCTCAGCTATCCAACATACGATACAAAAACCGATGAAGAATGAATTGGACATAGTTCCCACTTTGTACAAGACCCTTAAGGATATACAGCAGATCAAAAACAGCAAGGCAGCTGGGATTGATGGAATCCCACCTGAAGTTTGGAAACACGGAGGTCATGCACTTCATGATAAATTGCACGAACTCCTTGAGAATTGCTCGGAAAAAGGGGAACTGCCATCAGATCTCCAAGATGCAGTCATCCTCACCCTGTACAAGAAAAAAGGATCAAAATCCAATTGCTTAAACTATTGAGGCATAACACAGCTCTCTATTGCTGGAAAATCCTTGCAAGGATACTCCTGAACAGATTAGTTCCTGCTATTGCAGAAGAACATCTTCCCTGAAAGCCAATGTGGCTTCAGAGCCAATAGGAGTACTACAGATATGGTATTTGCCCTTAGACAACTGCAAGAGAAATGTAGAGAGCAGAACAAGGGTCTCTATGTAATATTTGTCGACCTCACCAAAGCCTTTGACACTGTCGGTAGAAAAGGTCTGTGGCAGATCCTGGAAAGACTAGGATGTCCCCCCAAATTCCTTAAAATGATTATCTTGCTACACGAGGGCCAGCGCGGCCAAGTCAGATATGGTGATGCTTTTTCAGAGCCCTTTCTAATAACTAATGCAGTGAAGCAAGGTTGTGTTCTTGCTCCAACTTTATTTACAATCTTCTTCAGCATGATGCTCCAAAGGGCTACGGCAGAGCTTGAAGATCTGATATATACGTTACCATAGCTTGTTTAACTTGGTAGCTTGTTTAACTTGGTAGCTTGTTTAACATAAGCCATCTGAGGGCTCGCACTAAGACTCTAAACTATCTAGTCTGTGAGCTGCTCTTTGCTGATGATGCTGCCCTTGTTGCCCACCTGCAGTGTTGTAGGGGGATTTCTCTTGAAATATAGTGTGTAGCTTGCCTTGATATGTCTGTCATCTGAAGCTACCTGTTTGCATGCAATTGTTGCTCTCATTTTATATTTGCAGTGTGTTTCCTCTCTGATCATATATGGGCCTCATCACTATCCACTAGACCATTGCTTGGCTGCTAGACTCCACCCTGCTCCCATATTCTATAATAATAATAATAATAATAATAATAATAACAAAATTTTATTTCTATCCCACCCCTCTGCAATGCAATCGGGGCGGCTTACAATATAAAAACTCCATAGTCCCAGTACCCTAGCCCACCCACCCCTTAAAATAATATTAAATTATAGAAGATTAAAAACATACAATAATTAAAAATATATAAATTGGAAAGACAAAAATTAAAACATACAATGGTTAAAAAATCTAGTTGCCGCTTAGAAAGGACAGCCGAGTCTTGGGCCGGGATAGTTATTCAGGAAAAGCCTGCCAGAAAAGATCCGTCTTGACAGCTTTTTTAAAGCTGTCTAAGGTGGTAATAAGACGGATCTCATCCGGCAGGCCATTCCATAATCTGGGAGCGGCAGCAGAAAAGGCCCTCTGGGAGGTCACTGACAGCCTTGTTTTCAGAGGCTGTAACAGATTCCTCCCAGAGGACCGAAGTGCATGGGGAGGGTCGTACGGAAGGAGGCAGTCCCGGAGATAAGTTGGACCCAAGCCATGTAGGGCTTTAAAGGTTATAACTAACACCTTGTACTGTGCCCGGAAACTAATAGGCAGCCAGTGGAGAGCACATAAAGATTCCAGTTTCCTTCATGAAATATTGCAGGGCACGAATTAGTTATCATCACTCTGCAATGGGATGGAATTGTAATGGAAACCTCTGAGACGTGTGACTACTCACCTGAAAACTGGACTGAAAAAGATAAGCAGGGCAGAAAAATAACCAAGGAAAGGGCAAGATAAATCAATGCAATCTATCCAAATGGTACATCATATGATATATAAACATTGTGTGTGTGTGTGTGTGTTTATGATTGACAGATAATAGACAGACAGACAGGTAGATTCACATATGAACCGATCATGCATGAATACAAGGCAGATCCTCCCATTAGGCATAATGAAGTAGTCACCTCAGCCTGCTGCTGCTGGATGGTGTGGAAAGGAAAGTACTGTTTCACCTCTGATGGTAGACAAAGCTAAATTTTCTAGGCAGCCTGCCCTGTGGTCCTCTGACTTAGCCTGATACCCTCATATTAGATGGACATTGTGCTTGTCTAGATGGACTATTTACCCATCTATTTATCTTACAAGTTCATACAATGCAGGGCTTCTGCCCCATTTTGCCCCCGGGCAGTCCTCATGACTCCTGGGGCAAAGGCAGTGCAAAGAGAGGGGGAAAATGGGGTATAGTCCATTAAACTGTTTCAGCAAAAATACCTGAGGAAAACTGCCTCATTGAGGAAGAAACAGATCGGGGGGCCCTGGGACTAAAGAAGTCCATACCAGCCTGCCAGCCAGTCTCTGCTGCTGCCCCACTGCCATGCACTCTCCAAAGCAAGGCAGGAGGTCTGCAGCATGTGACCCAAAGTTGGTCACATGCAGGGGACCTTGATCATGAGCTGCAGGCCCCCTTCCTGGCTTCTGAGAGTGTGTCACAGGCAGCAGCAGCGATGGCTGCAGAGACAGGCCAGTGTGTCTGTGACGACTCCATCACATTTCATGCAGGTAGCAGAGGGGCAACGGGTCTGGCCCGTGTAAATGAGGCCATTGTTTCCCATTACTAGTGTGGAAGCAAGATTCAACTGCCAGTCTAGTCAGCTTCTGTTAGAAAGGAAGAGAAAGCAGCATCTTCTCCTTTACCCCAGATTTCTTGGGAAGTCTCATTAAGATCTCCTGAGGAGGCTATTCTTTATGTATATGAGAATATGTAATGCCTTTGAGTGGAACACAAGAGAGAACATTCTTCTGAGGCTCTGCCAAGGCTGTGAAAATCCTGCCTGAGAATGGCCATTTTGACTCTTCCCTTCTTCTTTTTTTTATACCCTGTAGAGACCTTTTTATTATAACCAGTATTTGACTTCTCACATTGTCAGTGTTTGTTTGTATGGCTCCCTGAACTTGTTGGCAATTGGCGGGGGGGTGGGGTGTTTTTGTAGGCATGAGTTGCAGTTTAGAATTACTGTAAGATTTCTATCCACCTTCACTGTCTTTGTAATGCTTTGCTATATGTGTTTGTGTGATTGTTTTGTTTTAGTGTTATTTGATAAACAATCATTTTTATTAAAATAGATCAGTGAGATATAAATTCTCTTGATAAATAAATAAGATTCATTACTAGAGATAAAATAAGTCACAGGATGGCAATTCCTATACATGATGATGTTTAGTAGCTATATGGATTTATTTGGCTCTGGGCATCTCGCTGTTTCTACTTTTAGAACTATGCTACTGGCTTTCTCTGCTAGTGGACATTGTCTTGCCATTGCTTAAAGAGAGCTGGTGAAGAAAAAGAAGGATCTGTGTCAGCAGAAGCTAATGCAACCCCTGTGTTGATTTGACCCACAATGAATAAATTGACCTCCCCAAGTAACTCATTGAAGCAGCACAAGGAAGCCCATTCAGTACTTTAAAGACCAGAGGTTTAATCCTCTAAGCGTGCATTAAAAGAAGTACTCACATCTAGTGGAAGGCCATTGAATGAACCTAAAACATATGGCTATAGGTTAAGCAATAACACATAATTAATAAGACACTTCATATGTACTGGTCAGTAAGAAAATGTTGATGTATGTCCACAGATTGTTAGCTATCCCATGTAACAACTGTACAAGCCATTAAAAAAGCAGAGATGGAGAAATATCAAGAAGACATTCAAATAATATTTTTTTCTTTTATTCATGGTGGTATGCCTCTGCAGAATTATCCTTCTTTACTATCTAACTTGTTATCCACTCTTTAAAGCAGAGATCCCCAATCCCCAGTCCCTGGACCGGGACCAGGCTGTGGTTTGTTAGGGACCGGGCTGCACACAAGGTTCCCACTTGGGAAACATCCATGTGTCCCCCACACCAGTCTGTGGGAAAATTGTCTTCCATGAAACCGGTCACTGGTGCTAAAAAGTTTGGGGGGCACTGCTTTAAAGGATCTAATACATAAATTGGTGAGGACAAGAGGTAGGAAATTATTTTCCCCTCTACAAACAGTACTGAATTTACTGAGATTTGACAAGTTGCTTGTTGAGACTACAACTCCCAGAATCCCCCAGCCAGCATAGCCATGCTGACTGTGAGATTTGGAGAGTTGTAATCCAAAAAAGGAGGAACTTTCCCAAGTCCTTGACATTTTCAAACACTGTAGTATTTTTCATACAGACTTAAATATTAATTAGAATTTGAACGTTAACCCAGTCATCAATATAATTCTGAAAGTATGTTTAAAGCAGTTGCAAAATGATTATTAATAGGGTGGTCATACTTCCTACTTTACAGAATTCAGTCTTCTGTCTGTACAGCTTTTAGAGGACAGTCCTCTGTTTGAAAGACTTGTCTGTCTGTAGGCCTCTCTAATCCAAGGAGATTATCAAATAGGAATGCAAAAAGCGTTCCTGCCCCACAATCTCCAATCCTGCCCCTGTCCCAGCACAATAACCCTCCCCACTGCGCTTACCTTCTCTCCCATCAACAGGCAGCCCAGGAATGAACAGAGCTCTAACGGAGCTCCATTCACTTCCTGAACTGAAATCCCTCCCATTCTCATGAGAAGACACAAGTGCAGGAAATTCAAAAATAAAAACAAAAAATATACCCTCCCAAAAAAAGTTACACCAAGCACAGAAACACAGTTTAAAACTTCCAAGTATCAAGTGCATCACTTACCTTGATTTCCTGATCTCATCCGGAAGTGTTCTGTCAGGACAGCCCATTGATGCTGCATTCACAAGAATTAAATGGCCCGGAGTTTCACATGGCCAGCCCCAAATCACAACGGGGGATCTATTGAAGGCTCAGCTCGTCAATAAAAAGAAACATCATAATGATGCCAGTGAATGCAAAAGGACATCGTCATCTGATATTGGCATCCTTTTGCATTCCTCTGGCATCATTATGGTGTCATATTAGCTGCATCTGATAATCTCCATAGTGTGGTTTAACATTAACAAATTATGGCTGACATATGTACTGTTAGTGTCCATTGGTTTTTAAATTATACACACAGACACACCACACACACACACACAGAGAGAGAGATTTTTTTAACCTGAATTGCCTTTAATAATTTATATACTGCTTTGTGTCCCAATATTGAGGAAAATGTGGGATATAAATGAAAATAATAATGATGATAGCTGGAATTCATTTGGGCAGTTACAAATGTATAAGCAGCTTAGTTATGTAGTTATGTAGATTCTCCTAGCTTAACCTCCCTAATTCTCACTTACAGGCTAGCAGCCACAGCCAGCAACAGGGGTCTATTTCTCTCACACTGAAGATCAATCATGGGGGGGGGGGTAGAAATGTCAGTCAGCTGCTTCCCAGTTGACAGGGAAACAGACCCGTCACCCACAGTGGCTGCTGCCTGGTAAGTGAGGATTGAGGGACTTCACTGTCCCTACATGTTCCCTAAACTAGTGAATATGTACCAGTTGTGAATATGAACCAGTCACAAATGCACAACTCTAGGTTAATATATTTGTAAATGCCTTAGTGAATTGTGATCCATCATTATCATTATCATCATTGTTACCTGAATTACTGGGGGTTTGTGGGAACCCCACTCATGTCACATATGGGGAATTTAATATGGGGAATTTAAATTAGTTCAATATGGCAGCGAGAGGCTGGCTAACTACGGATCTTTTGACCTATGTATACCAGTACTAACTTACAAGACTCACAGCCAGGAAATAAAATAAAAATAGATTTTGTTGAAAAATAACCACAGGAATGCAAACATACATCCACTCAAGCTTCAAGCAGTCTCACAAGGCTAGCAAAGAATATGGGGGAGTATTGGGACAGAGAGATAAAGTTTGGGATGATAGGCTGTGCTATACATGCAGAGATTTGTGCAGAGAAGAAGTACAGCTATGAATACCAGGTGACACAGCAAATCAACAGAATGACAGCCTCTGGGAAACTGAGCACACTTTGGCCGTACTTTGGGGTGATATTTGTATTCAATGCTCCCCCCTGAAGGGCTGTTTTGAGTGGAATACAATGTTTGCTGCAGTTTTCCACAGGTAGACAAGAGGGGCTCCAGCTATGTTAATGATCGCTAATGGCTGAGACTATAAGACTGATGGGTGTCAGGCAACCTTCTATTGTTGAGGAGAGGGGTGTGAAGGAAAACCAGTTTGAAGAGTAATGAGTTTTCTAGACACTTTATTGAATTGGTGAATTACTCACTTCCAGGTACATCCAGGAGAATTAGCATATTTCCACCCTAACTCACTGTTCAAGGGGGGTCCACATAGACTACCCAGGCATGTCTTTGGGGAATTTGGAAATAAGTCTTTGCTAGGATTTGAACAAACCTTCACTCAGTTCTTATTTCTGAGGAAGTCCTGGTCCACTGCTAACCTCGTGAAGTCTTAATAAATAAGCCAATTTATGAAATATATCCAATTGATGAATTATTGGAAAGTGGGGGTGTCAGTGCAGGTAACATCATCACCACCACCACCACCACCACAACAACAACAACAGCATCTAATTGTTTAGGCCCATTTAGGGAAAACCATTTAAATCAATGAGATTTACATCATTGTTGACTTACCACTCAGCAGTTGATTCAGTGGGTCTACTCTAGTTGGGACTAGTAATTAGATTTAGCCCTACATTATATATCAGTAATAAAACATGCTAGTTGTTGGCATGCATGGCTGTCTAAAGTGAACTGAGGTGAGATCCAGGGAGAAAGACAATGTGAAACAAAGTGGAGTTGGGTTAGCAATACCAAGCAGCACCACAGATGTCTTGATTCTTAAGCCCTTGGACCCAAGATGACACTTTTCTAACCTGATTTGGCTTATCAATGTTCCTACAGGTCTGGCAAGACATCTAAAAAATTCCCTTTCAAAGCTTATACAACCTAGATTCCTGCCAGTGGTGTAAACTGAAATGGGAACATCATATTGGGACTCCCCCCCCCCGATCAAGAACAATGATGTCATTTGCCAGAGCATTCTTGTAATGGAGAAACTCTTTTTTCTGGCAAGTTAATGAGGCAATAATGAGGCCTTCAATTATTATTTCTGGTGACAGATTAGGATAGAGGAAGTCAGTGGATGAGCAAAACAACCAAGCAGAAGCTAGAAAAATCTTTCCTCTTCTTTGATGGTGTTCCTGCTTCACATAGCAGTTTCAGTAGTAACGTGTTTGTTTCCATTTTAAGTAAAAGCTAAAGGATGCATTTCAGCTGTCTGAAGATCATTTGTTAAAGCTCAAGTTGAGCCTATGATGTCAGAAGTAAGCACAGCACACCTGAGTTCCATGAAATTTACTCCCAGATGACTATGCATAGGATTACAATCATGTCCTGTAAACTTAATGTTACAGTTGCATTTTAGTTTGTTCAGTTGGATACCTGTGTTTTATAATGGGGATTTTAATTGGAATGTTGTGTCCTTCAAGTAGAAAAACCAAAAAAAAAAAAAAGTCTTTTATGCTTCTCCTTGGGGATCTAGCTATGGAGACTGTCATGCTTTTCCAAATGTACTACAGTATACCACTGATCACTAACTGTAACCAAAACTGGAAGGGTTGAGACTCAGTGGAAACATAAATCCTGACATGTGCTTAAAGAGAAACTAAGGCTGCTGCCACACTGCAGAAATAATACAGTTTGACACCGCTTTAACTATCATGGCTCCATCCTATGGAATCCTGGGATTTGTACTTTGTTGTGGCACCAGAGCTCTCTGATAGAGAAGGCTAAAAATCTCACAAAACTACAAAATCCAGAACTCCATAGCATTGAGCCACGGCAGTTAAAGCAGTGTCAAACTGGATTATTTCTGCAGTGTAGCAGCAGTCTAAGACACTCTACTCATCACTGACTATGGACTTTTTCGGATGGAAGAAAAGTAACGCTAGCAGTGTCGCCAGGTTGCGACGCTGCAGCGCAAGAGGTCGTCCGTTTCGCGAGCAAAATATGTCGCTGGGAAAGGAAAAATATCACGCTTAAATGTCCCAGCGGTACTGCAACAGTACCGCTGGGAGGAGCGTCATCCGAAACGGACGCCCTCTTGCGCTGCAGCGTCACAACCTGGCGACGCTGCTAGCGTTACTTTTCTTCCATCCGAAAAAGTCCTATATCTAAAAGGAACCTGAATTTATTATTCTTCTCAAGTGGTGGTATCCATACCAGACAATTATAACAACTTAGATATGACTTTAATTGCCATGACTCTTATGGAATCCTAGAATCTGTAGTTTGGTGAGGTACTTAGAATTCTCTGCCAGAGACCTCTAATGCTGTAGTTCAGCAGAGTGGACTAGAGAACTCTATAAGTGCCTCATCATATTACAAATCCTACAATTCCATAGTTCAAGACTGCTATAATTTCCCACATCTCTGTGGGAAAAAATTGGCTAACCACAGAATGGGCCATGTGCATTATCAGGATGGATGACAGAAGAATGACACATATTTCATATGAATGCTTTCATCATAAACATACTGCAGCTGAATTAAATCTTGATTTTGACAGAGGCAACTTTGGAGTGAGGCCTCTTAGATTTGCTGCTTTGTTTTAATTTCCAGTTTGTGCTTCAGTAGAAGTTTTTGTTTCTGCAAGTGCTTCCCCTTCAAGTAACCACAGAGGTCGGTCCAGCAATGGAGAAAACAGACTACTGGTCTGGTGGGGGGGAATTCCCTCTCCCCACTCTGACACTACCAAGGTTCTTCTCACATTATCTCAGTACATTTTAATCTATGATTTTAACAGTTGCTTGCAGAAAGCACGGGATGAGTCCTTCCTGAATCTTCGTTTGTGAAGAAAAGCCAGAGAAAGAAAGAGAGAGAGAGAAATAGGTTGTATAAAATATTTCTTCCATCACATTCCAACATGCTTTCCTGAAATTCATCCCTAGCCATTTAAATGCTATTGAGATCCAGCGAAAGATCACAGCTTTGTTTTCCTAAAAATAACTTCTTTTTCAGACCATGAGAATTATACACAAACAAATATATTTAAAACCTTTCACTTTGCTGTGTTGATGTATTTTCCTGAGTCAAGTATTGTATGAGTTCAAAAAATGAAAAACAGAGCAGCAGGCTAAGCATTGAAATTAAGCGATTTTGTATGAATTGCCCTTTATTATGACACCATTTGTTCCACAGTACCTTGTCTTCCCTTTGTGTGTAGTGCATGGATGTTGATATGCAAGCTGCAAACTCCAAGACAAAAAATATGTGTTAACAATCCCCCTTATTCCCTTTACACTCTTTTTCTTCTCATGAGTTTTGAATGTGCCTCCTTTCTTTCCTGTTTTTCTGACACAGAGAATGAGTCTTGTCGGATGTTTCCACTGCTGAACTGTGTACCATTTATCATTAATCAGGTCACCCAATCAGAAGGCAGCAATTAGCATAATGTACAGACACACTTAATCAGGACTACTATGCAGTTAATACTTTAATAGTTATTGTGAAGGAGGGGGAGGATTAACCATTTTAGACCAGGAGCTTGACATTCCAATATGGTGCCATTGCTTTTACTAACAATTCTCTTTTCCTAGCTTCTTTGCAACTTTAACCTTGACGAAAACGCTATTAGGGTGAGATGCTCAAGTCCTAAATTTGTTCATTGTGAACTTCATTTTTGAAATGGTGACTTGCCTTGTATGACAAGAATGGGTTATGAAATATTAAAAGGGGACAGGGCAGCTCAGATATGAGAATATTTGCTACATATGCTTTATGAAAATAAACTGATTTTTCACCAGAAATGGCCAAAGGTAACCCTTTCATGCCGTCTGGCTAATTGAGTGTTTGCACACAGTCAGGGCTGCTGCTGGTGAATGCTGAAGGTTTGTGTGACAGAAAGAAGATGGACTGAGAAGGAGGAGGGAAAAGGATGAGAGAGAAACAGAGGGGGAAAAATGAGCCTGCCAGCAGTTAATTGAGCATACAGATCCCTAATGTGTCAAGCACTGCCCTCTCCGATGAAGGATTACACTTTTTAGAACGCATCTTCCTTTGTTACGATTGTAAGACTAATGAAGGCCACTGCTGGACATTTCTCTATCCGAACGGGAACCAGCAGTGGTAGGAGACTTCCATACAACGTGTGTGCGAGCAGCGCCAGGGGATAATACAAAATATTTGTCCATAGGTATCTATTTTATGCTATTGCATGACTTTTGAGGGAAAAAAGCCAACAGCAACAAGGGCAAGCAGTTTACACACTATATTGTCTGCCCATTGTCTCAAACTAATCAAATAAACTCATGTGTTTATCAGATATTTTTTTTTTACCAAAAGAAAGTGGGGGAGATGGGATGGGGAGAACCCAGGCCTGTTTATTTTTATAGTCTCTAAACAGCAAGAATCCATTATACAAAAGTTGTTTCAGGTTTTGGGGGGGTTAAATTTCTTTGCCTTCAGGTCATTCATTAATGAGTTGGAGGGGAAAGAGGGAAACTTAAGGAGATATTGGAGGGGGTGAGTACATGTGTGTGTTGGTGGTGGTGGGGATTTTTTTTTTTATGGTTTCTTGTGTTTGCAAAACCAGGCGTAATCAAGAGGGAAAAGTGAAGTTGATGAAGAGCTTATTTGGGTACTGTCTCCTTGGAGACAGACTACAATTTGGATTTGTATGGAGAGAAGTTGGGTTTCAGCCTGAAGAGGAACTGGACTCTCCTGGGTCTCAGGCCTGTGTAATCTCTGACCCTAATCTCTGTGGGGCTTCCTTTATGAGGGTTCTGAGCCAGATGGCCATGCCATCAAAGCTTTATGAGTACAAAATCTTTTTAACCACCTCACAGTTTCTTCTCGCTTAAAAGCTGAAAGTGGAAGTGTGAGGGAAACAGGCTTAAAAGGTGCTAAAGACAGAAAACAAGGCAAGAAATTGTACCTTTCCTCAGTGTCCCACATGCTGAAGCCATAGCTTCTGCCCCTTGAATGTCAAACATAACTGTCATGCATACCCACCAACCTTTCCTGAATTTAGCAATCCAACAGAATCATCTTCAGTTTGGGGAGAAATGACAGTTGAATAATGTAGTGTTTACAGTGTAGAACCTGGTTTAAATACTTACATGGCCTGAACAGTGAAGGCCAGTGGTTCTAATGTCAGTGAGACAGTGAATGCACTCCAGGTTTTAGTCTGCTTTTGAAAGTTCTGGATGGGGATATAAATGAGGAGGAGGACCACATATACTGCTTAGAGCTTCCTGGAAGAAGAGTGGGATATAATTTGCAAAACAATAGTTACAATGCAACTATGGACTTTATCAGACAAGCCTCTCCAGTGACTTTTTCAAACGGTTGAAAAAAACCCTGAGGAGGTCAGGAGAAGAATGGGGCTGTCGCGCTTACACAGCCCCATTTCAGACAGCCCCGTACTCCTCCTGACCTCCTCCCAACCTCCTCCCGACCTTCCCCCATGCTGCTGGGGCCGCTTTTTACTGACTGAGGTTTTCCATCAATAAAAAGAGGCTCCGGCAGCACAGGGGAAGGTTGGGAGGAGGTCAGAAGGAAGACGGAAGAGGACGGGGCGGTCTGAAATGGGGCTGTGTAAGCGCGACAGCCCTGTTCTTCTCCCGATCTCCTTCGGGGGGGGGTTTTCAACTGTGTGAAAAAGTCCCAAGTGTTCTTTTGCTGGCATATTTTAAAGTGCTTTTTTCTCCTGGCAAAAGAACCCTTCCTACCAGACCTACCTTCTGTAGCATTCAAAGGCAGCCCCTCAGCATGAACAGAGCATGAACGGAGCTCCAGTCACTTCCAGATTTGAGACCTCACCAATTCTCGCGAGAAGACATGAACACGGTAAATTTGAAAAATACCCCAAAAAAGACACATAAGGTACACACAAGCACAGAAACACACTTTCCAACTTAAAAGTAAACCAAGGAGGTTCATAAAAATACATCCCTTAGTGGCTGTTCCAATCTCACCCAGAAGCATTCTGTCATTGACATAGAATTCCAATCAGCACAATGGCACGAGGTTTCAAATGCCAGTACTAGCAAAAAAGCACCACAGGAGATCTATTGATGGCTTGGGCTGTCAATAAAAAGGAACAGCTTTTTGACAGGACAAATTCAGAAAAGGATGGTGTCATCTGATATTTATGCCCTTTCACATTAATTAGGCATTGTTATGACACCATATATTTGCTACATCTGATAAAGTCTTATGTTTACACAGCTACAGAAGCAAATCTTATGCAGCTATAGAAACAAAGCAAAAATAATGTAAACATCGGACTCTTTCACACTACACAGTTATAATACAGTACTATAACTCCATTTTAACTGCCATGACTGCATCCTATGGAATTTTGGGATTTGTATTTTGATGGGGCGCTAGAATTTTATGGCTGAGAATTCTAAACCAAAGATTCTTGAGTTCCAAAGGATAAAACCATGGCAGTTAAAGTTGAATCAAAGTGTTATAACTGTGTAGTGTGAAAGGACCCATTGTCATTTACAAACTAGTTTGTATCATTCTCTTTAATAATTTGTTTATGGATGCAATATTATGCAAAGTTAGGCACACTGTAGCTCACTGACTCTGCATGTAACTGCAATGACACAATTTGCAGAAGCCCCCCCCCCAATAACTTTAAAACAGTGTGCAAGAATCTAGCCATTGGATAGGATCTGTAAAGTCAAATAGTATCTTTTTTGAGTGTCTTCACACATGTAGAACTAGGAGTTCCTCTTTTAAATATGGTTAAACACACCACATGGTGATGTAGATATAGAATATTGATTAACTGATTGACCACTACTATGATACTTGAACACATGTTTGAAAAGGAGACATAAGTCTTTGCATATGGACCTCTGAAAAGGAACAACATACCTCCCCTCCCCAAAGCCCAATGCCTCATGTGTAAATCAAGCCACCTGCCTCACACAATTTAGGAAGTAATACCAGGTTTCAAAGTGACCTTGTTAACTTTATGAGAGCTACCCTCAAGTTTCTGCCTGAATCCCATGGAAATGACCTCTCCCATGGAAGTCAATTTGTATGTGTGTGATCTTTCCATTTCCAAGTTAACTCACCAATTTCTGGATTTGAGGGTTACACTTTTTCAATTAAGGAACACACGCTGAACAGAAAAACCTGTAAAACCCCAACGTTACTGAGACATGTTATAACAATTCTTTGATCTACAGAGCTAATTTTAGAGCCTTTGAAATCAATTCCTATCAGCAGCAGGTAAAGTCAAAAATAGAAGACCCATGAATCTGGGTGAGGTCAGACTCCTTTACAGGTTCAGGTTGATTGGTTTGCAATAAAACCACTGAGATCTGCTAGTTTTTAATGAGCTTTTCTCTCAAGAAGTGGACTTGTGTTTTCACTGAGGATTGTTTGGGAAGGGTATGTTCTAACTTTCCACCTCAAAAAAATCTTGTGAATCTGTGACTTGGTTCACATTTTTGGTTTGAATTTTAAAGAAATCTATAGGGAGATTTGTTTCCCTTAAAGCAAAGCAAACATGCATGAAAAGAAATGTGGGCATGTAGTCTAAGGATGGAGAAAGCTAAATTTGCAATTTGAAAATGACAAAATTATAACAGGTATGTGGCAAAGGATAAATGTTTCTCAGTTTTCTGAGAGTAGGATGGTGGTTGTTCTTGTTAGTTTAACATTTAGGATTTAGTCAAATGAGTCCTTCCTGAGTTTCAGATATGGGACAACCCAGATTTACTACCTCTGTGAGCATTAGGTCAGAACAAAATCTGCAGATTTGTATACCATCATTTAACAAATATCTAGCAGATTTTCTTTGGAAAATAACACTATGATGTCTCTTTATGGCAAACATAAACAAGCTCTTTATGGAAAAGAAGAGCAAAGAAGAACAGAAGGTAGAAGGGGGAAAAAATGGTTTGCCAGTCAGAACAATTAGTTTCTTTCTCCACTCTAAAGTACTGTATACAGTCAGCTCTCTGTATCCACAGATTCAACCAACCATGGTTCGAACATACTCAGGGGGAAAAAAATCCCAAAAGCAAACCTTGCTGTTTGCCATTTAATATTGTTTTTGTTGTTGTTAACTGCCCTCAAGTTGGCTTTGACTCATGGCAACCCCATGGAAGAGACATCTCCAAAACCCCATGTCCTTAACCACCCTACTTAGGTCCTGCACGTTCAGGCCTGTGTCTTCCTTGATTGGGTCTATCCACTTAGAGTGTGGTCTTCTTCTCTTTTCCCCTCTACCTTTCCTAGCATTATTGAATTTTCTAGTGAGCCATTTCTTCTCATGATGTGTCAGAAGTACAACAGCCTTGATTTGATCATCTTGGCTTCTAATGAGAGTTCAGGCTTTATCTGTTCTGAGACCTATTTGTTTGTGTTTTTGGCTGTCCATGGGATCCTCGGTATTCTTCTCCAGCACCACATTGCAAATGAGTTTATTTTCTTCCTATCAGCTTCCCTCACTGTCTGGCTCCCACATCAATATATGGTGATGGGAAATACAATGGTTTGAACAATTCTGACTTTAGTGCTCAGTTTTATATCTTTGCATTTTATGAAATTATCCAGTTCTTTCATAGCTGCCCTTCCCAGTCCCAGTCTTCTTCTGATTACCTAGCTACAGTCTCCATTCTAGGCTATGATTGATCCAAGGAATGGGAATCCTTTCACTATTTCAAATTCCTCATTGCCTATTTTGAATTTGTGTGGATCCTCTGTGATCATTATTTTTGTTTTCTTAATGTTCAACATTAAGCCTGCATTTGCACTTTCTTCTTTGACTTTCCTTGGCAGTTGCTCTAAGTCTTTGTTGTTTTCTGCTAGTAGCATAGTGTCATCTGCATATCTTAGACTGTTGTTCTTTCCTTTGATCTTCACTCTTCCTTCCTCCAAATCTAAGCCTGCTTTATGTATGATATATTCTGCATACAAGTTGAATAAGTAGGGTGATAGAATGCAGCCTGTCTGACTCCCTTTCCAATTGGGAACCATTCTGTTTCTCCATATTCTATTCTTACCATGATCTCCTGTCTGAAGTACAAGTTATGCATCAGGACAATCAAGTGTGTTGGTTCACCCATTTCTTCAATTGCGACTCACAGTTTCTTATGATCTATGCAGTCAAATACTTTGCTTTAGTCTATAAAGCACATACTGATTTTCTTCTGCAATTTCCTGCTCCATTAATAAAAAGCTGTGCCCGCAGCACAGGGGAAGGTTGGGAGGAGGATGGGGCTGTCTGAAATGGGGCTCTGTAAGCGCAACAGCCCGATTCTTCTCCCGACCTCTTGTGGGGGGGGGGGGTTCCACCATCTTAAAAAGTCCAAAAACATTTAGGGCAGCTGCAACCCATTAGTATCTTCTGACACCTATTGTCAAACCCAGACGTTTTCCTGAAACTCGTTATTCAATCTGTGGAGACACCTGGAATCTATTGTTCCAGCACATGCAATTTCCTCGCCTGAGGGCACATTTTTCATATACATACTGCCCAAAAATCATGCGTTTTTGCACACAGAACCTATTCCTGAGAACACCATATCCCTCTGTGTAGCCAGGGTGCATAGAACCAGTTCTTGGGGACATTACGTCTCTCTGTGTTAGCCAGTCTAGATTCATCCATCCATGCTGCCAGCCTGCCCAGCAACTCTGGACTATGAGACAGGTGTTGTATATCCCCAGAAACCTACCTATCTATCCCTCTGGCAACCTCTTTTCTTCCATTCCTAGTGGTCTTTTGTGAATGCTTTATCATATGAGTGTGTGTGTGATTGGTGTTATTATTTTTAAGTCTTTAATAAATATCATTGTTAACTCATATTTTATATGTGCGTATATCAGTTCAGAGCTATTTGGGGTATACAATTGGCATCAAGGTCCCCCTATTTCCCCCTTTTTGCATTGCTAAAGTTGAGTTGCTGATAATTTTCCCAATATATTAGAAATTCAATATTTTTGTAGAATTCCAAAAGCACCTTGGGTAACATTTGTGCCTTATGCTGCTGCCTTCTGCCCTGTTGTGAATGTTCAGGTAATGATGAGGGATGTAAGAGGCACTTTATATACCTCTCCAGTGTTTTCTAGCATTCCAACTTTTTTTAAAAAAAAGTAACTTTATTATTTATTTATTTTTACTTAAACTGATGAAATAGCCCTACTGTTGGGAAGTAGTCAGTGTGGTATAGTGGCCTGGGTATTGGATTAGGACACTGGAAGACCAGGGTTCAAATCCCTGCTCTGCCATGGAAAGCTACTGGGTGACCGCAAGTCACACTCACTCGCCTCAGAGGAAGACCAGGGCAAACCTTCTCTGAACAAATTCTGCCAAGGTTTGCCTTATATTCACTATAAGTCAGAAATGACTTGCAGGCACACAATTCCTCAGCCTTCCCCTGGGTGAACCACAGCCTCAAGGGCAAGCCAATAGCTGAGTTTTCCCCCTGCTGGCCACCTAATAGAAGGCAGACCCAAGGCACCCCCACGCCCACCAAGTCACAGGACTTAAAGTGAGAGCAAAACCTCTGGATCCACCTTAGAGTAGACTCTTTCCCCACACACCCAAGTCGCAGCACCTAAAGAGGCAGTTCCAGAGTCCTGCTGTTCACCAACGGAGTGCCAAGGTGTCTCATACACCAAAACTCTTACTTTATCTCCCCCCACTACCAGCCACAGACAAGGGACAAGCATCTGCTTAGTCCCTTTCCCTGACCAGGCCAGCCAAGAAGGCCCTCACTCCCTGTTGCAAACCTCCCAAGAGCAACATGTTACCTGCTTCCCATAGATGCATGCCATCAGCTCTGTAGAGTTCTGGCCACCAAAATAATATAGTGCCAACCTCCCTATGCAATGCATTTTGAATCTCCCTGTTTACCTTTCTACAGGCTAGATCAATGTGTTGGGGATCCCCCTCACCCAACCAAATTTGGCAAGGCAAAATAGCTGACCACATCAAGGTTATTCCTATCCAACTATTCTGTATGGCCCAAAGATAATGCAGAGCCTGGAAAACAAGGACTTAATCAGATGTGGCAAATATGGCATCATAACGATGCCTAATGAATGTGAAAGGGTGCTCATATCAGATGATGCCGTGTGTTCATGATCATGTGTAGGAAATAAGGCATTTTTTTATTGACAGGCCAAGCCATCAATAGATCTCCCATGGCACTCTTTTTGCTGGTATTGCTGGTATTTGAAACCACATGCCATTTTTCTCCCGTGATTACAGTGTCAATGGGCAAAACACTTCTGGGTGAGACTGAGAAAGCTAGGTAGGGGATGCTCTTTTTATGAACCTTCCCAGTTTACTTGGGACTTTGTGAGTGTGCTTGTGTGTACTTTTTGTGTTGTTTCTTCCTGTATTTTTAAATTAACCCATGCTCGTGTCTTCTCACAAGAACCAATGAGATCACGAACGTGGAAGTAGACAAGAGATCTGTTCATGCTCCGGTAATGCCTGGGCTGCTTATTGACACTATTACAGGTAGGTCTGATAAGGGGGTTCTTTTGCCAACATAAAAACACAGAAAACTATGGTGAGAAAGAAATGTTTATGGAGATTCTTCTGATAAAGTTCTAGGAGACTTGCCCTTCAGCAAGCCCAAGAACCAAATATCTCTCAGGAAAAGGTGCCATTTAGCCATCCGATCCACCCAAAAACACCGACCAATCTGTTTGAAAGGAATGCCGAAAGAGGTTGCAGAGTGGAGAGGTTGCACTGTACTGGCTACACACACACCCATGTACAGTGTCATGGCGCCTTTCACCTGATGCAATTAACAATGTTCTCTCATTCATGGAGGCCATTAAAGGTGACCCTCCCTTACAGCACTTTGTGCCATGCAGGTCTGGAATCAGAAAGGAAGGAGGCTGTGAGTTTTTTGCACACGACAATAAACAAGTGAAGATACAGAAAGACAGGCATCTCTATTTAATTCAGTGAAAGAGTCAGTACTGCAGATGAAAAGGGAAGATGAGTGTACATACAGTTGCTTCCTCTAAAATGAATGGGGAAGCTTTGTAAACCAGAGGCCTTTGTATATTAATCAAAGCTCTTCCTTCCCACCCTACCCAAAGCACAAGAGCCTGCCCGTGCTTTGTTAGCTAAGTGTTAATTATCTACCAGATGACCCCATAGAAAATGTTATTGTTTTCAGTCAAATATTCTTAAAAACCAAATTTATATTCCATTATGATTAAGATTGTTTTTTTTTAAATCTACAGAACAGGAGGGCAAACAATAAAATGCTGCAAAATGGAGTGTTCCTGTTCATGGTTCTAGCGAGCCAAGCATTCCTCCAGGTTAGCCCAATCTACTTCCATTCCAGTTCTACATTCCCATCCACTCCTACAAGACAAGCTAGAAGTTCATGGCCACTGGGAATACTCAGACCTCCTTGGACCCATTAGGATTTTTTTCTGGAAAGGAAGGAGGGAAGGTTAGTTTTGCCTGTGCTATTCAGTCATTTTTGTTAAAACTGTTCACTCCATTTTTTTTCCTTCTTTCTCAGATAGTCTTATGGTTGCTTTAGGAAAGCCAATTTTACTTTATTTTTTATGAACGAATGAAATGCCAGCTTGCTTGCTTTTAATCAAGACAGTTCCAAACACATAGAAGAATGCAGTCTATTGAAAGACATTCAGGATCTGTCTCAGACTAATAAAATCCCAGGAAATTCAGCACTAAGACTAAAATACTGTCCTTATCTCACCCTGCTGAGCTTAGGTATTATAGCACATATGGAATACTCCTCCATCCTCTTCTCCTATTTTTCAGGGCTCCTGATTATTTAGTGTCACAATACTGTACCTAGACACAATGTGAAGACTTAGGAAGAGAGTGTCGGGTTTAACTCTGAATCTCCTGGTTCCCTTAAGACTATTAATGTTATTACAACATAAAGTGGGTGGTTTAATACCTTATGGATAGTGCTTAAGGGAAGCAACATCTGCCATGGGTTGGGTTCTTCCACCACTAAGCAGTAACTTAAGAACACCGGCTCTTTTTCCTGAATTAAAAGACAGCTTGATTGCTGTAGATAAAATTGATGCAATGAAAGAAGAAGAAGAAGAAGAAGAAGAAGAAGAAGAAGAAGAAGAAGAAGAAGAAGAAATCTCAGTAACAACAGCAACAACAACAGACAATTTTTTGCTTTAAAAAAATATTAGCAAGCCTGGCTTCATAGGCATTCCATATAATTTCAAACCTGGTATCAGAGCTCAGAAAAAATTACTTTTAAAGAGCACAACTCTGTGTCCCCTAACCAGTATGGCCACTGGCTGGAGGAAGTATCCCACACACACACAGACACATTCTGCCCATGACTTCCTTGCTTTTATTATAATTTAGAATGCTTTCAGATTTCCCTTATGAAACATTCCAAGAAACAGCCTGAGGCCATGATTATAGCATGCTTATATATAAAACAATTGTTACATTGAAATCAATGGGACTCTTGTTTAAATGAATGCACTTAAAGGCAGAATAAAAGTCTTCGGCTCACATTTAGGCAAACTTCCATTTTGTGTTATTAAAATGACATCCAAGCATGCTTCCTTAAATTTATTGTCATTTTTAAAAAATTCTCCAAATAATGCCACAATTCCTTCCAGTGGTCCTATAGAGTTCAGTGAAAATAGCTAGAGGAATTGTCAGTACCAGGCAAGGAGCTAATTAAGTTGGCAAAGAAGCAAAGCTCCCATACAACATGTTTTGGTTACATTCTGCAAATATAAGAAGTTGCTGAGCTGTATGCCACTTTCATCTAGCAAGCTCTGCTCTTTGGTTTAATATTCATTTAAGATGCACACAAGCCATTATGCTGAGCTATTTTGTACTTTTGGCAACTGCCTTCCTTCAACAAGGAACTGGTGAAATGTTTTCCTGACCAACACCATTGCCTAGACTCTATGCATTAAGGATAGATCAACCCTCAGAACAAATCATGAAAACAGCTCTGGAAATTATAACAGGGCAGAGAAAAGCAAATTATTTGATTATACTTAGTAGTAGTTTTGAGTTTTAAATGTAAGAATCATGCCTTGAGGTATGCCTGGAAAATGATAGCCTTCCACAGCAGATCCTGCCATAATGTGGTTAAAACAACTAACTCCCATTAAGAGATCGTACAGGAACATAGAGAACCACCTTATACTGAGTCAGACTAGTTCTGAGTCTGAGTTCCTAGTCTGAGGAGATTTCCACACTGGGGCCAAAAGCCCTGGTTCTGTCCCCCACCTCCTCTCCCGTTCCTGAAATGGAAAGGAGGTAAATGTTCCCACACTTACCTCCATTCCTCTGCAGGAACGGGCTTCCTCTATCCTTGCCAGCCGGCCGTAAATGCAGCAGTCGTAAGGCTGCCTTTGCGACCGGCCAGGGGAAATCCTGCTTGTTCTCGCGAGAGAGCGAGCATGAGGGAAATTCAAAAACAACCCCCTCAGGTGTCAAAGAAAGAAAATAAATATAAAAATAAATTAAAATAAAACAAGGAACCCGAGGGGGAGGAGGGTGGCACTTACCTGGATGTCCTGATCGTGGCAGGAAGTACCTTCCATGGAGTTCTTCCCCCATCCCTGTCATTCCACAACAGGGACAGGGATCCAATTCACACTCCCATGTTCCATTACAGAAATGGAACCAGGTGTTTAATAACAACTTCTCCCCATGAATATTATATCACAGGGAGAAAACAGAATAGTGACACTTTGGGCACAGAACAGGGTGAACGTATCTGAAAGGAAAATCTTTCAGCGACCCTGTTCCATGCCAGTAACGGGACAAATTGCCCATGTGAAAATCTCCTGAGTCAGACTGAGTATCATCTAGCCCGGTATTGCCAGTTGTTACTGGCAGTGGCTTTCCAGGGATTCAGGCAGGATTCTTTACTGACCTTACTTGGAGATCCCTGGTGGTTTTCCATCCTGGTGCTCATTCACACTGCAAAATTATAGTACTATTATTCCAATTTAACTGCCATGGGTCCATCCTATGGAATCCTGTGATTGGCAATTTAGAAGAGGATAGGATTCTCAGTCAGAGTATTCTAATGCTTCACCAAGATTCCATAGGACACAAACATGACAGTTAAAGTGGAATGATTGCATTATAATTGTGTAGTGCGGATGGCCCCAACATGATTTTGTGAGTGCAAAGTGCTGTGGTGGGATATATGGTGGGGGATATATGTGGGCCATTACACACACACATACACACAAACAAACAAACACCCTTTATAAGGGCCATATTGTCACTGAAGGCAGCACTATGAGGAAAAGCATAGGTGTATGTATAATTAAGTTCTTAAAATAAAACAAAGAACTAGACTTTCTTCAGTTCTTAACAGAATGCGGATTTCTTCTCAATATTTACTTGATGATTTTTTTTTAAGTAACTTCAGAAAAAGTTCTTACAAGCTGCAACATACTCTTACTGAGACTTGGAGAAGCTCCTTCTCTCTCTTTCTTTGCTCTGTGGTATTTCCTTAGGAAAAAAACCCACTTCTGTTTTCTTTTTGCTAAACAAATGGAGAGATCTTTTCACACAGACTTTATCCCCCCTCTTGTTGCTTCAGACAGTTTTCCATGGTGTATGCAGCTGTCTCAAGTGAATTGGAGCAGTGTCCTGAAAATACATATCGATCTGTCTGGTAGATTGTTTAATTTTGTATTACCAAAAACACTGGTTTTCCCCTTTCTTTTATAACCAAGGCAGGGCAAATATTTCCTTATGAGATTTATTCCAAATATCAGGGGTCTGATGAGAATGATATATTACATTACAAATATATTCTCCCACAAAGATTAAAAATGTTTTACTTACATTAAGGACTAGTCTAGACGAGGCAATATAATGTGGGTTGCTGTGCATTAATGCAAAATTGCAGCAGCGTCCATTTGTCTCCATGGTTGGGGTTTTTTTTGGGGGGGGGGGTCCAGATCACTGGTATGTGAAGTTATCTGGATTTGAAGTTCACATGGAGGCATGCCTGCGAATCAAGATGGTGGCCACGAGTGAATTACTTGTGTTTTTATTCTCTACAAGTTGCTGCTGCTGCACATTTTTTAAACTTTAAATCTAAGGTATGCAAGTGCAACCTTCTGCTTAAGTAAGCTGCTTGGTTGCCTTGCCACTGCAAAAATGTGCACTATCACTATCAGAAAACTCAAAGCTGGCAATTTTGGCCAGCAAGCCCACCCCCAGTGCATGCCTGACCAATCAGCTTTCAACTTCCAGAATGTGCTGTGCTGAGAATCTGTTGTCCAAACAGGTGGTAATGTGCATTTATGCATATTTTTAAAAAAAATGTCAGGGAAAGCAGCTAAGGCTGGTATTCTCCTCACACTCTATGAGGAGTTTTTTCATCATCTAGACAACACCTAAGATATTGTTATGGAGTAACATGGGCCATAATCTTCCCAGTTAATACAAATGGCACTTTATGCATTCACTGACTTTTCAAGAAACCCATTCATAAGACAGCAACAGCATAAAATTCAAATGCAATTTTATGCAAGGTTACATGAAAATAAGCTGCACTCCCTTCAGTGGGACTCACATCCTAATAGGTGTGTATAGCTTAAAAGCAGTTTCCAACATTAGGAGAGGGACTTTTATTTTTATTGTTTTATTTTCTGGAAGTAACCTTGAGACAAAACATCTAAAATAAATTCTGTTTTTTGATAGATTTGAGGAAATACCCACAGAGAGCAAAATAAACATGGGATGAGAGCAAGACTGGAGCTACACCTGTGGGGTTTTAGTGGGTTTATGGTTCACCAATTTACTCCTACATGGCCTGGATCCTTCACACTGGGATAAATTTCATGTTACCAAGAAGAATGGAAATGAAGAGCTGTGTAATTATTAGTTTTGTTGCTGGCAGATCAATCATTTGCGATGAACTGCTCACAAAGGTCATGTATGACCTTTCGGCTGGAATTTAACTGGCACCGCAGTTGTGATTTGCTCACAGCGGCAGTCCCCTGCTGGCTGTATTATAACAGTCTTGGCAGCATTAAAAGGCGGGCCTGCATTCCATGTCATTGGGCTTCTTATAATTATGACAAATGACTAAATGTGTTATTTTCAGCAAAGCAGTGGCAGTCAAAAGGGGGGTACTTAGGGTCTATAAGAGGTGATGGCTGGTGTGGCTTTTCCTTTTCTTGACTTAACACAAACTGAATCATACATGGCCACCCCACTGGTAACTGAGCAGCATGTGAAACCTTTTTCACAAGTCCACTGCAGCGGCAGCGGCTGTACAGCTGCTGTGCTTCTCTTTTCAATCTCCAACAAAACCAGAGCTGGTGGTTGTTGCCTGCCACTTCAAAACAGCCAGGCAGTTTACTGTGGGTGGGGCACAGGGGACTTTACTGGCTTTGTTTCTGGCACAGATGAAGGGGAAAACCCAAATCCTAAGCATGTTTCACCATGTTCTTGCTGATGGGAAGGAATGAAAGCCAAAGGAAATTTATTGGAAGTGATAATTTTCAACTAGAAGACCAAAGCAGCAAAGCTGTGAATGAAGAAATAGCCATATTTTGAAAAGTCATTGGGTAAAGAGGCGAACTCAACCTGCTGTAGTTATCTGGGACATCCAGAGCTACTTCATGGCTATTGTCAGACCTATTTTTTAAATTTTATTTTTTTTGGAAAACAGCAACAGTCCAAATCTTAATTAATTAATTAATTAATTTCCCATGTTTCTCTTCACACAAGACTCAAGGCAGCTTACAAGATTAAAAACACAGCTAAAGGCCAGATCGTACAAAAGATGGGGGGGACACACAATTAAATGAACTATCATATTAAAGCAATGTAATTTAAAACAGTGTAAGTTCATTCAATTGTTGTTGTTGTTGTATTTATTTCTATCCCACCTTTCTCCCAATACAAGGACTCAAGGCAGCTTACAGTGATATATATATATATATATATATATATATATATATATAAACAATAAAAATAGAAAAAAGAGCACAACCCTTTTCTTAAGATACCCTTAATGCCTGTTTAAATAAAAAGGTCTTTACCTGTTAGTGGAAGGAGAACAGAAAGGGATTTCCCATGAGAGGGAATTCTGTTACCCTAAGATATGGTGTGGTGTGTTAGAGTCCCACTTGTGATGCCAAAATCTAGTAGGTGACTTATTAGCTCAAACAGGAAAATGGAAAAACCTCACCCCCAAATAAACCCCAAATGGAACCCATGTGGTGCAGTCACATGGTTTCATTTTTGAAAACTGCATGACCAGGACACAGGGTTGCAAAGGAACACACGAATTGACTAGGAGGAATAGGGGTGAGTTTCCATAATTCCATCACTCTAGGAAAAGGGTGGTGAAAGCTTAAGGAAACTATTGCTATGGGGTAAGAGCTTCTAAAAGGGGCAAATGTACAAAAATGCAGGCAAGAGAGAGAGAAAGAAGTATATTCATGCAGCAAATATCTACATGCACAGTGAAGCTTCCACAATTGGGACAGTGACAATGTCAAATGGCAAAATCACAGCAAAATTGTATAGCAAAGTTCAAAACATTATTAACAGTAAATGTATGGCATGATATGGCACAAATGGCTAAACAAATACATCTAAACACTGTCTATGAAGTTGGTGCAGTGGGTGAGGAGAAAGGCGTCATCCCCACCAGTATCCAAAATAATCAGGAGTTCAACAGTCCAAGATATAACAGTCTACAGTGTGTCTCGGAGACACCAGTCCAAGGGGTATCTTGAAGACAACAGTCCAAATGGTATACTACAGTCCAAGGGGTGTTCGAAGGGAGACGTTCTCCTCCCTCCCAGTGTCTGAAATAATCCAGGATTGCAGGGCTGTGTCCATTGGTTGTTGTTGGTCTTTGAATTGCTGGTCAGCGAAATTGAAAGCTGGAAGGCATGTCTGCAATGGGATGAGTGTTCTGCAAAGAGGGGGAAAGTCTAGGGAAAAGAGGGGGCAGGAGCTGTAGAGAGGAAAGTTATTACTCTGTCTCCAACAAATCAAAGAGAAAACTGTATACATTTATGCAACTATCCCTCAGCAGCCATTGCTTCATGGTGGTTTCCACCTCCTGACAATTTTGGCTAAAGTGACTTTCAGTAGGTTGTCTCCACAATCCAGGGAGATCTGCCAAATTGTCACGGTGTGGGTTGGAACAACTATCCTGTCCTCAAACCACTTCAGTGCAGATGAGACAGTCTCATCTGGGGGCCTACCCTTCCATTTTAGCAGTTTCCTGGGGATGACATGGAGAGAATGGGATAACTCTGCTGTGGCCTCAACAAAGTCTCTGGAAACCTCAGCAATTTCCAACACATCCTTGAAAGGGGGGCATTCATGGGCATGGGAGGTTTATAGATAATGTCCACCCTTCATACTTCTAGTGTCCTGTCCATTGTTCTAAATTTAATACCTGAGTAGTATTTGGTGCCTGTCACTATGGCTTTCAGGATCGCAGTTAGGATTGTGCAGTGTTTGGCCACTACAAGGGCAACAGGAGGGGTTGTAGCATTAAGGGCATGAAAGTCTACCATCATGTGCCATGTTTTTCCGTCTGCCTTGAGGACAGGCCAGAAGGGCATGCTGCAAATGGATTTCATGGAGGTGATGGCATCTCATTTTAACATGCTCTCTATGGTTTTTCCCCTCGATTGGCATACAGACATCTTCTGGTAGGGACTCCACCTTATCCTGGAGCCAAACGTCTGGGAATTCTAGTGTCCAGGGATCATTAGCAATTGAGCAAATTGGCTGTGGTGCCTTAAGGGCAGTGTACCTGTGGATGGCAGAAATTTCAGGGGGGGGGCATCTTCGATTTGCCAGAGGAGGCCATTCACTAGGTCTATAGTCAGGCAGTGATCTTGGAGGAAAGGCATGCCTAAAATGCCATCATCTTCTTTCTGATTTTCACATGCCCTTATCTCTTTCTGGATTTTGTCTACTTCTAGAGGGATCCCATCCCAGATTTTCACTTTGTGGGAACCTCCTCCAAACCCAGTGAGTGCTAAGGCTTTGGATGTTGGATTTCCCTTCAGACCAGGTCAGGGTGAAAGATGTTTTGGGCTGCTCCGGTGTCTACCAGGAGCTTAGCGGGAGATTTAGCCTGTGTGGTCCCAATGCCTGATTTTATTGTCAGCCTTCCTCATGCATCTGGCTTTATCCATGCCACTACTCAGTCCAAGTGCGTTGGACTGAGCATGAGCAATCAAGGCTTGGATTATGAGTGTCTGTGGTCTATCCTGGCAGAACTATGTTTACGGGCTAGGGGTCCCTATTCTGGCTACCCTGCACCTTAAGGAGGGTGTCTGTGAGCTCAGTAGTGGGACACTGATCAAAGAGGACATATCTGCACCTGTGCACCTTAGTAGCTCACAAACATGTCTCCTCTCACTGTAAATTGCCCTATGAGGATTGTATCCTCTAGACTGGATTCTCTCTATGTGGCTATGGCCGGAGCCAGGAAAGGAGCCACCACATTGGTCTCTCCAATTCCAGTATCCTAAGTTGTTAGTAAGTTGTCATCTTTTCTCCCCAGTTACCAGGGGTGCCTGATTTCCTGTCTCTCCTGTCTTACAATACTGAGTGTGTGGCTCGTGATTGCTGTAGGTGACCAGTTGGATGGGCTCCATATTCTTCCATGGGACTCTAGCACTCTTAAGGGGTCCAGACTCCCTGAGGAAATCTACCATCATCCTAAGTCTGTCTAGGAGGGTGCCCCAGGCTACTTTGTTGGTATCGATAGGGCCAAGTGCCATCTTAGTAAGGAAGTCCAGGCCTCCATAAAGAAGTACCTTGAACTTATCATCATCAAAATCATAGGCTCCTAGCACTCAACTGAAATCTACCTTTTGTGCAAGATAGCCAGCAGTTTCTTCAGGGCTATAAAATCCTCTGGGTTCTCACCTGGAGCTTGGCACACCATCACATATAGGATGTTCGCATTCTGGCCTGGCCACATAAGTCAGATGAGTTCCCTCATCCATGTGTACATATCTAATCTTGCTACATATCAGGCAGCTAGCACTGTCTCTAGGGCTGGCAGATCTGCAGAACCAGGCTAACTGTGTCAAGTAAGGCCCATTGGTGGTGGGATGTGTGTGTGCCACAGCATTCAGCCACACAATCCCTGTCTCCTTATTCAGTGGAGCTAACAGGTCTGCAATGGCTTTGGCCTCTACTGCGGTCCAAGTGACTGTTTCCACAGTATGGTGGTTCTCAGTTCAACCATTGGCAAGGTGCCCGGTGACAGTCTTATTCTGGATGGAGCAGAGTGGAATGGGTTCTTCCCAGTTCAGTTTATATGAGATGCAAGTGACTGCTTCCTCTGGTAGGGACTCTGTTAGAGTATACACCGGGAGTAGTGGTAGTGTCTCTGAGCAAACCATGGAAATAAATGTTTCCTTCATCTCTAACCTCTGAGCTAACTCAGCAGGTTTCTTATTACATGCCTATTGGCTAATGCTGGCATGCTGAATTTTAGTTTGGATAGCCAGATACTGGGTGGCATGCTGGACCTTGGCATGTTTGCCCTCTAAAGTAGCTAGCCTACACTGTAGTGCCTGAATTTGTACTATAGCCTTGTCTAACTTGGCACGGGTTTCCTGTGCTACAGAGGAAAAGGCAAATTTATCTTCCAGCAAGGAGCTATTCTGTGCCTGCAGTTTCTCTAACTCTTTGGCCTATCTTTCAGCTGTGCTGCTAAGTTATTGGATGGCGCTTGAAGCATCCCTTAGAGCCATCCAAAATCCCCAAGCTGGTGGGGCCAAAAAGTGTCCTCTTCTTGCACTATGTATGAAAGGAGTCACACAAGGTTGCAAATGTCCCCAATTTCTTAAAAGACCCCTTCTTCCATGGGTTCCTACCCTTACTCGAAACCCATTTCTCCAGTTTTTCCATTTTCTGGCTGCTCTCAAACATGTTGTTCTCTGACAGTATAGCTAACTCTGCTTCGGACTGCTAAAGTGCAAAGGTGTTTCCTCAAAATACCCCCTTAATGCTCCTGCAGCTCTAAGTGTGAAGATGTCTCTCTCTAAGTGTTCCCACAGTTCCTACGCAGCTTCCAGTGAGCTCTACGCCTGTCAACCCAAGAAAGTGGCTCAGGTACTCAGTGATGGGGAGACCACTGAGGTCCTTTTGGGGAAACTCCCTGAAACTGCACTGAGCAGAGCTGCAGGGGGTGGGGGATGATGAACTTTAAGGAACTTACTATTGCTTGGCTGAGCATTGTGGGAAAGAAGGTTTAGGGTCCTGTCTGAGTCCTTACAATTGTAAACTACTTTTTTGGAAGTGAGGGGTGCCTCCTTCAAATCTGGGCAAAGCACTAAAACCCAACAGTGGTTTGTCTCCACCTCCGATGCACAAAAGACTCTTCTCCATGGAGCTACCCTGGAGGAACTACAAAGAGGCACAATGTTTCTACCACCCTGCTGACTTTCTCTAACCAGGAAATTTAACGGTGGAATGACCTAGATTAGCAGCACGCAGCCCACACAAACCAAAGTTATGAGGTTCTGCTTCTTACACTCTCTATAACCACAACTGGGGAGCTTCTGTCCCTAATGTGGTATGTGTGACTGTGTGTCCTAACACCAAGTACCTAACTCTCAGATCCCATACCACAATAGACCCAGAGGAAGGGAGAGATTCACAGGGATAGCCAGTACCAAGCCCTTGCTTTCTACTAAGAGCTCAATGGATGGTTTCTGTGGCTGTGTAGTTGCGGGTGCCTGGTAAAGACCAAGAAAGAAAAGGGGAACAGGTTTCAATGCAAAGTAGCCCTTATGGCTCCACTCGGACAGATTTGCATTCACACGCATTCACACCATACACACACCGCTGTTCAGATGCGTACGTGTCTTTTGGAAGAGGGGGTAGCGAATCCCATGTAAACTATGTGGATTTGGTGTTCAGGAGGATTAGCGGATCCCAACCTAAAATCTGTACAGCCGTTCGAATGGTTGATCATCTATATCCCCTGTTTGCACACATATGAACAGGCAGTGTAATCTGATTGGCTGGCCAAGTAGAGGGGGTGGGGGGCTAGCAAGGAGGGGAATTAAGAGCGGCCACCATGTTGGATTCCCAGCTAAGCAAGAGTCTGGTAAGTCCACTAAATGCAGATTTTTACATATATTTATTTTTATTTTACATTGTAAATAGGGAAAACCAACTGTCCTCAAAACAGGCACCTTTTCAAATTTAAAAAAAAAAAGTGGTGGGAGATTTAAAACCACCACTTGGATCACTCGCTCCAGCCAGCTAGGGAAGAGGAAGTCATACAGGGTTTTTTTGGGGGGGGGTAAAAATTGTGTAGGCAGATCGTACACATTTGTACAACTGCCTTTTCGTATTTTTTACCCCCAAATGGATTTTTTTTCAGTCGTGTAGACATGCCGTATGATTCTATGAAAAAAGGCTGCACAACTACCTGCTGGGGGTGCTTTAGCAGGACAGTTCATGCACTGGGCAGAGGGTCGGACTCAGTGGCCTATGGGGCCCTTCCTAGCTCTATTATTCTATGAGTTCCTTCCTTGAAGTTGCATAGTGTAAATCTCCACATGCTGACTTACATGTCGATTGTGCTACACAACCATTGTGTTGAAGGGCAATGTTGTGCAACCAAAGGCACAATGAAATGTTCAACTGGAGGCACCAAATGTACAACCTGGGCCCTGGTGGTGCAGTAGGCCAATGCAGCCAAAACTTATGCTAGATCTTGAGTCATAAGTTTGATCCCAACCCAGGTCGACTCAGCCTTCCATAAGCCAGTAAAATGAGGACCAGCATAATAAAGAGCTGAGGCAGTACACTGTGGAAACTGTTAATTCAGTTTCCAAAAAAAGCAGCTACTGTTTATTTGTGTATATGCAATCTACAGTGTTACTCTTCTAGTGTCATTGCATGCCAACAACACCATCTACTGGCATTTGCATGTACAATTGTCTGTCTGTTACCATATTTGCTCTGAATTTGCTCTGACTTGTATTATACTGTGATTAACTGTATTACATTGTGTTACATTGTATTTGTATTACTGTGTTGTGGTACCCTGCCTCGGTTCTGATGAGAGATGTGGGTAATAAATAAATAATAAATAACTAAGTATTATGAATGAGAACCACCACCAATTTCTGCAGGGGGTGGTGGTGGATCTGCATCAGCTGAGAATGTGCATTCTCATGAGCAACAGCACTCCATGTGTTCAATTATCTTGAACTGAATGCAGACACTGTGCATTGGACAAAACTGTTACATGCTTCCATTGGGGACCTTACATATGTCTAAGACCCCAACAAGATTCTGGCCATGAGGAGCCTCATGCATATAATTGTGGACCACATAAAGGTAATGCAGGATATAAGTGCAATTAAAAGTGAATAAATAAATGTGATAGTGGTGGTGGTTAATGTTTTAAACACTGTTTCAAAACTCTGGGAACACAGTGTTCCTGTCCCTCTGGCTACATCTCACTGATGTTTCCTTGAAGCACAGCAAACCTTTGGGAAATATCATTGTTCTTGTGTCTGCACCACCTGGTTAATTGTGTTGTGGACCATCTCTTTTTTCAACTGTTTCTCTTTTAGTGCACCTGAAGCAAAGCAGCTGGGAATTTGGCAGGCATGCTGCATATGTCACAGCAGTGGCATAGGCAAAACTATCACACAGATGTTGGATTTGGAATCAGCAAGCTAACCAGCAGCTGTGCAGTTGCTGAAGATCCATTTCTGGCACTTGAAGAGTAATTCTTCCCTCTCTTTCCCTCCCCACACAGATTTCCATGTTATCTCACTGCAGTTGTGACCTACAGCTATAGGAGCTGCCTTCCATGAAGGAAACATTTTCTTGGATGTTTTTAAACCTAAAAAAATGACAAGTCTTGCTGGACCAATCCAAAGGGCTATCAAGTCCAACTTCCTGTTTCCCACAGTGCTGATGGAAACTCACCAACAGGATTTGAGAGGGCTTGTAGTCTCCTGCTTCCTGGCAACTATCCTATAGTGATATGTCAGCAATATAATTTATACAAGTGAATATGACTCTTCAGCAGCACATCAATATTCCTTAACCTGTATTTGTTCATGATTTGAGATATGTTCTGCCAAAATCAGAAAAAAACTCCTTATTCATAGTTGGTCTAGTTAGAAGATAACACATTGGCACAGGATAGATCTACTTCTCCATCTGATGGACAGAACTGAAACCTAAATGAAACACACAGGTTTAGAGGCAGCATACTACTGAACATCAATTCCTAGGAGACAATTTTAGTGTAGGGCTACTCCCTTCATGCACTGCTGGTGGGCTTTTGGAATATAAAATGTTCAACAAGATGGATCTTTGGTTGAGAGTAGCAGCCTATTCTTATGTTGTTATGTTTAAAAATTCCCATTTCATTCAATGAGATTTACCTAATTACCTACACAAGTGCACACACAAAAACAATGGTAGCTTCTGTAATATTTGTGCTTTTACTAGTGCAAGGAGCCCAGTTGTTTCTCCTAAGAAATGTTCACAGCTAATTTGGCTAAGAGAAAGGAATACTGAAAGGGCAACATAGAAAAAACAGCCATTTCCCTGTTGTGTCCCATTCCCTCCATTTTCCCAACTGGATCACGAATGACTGGGAGACCAAATCCTCCCCCTCTCACCCATTCAAAGCCCTGCACCTTTCCCTCCAAGAAAGAAACATTCTTAGGATGCTGCTGTTCCAGAAACAGTGGGAAGGAAGAAGCAAAGCAGAAGTGCATGATCTGCTCTTCAGTGGGCTTGTCTATACAGAGGGGGGAAATGTGGATTGTTGTGGAGTAATGCCAACTCACAGAAGCTTATATCTGTCTTAATGATCTCTTTGTTCAAATTCTCTAATTAGGAAGAGTGTTTAGGATTCATGTTCTATTAGCATGCTTCCTGTAATATCTCTAATTAGAAATATTGGACACTTTGAAGGGATCTAGTAGACCGGGGTGAGCCAAAGTGAGGTCAGATGGAGGTCACAAGGACCTGGGAAGATGTCTTAGAAATATTTTAGCAAACACAACCAAGCGGAAGCCCCTTAGAAAACAAAACCATTACGGAGGTATGTGCTAATTCCTTCTTGGGCTCTTCAATGGTGAGCTATACATCCTAAACAAGCAGATGACCTACACAACCCAAATCCCCAGGAAATATCTCTCAGAACTCAGAATGCAAGGTTGTCATAAACCCATCAATTCCTATCTCCCATCCATTAAGAGCAATCAGCCAAGTTTCAGTTTCCTTTGTTTACATGGTGGAAAACCCATCTAAGCTTTGTTCTAAGCCAAAGTACCCCCTTCAGGATATGAAGCAGGGTATAAATATTACCCTCAAACAATAGAAAAGTGTGCCATTGTGGATGAGACCCAGCCACTTTCCTTGTTGGTGCATCCCTGAAGCAGAACTTCCAGTGCCACCCTCAGACTTCAGTCTGAGTACTTCAGAACTGTTCAAGACTGGTAACTATCACCCTGTTTCCCAAATCTATTCCTCTATGCAACCTTTCTGCCTTAACTTTTCAATAGCCTTGTGATCATGTGTTATAAATGAGTTGTGTTATTTCCAATAAAAACATTTTATTTCACTTTAACCTGGAATCATCTGCAGTTTGTACTGATATAGAATAGGTGAGAAAATCCCAAAATTACATGCATCTTGCAGCATTCCATTTGAGCTAATAATAAATCCCCCAAATATTAATATAGTTTTCACATCACATGTGGAGCTCTAAAGCACACCCACCTCTTCGGGTAACAGTTCTGCCCCATCTCCATCTTTCCCTTTTGATGGGGAAGGTCTAAATCAGTGCTGTCACCTGAGCTTGAAAAAGTTTTAGTTAAAACAGCTAAATTTCTTAAGCTGTACTGCAACCACAGTCAGGTGAACACAGTTACAGAGATTCACATGATCACTAACCCAGTCTTATCAAGGTTTCTCTTATTTGTTAGCTCATTGATATGTCAAGTCAGAACAGTAAATAAAAAACCCGTAATAACAATATGTTCTCATATATACTTTCTCCCTGCTTATTACTGTGATCAGGCTCTTCAGAAAAGTAATGAGTCCTTTCAATTCCTTTAATACCAAAAACATAATGATGCTTAATCCCACCCTTATTTCTCTATGCATCAGCCTTCAGAGAAGTACCATGATTGTTCCCATTCTACAGACTGGAAACTGATTATAAAAGAGAACAGCTTTGTTTTATAGCCAATGATAGAAAGCTGACTTAATTAGGAATTCATCCCAAGAATACTGATTAAACAGAGTGTGAAGCAATGCCTAGTCAAGATTTAATACTCTTATCTTCTGAATCATACGGTCTACACTATCTATCACTTCTTCTATCTTTCTCTCTGTCTACATACCTACCTATTTCGGGCTTTTCCAAACCTCTTTCTTTTTCTTTTTTTCTTTTGGTGTTTTGGGTGAACAGAAACAATTAGAGTAACAGTGATTATTGAAATAGTGATTATTTCCTTTATTGTTCTTTGCTTTCCCAGACACTTTCAATTTAGGGGTGGGGAGAAGCACTTAAGAGCTGTTTGGAGGCTTCTCTTTGCCTCACTTCCTTTCATAATGATATGTTCTCTCACTGGGTGATATTCAGCCCCAAGCAAAGGCCTATATACCTCCATCAGAAGTCTTAATTTAGGAGGAAAGAATTAAATTGAAAAGGGCCTATAGGGACTCTTTGCTCAGGGATGAATCTAGTCCTCTGTGGTGATGAACACTAAGGAGGTTAACTTGTGTGTACTGAAAAGATTATATCTTGTAGAAATATGGCACAAAGAGTTATAACTTCTTATGAGAACATGGTTAAAACATATATTGTAACTCAGCCTTAACACAGTGGTTTTACCTTCCAGTGTATATTATTTATAAAACTAGGAATACATTTGTATGTTCTCAAAGAATCATAGTACAGTAAAGATACAAAGCAGTAACCACAGCTTGGAAAAGTTAGTTTTTTGGCCTATAACTCCCAGAATCCACCAGCCAGCATGTGAAGCAGGATATTCAGAGAACTGTATGCCAACAAAGGAATTTCTTCCAAGGTCTGACACTAAATGGTCCATCCCTCTTGCTAAAGTGAGAACTACCAACTCATTATGTTTCACTATACAAATGATATTATTACAGAATGCCAATCACAGCAGAACACTAAGTATGACTTAGGTAAGTAAGCCAATAATTTCCTCTAACAGTGGACTTTATTGATCAAATGCCCATCAGTTTAGAAATGAATGAAACCCCTTCAAAACAACAACAAAGCAGTGGGATCTGCACAACCTAACAGGGGGAAGTTCACACTTTATATAGGCAGAACCCTTTTAATTAGTACTTTTTAAAATATCCAAAATAAATTTTAAATGCCCCCCCCCAAATTACTTGTGAGCTTCTGGGATTGACATCATGTTGATGGCTATTGAGCTTGGGAAGATAAAATAGCAGCATTTTCCACCCCTCTATGTGGTGGGGGATCTTCCAGGTTCACATCTCTCTCTCTCTCTCTGGCTTTTCTTCGCAAACGAAGATTCAGGAAGGACTCATCCCGCGCTTTCTGCAAGCGCGCTGATGACTAAAAAGGCCAATCCGAGATAAACAAGTCCGGTTGCAAAAAGCACAGCAGAAGGTCTCCTTGGGTGATGTTTTTGGGTTGTGATTCTTTCTGCGTTGTCGTTTCTCTTCAAGACTTGTTCGTCGTGAGTTCTCAAATAAGGCTGCAGCATTGTGGATAATGCGTCTCCATGCCTCCCGATGTGAGGCCAGGGCGGACCACTGTTGGTGATCAATTTGGCCGAGCCTGAGATGTTGTTTCAGGGAGTCTTTGTATCGCTTTTTTGGAGCGCCCCTCTTACGCTGACCCGTGGCGAGTTCACCGTAGAGTAGTATTTTTGGGAGGCGATGGTCCTCCATCCTAGAAATGTGCCCTGCCCAGCGCAGCTGTGTTCTCAATATCATGGCCTCAATGCTGGTGATCCCTGCTTGCTCAAGGACAGCAACATTCGTCACATAGTCAGTCCAGTGTATATTTAGGATTGTGCGTAGAGAGCAAAGAGAAATATGCCTCTTTCTTTTCTTTCCTATCCTTTTGCACACCTTTAGTGAGGACAGGGAGATCCTAGTGCCAAAAGTACGTACTCTAAATCCTACACTTCTCAATTTTTTTCCTAATGTTTGCATTTCAAGGGAAGAAAAGAGTGGCTTAAGACTGTGATCCTAAATACCACATCCCTAACCCAGCCCATGAAGGTTTTGATTTCTAGGCAATATATGATTTGGAAAATGGCATTTGCATTGAAGCCTGCCTTTGGGACTTGCAGATCACGTCCTTACTTGAGTCCCATGCCATATCAGTGATCAGAGATACCAGTGGGGTAGAATTCCAAGACATAGTTGTAGTATGTGGGGAAATAATCATTGTAATGTAAAAGCAATCTTGTGTACCTCATTCACAATCTTAGATAAGTCTAGGGTTTTTCCCTGCATGCATTTTGTTCTCCCAAAATTCCCTTCTCTTACTTCACTGGGCACTTCTAGACAACTAGAAGTGCTGGATGATTCACACATGACCTAATTTGAATTTTATTGCTTTTGTGTAACTTGCCTTTTCTTCTGAATCTGACTCTCCATGAGAATGGATGCATTTTAAGTTTTCCTGTAACCATGCCATGATGCATCGGAACCCAGCCCAGGGCTGTAGGCTGGTGAGTCTCTCTTACCCATTCTTAGTCAGTTAGGGACCTTTTCTTAAGTTTGTTTTAATATGTAGATTGAGACTGATATACCTTCAGTAAACTTTGTTTTGCATTTAAAACTGACTCCTTTGTTTTGTAATGAGTCTAATTTAACTGGGGGATCCCAGACCTCTGATGATAATTGAGCTTAAGTCTGCTTCTTAATCGCACTCTGCATAAAGCGTGAAGTCAAATGTGACTGAATGATTTTAACTCTTTTTAAATGAAGATAATTCTTGTTGTTTTTAAAGGACTAGATCCTGCAATTTTATTTTTAGACTCATTACCTTCCTACAATAGTCATGTTAGTCTGGAATATCAGTATGCAAAAAGATCTTGTAGCACATTTGAGACTAGAGAGATAGAAGCTATAGCATGAGCTTTTGTAGACTTAGGTCATGTCTATACAAGCAGAGGAAAATATGAACATGTCTGAAAAGGCAGGTGTTCACAATGATGCGACATGGCCAAAAAAGCCCCCCTAAACTTCGTATGAACCCCCCCCCCCAGCCAAATGGCAGCTATGAGTGATTTACTCATGATTTTAAATCTGCTGCTGCCAATTTTTTTTTAAAAAAAAAACAGTTTCCCAGGTGCATACAAGCAACACTTCGTATTTACAAATAAAACAAGTATAAAATCGCAATTTGATCGACTTACCAGACCCTGGCGTAGCCAAAAATCTAATATGGCGGCCGCAGCTGCTTTCCCTCTTTGCTTGCTCCACCCTCTATGGTCATCCAGCCAATCAGATTGTGCTGCCTGTTTGTATCTGTGCGAGCGTGAGTGTTTAAATGGTTGGACAGTCGGAAGGTGAACGGAGGTTTTCAGATAATCTGCACAAAGCACCAGATGTGGCGCACATGGACTTTGCAGTGGATTTGGCTGCCCCCCTTCCGAATGACATGTACTTTTGCTAACAGCCATTTGAATGGATCACTGATCTTTCTCATCGCATACGTATTATTTTGACCGTATAGACAGACCCTTAGTCTAGTTCAGTCTCTGGACTTTTTCGGATGGCGATTTGTAACGCAAGAAGGCTCGGCCCTCTTGCGAGGCTGCTGTGCGGTGGGGGAGCCATTTTGGATGATGCCATCCCCCTGCTGATTCTGTTCCGGAAGAGCTGGGAGGCTGCAGTGCCATATTTGGCCATTACCTAATCACAGTCAACTTTCGGAAGGGGGGCAGCCAAATCCACTGCAAAGTCCATGTGCGCCACATCTGGTGCTTTGTGCAGATTTTCTGAAAACCTCCGTTCATCCACCTCTGGAAGTACTAGTGGAGCTGGCGTTGGTCCTCATTCCATTCTCAAATGTAGGAGAACGACAAGTAAGACTAAAACACCAACCAGTGCTTCAACCAGGGACCCAGTGATGTCAGATGCATGACTATACAGTTGTACCCTGGAGATATGGCCATGCCCCCGGCTGTCATCTCCTCCACCTCCTCAACATCATCATCTTTATTTATACCCCACATTTTTTAAAATGAAAAGAGGGGGAAAAACTTGAACTCAAGATGGATTACAAATTAAAATAAGTAAAATATAACTAAAACCATACAAAAGATCAACATTAAAATAGGAATTAAACTATTAAACATACAATTAAAAATTATAAATTTTCTCTCCACTGGGTGAGATTATGCAAGTTTTCTGTATTTTTTTCAGTTTTTTACAGTTGAGACATTTTTTCTTTAAAATGCAAAACACGTGTTTTCATTTTTTAAAAAATCTGTGCAAGCATGTTATTTCATGTGAAAAAAAAAGTTGTACAAACAAATATTTGACAAAAAGAGTCCCAAAATGCCAAAAATCACATGGCATTGACCAGTTTCTCCAGGAAGTATCTAGATGTATTGAGACACATCAAGCACATTTGGAAATATTCTTCATAAACTACACTTCACCTGTTTCATTTTGGGGGCATGTGAACATTCCACACCATACTATCTGACCTCAAAAACTGTCTTAAAAAACAGCTGAACTCTTGATTGGTTGGTTATTTATAAGTTAAATTTCAGTTTCTCAGTTGTTAAAGGTTTAACAGGTTGACATTGGAACATAGCTTAGAGTTCCATGGTTAGAATTTTGGACTAATTTTCCCATGAAATAAACAACATTTCAGGAAGACTGAAAAACAGTTCCTTGAAGACTGGGGATTGTTCAATTGTTACCTGCATCTTTGAGGGTGTGTGTGTGTGTCAGTCATTCCCATCCTCGTCTTAGAGAAAGACTGTATGAATTCTGAGTTTTGTTTTGAGTGCTGGTTTTGACCTATAAAGTACTTAAAACATCAGTACTTAAAGAAACCTCTAGTTCCATGTATACATATATTTTGTCTTGAGTTTTAAAAAAAACAGATATTGAAACAATGTATAGACTAGCAAGGCTTAAAAGTAGAACAAAAAAAATCTATATTGTGCTCATCCAAAGTGAAGCAATGAAGAGACTAATCCAGAGTAGTGGGACTTTTTCAGGCTACTCGTACCGCACAAGAAGACTCCGGGGGAGCAGTTACACGGCAGAATAAAGTGTGTGAAATTCTGGATTACCATCCTTTCACATCAGCAGTGGATAGTTCACATCTCTCTCTCTGGCTTTTCTTTGCAAATGAAGATTCAGGAAGGACTCATCCCGCGCTGTCTGCAAGCGCTCTGATGACTAAAAAGGACAATCTGAGATAGACAAGTCCGGTTGCAGAAAGCACAGCAGAAGGTCTCCTTGGGTGATGTTTCTGGGTTGTGATTTTTTCTGTGTTGTCATTTGTCTTCAAGCCTTGTTTGGCGTGAATTGTCAAATAAGGCTGCAGCATTGTGGATAGTGTGTCTCCATGCCTCCTAATGTGAGGCCAGGGCGGACCATTGTTGGTGATCAATTTGGCCAAGCCTGAGATGTTGTTTCAGGGAGTCCTTGTATCATTTTTTTTTTGGAGCGCCCCTCTTACGCTGACCCGTGGCAAGTTCACCGTAGAGTACTATTTTTGGGAGGTGATGGTCCTCCATCCTAGAAACGTGCCCTGCCCAGCACAGCTGTGTTCTCAATATCATGGCCTCGCTAAATTGGAACATGCGTTGAGTTTCGCCTTTCTCTCGTTCACATAAACAAAGGAGGGAGCATGGCCTCCAGAGCATTAAAACCAGGCAGGAGGCAGAGAGGAAGCAAGGAGGGGGGCAATGTGATGGGGAAAGAAACTGTAAGTTCGTAGCTTTGTCTGTATATAAAGCAACAAAAAAGGAGTGGAGTAGGAGAGAAATAATGACAAAGGAGGGAAGGAAAGCAACCGAGATCCCTGCAAGCTGAGCACACTGCTTCTTCTCTCACGTGCACACATGCACACAAACACATACACACACACACACATACAAAAGAATGATCAAAGCAGCTGAGATTCTGTTCTCTGTGCCAGGTGATCAGACTGCTTCTCTCTCTCCCTCTCCCTCTCCCTCTCTCATGCCAGTGCACACTCATGCGTGCACATACACAAAAGAACAATCGAGCAATCAGCCGGTGGAGCGATCAGTTGGTGGAGGGAGAGAGGAACAAGTAATTATAAGTAAGCCAGCTGGCTAGATCTTTTCAAGCCTTATTTCTTGCAAATCCACCCCCTTGTGTGTGTGTGTGTGTGTGTGTGTGTGTGCATGTGCCATGCAACCCCTCCCTCCTTGGTCAATTCAACCAATCAGGACTAAGCTTCACTGTGGCTATTTTGGAAAGACTGCTGGTAGTTTCCACTGCCATAAGCGAAATGGTCGTTCACACAGTTGATAGTGCACTAACTTGCACTACTTTTCAAAAAAGGCGGGGGAAATAGTGAAAGCTGATACTGCACGACTTATGGTTTTTTTCCCCCCTCCTTCTGAATATGGCGACTTTGATCTGAAAGATGTGAGAACTATTAGGACTCTGCGAATTCTTAGAGGATTTATTTTGCCATGTAAACAGCCCCCAGGAGAGGTATGCCACTATCACATGGCAGGGGGTCTGTTTTGGACTACGCCGTCCCTCTCTCGGCATTGTCCGCATCAGTTCCATATTCGATTGAAGGCAACTGCACCTTTTTTACTCACAGAAGTTGTCCGTGAGTAAAAAATGGTGCGGTTGCCTTCAATCAAACATGGAACTGACACGGACAATGCCGAGAGAGGGACGTTGTAGTCCAAAATGGACCCCCTGCTGCACGATAGTGGCGTACCTCTCCTAGAGTCTTCTTGTGTGGTAAGACTAGTCTGAAAAAGTCACTAGTTTCATAATCAGGGTGCCACCACATAAGAAGTCCTGTCCTATGCTCTTACCAACCTAACCTCAATTGGTGATGAGAAACAAAACAGGTTTTCTGGAAAGAGGGATGAATGTAAAGGGAAGTCCCTCGGTGGAGGGAATCACTGTTATATATGTTTGTTAAGTCTTATGTAGTAATTGTATGGGTTTTTTTATTTTTAAAAATTAATAAAATTATTAATTAAAAAAAAGAAACAAAACAGGGACTCAGACAAAGAGCATATACTACAGGCAGGTACAAACAGAGGGAGCAGTAGCCTCCCCCCCACACACACTTTTTTATTATGTTGTTGTTAACTGTCATCAAGCCAAATTTGATTTATGGTGACCCCATGAATGAGAGAACTCCAAGTCACCCTATTATCAACAGCCCAGCTCAGGTCTGGCAGACTTAGGCCGATGGCTTCCTTGACTGAGTTTATCCACCTGGGATGGGGTCTTCCTCTTTTCCACTGCTTTCCACCTGGCCAAGTAATATTGTCTTTTCTAGTAAGTCATGTCTTCCCATGATATGTCTAAAGTACAACAGTCTCAGTTTAGTCACCTTGGCTTCTAGGGAGAGTTCAAGCTTGATTTGCTCTAGGGCCCATCTATTTGTCTTTTTAGCAATCAATGGTGTCTGTAGAACACTTCTCCAGCACCACATTTAAAATGAGTTGATTTTCTTCCTGTCAACTTTATTCATTGACTAGCTTGCAGAACCATTCATAGAAATTGGAAATACGATGACATGAACAATTCTAACTTTAGTACTCAATGATATGTCTTTATACTTCAGAATATTGTCCTTTGAAGCCCTAGTCTTCTCATTTCTTGATTGTAGTCTCCATACTGACTAATGACTGAACCAAGATATGCCCTAAATCCAGTAACTGGCATAAATAACCTAAAGGCACTAGATCCCATCTGATCTTGCAAGCTATGCAAGATCACAAGTCCAGTTATTAGCCCCAAATAGTACCCATTTAATTTATGGAATTTTAATTGTAAATTTCATTGATTGAATGTGTCTACTGTAGTTCGGACTAAAGTTAGATGCCTTAGAAAGTTGTGTTGAAGATCTATTTTTTCGCTATATTTTATTGCATCATTTGGTTTGTGCTTCAGTTTCTGGTGTTTCAGTTGCTCTACCTCATAAGTGTGCATGTGTTTGTGCACACACACACACACACACACACTTGCCTTCAACTCTCCTGTCAATTTATGGAGACACCATGAATTTTCATAGGGTTTTCTTAGGCAAGGAATATTCAGAGGTGATTTTGCCAGTTCCTTCCTCTGAAATATTGCCTACAGTGCCTGGTATTCATTGGCAGTCTCCCATCCAAGTACTAACCAGAGCTGATCCTTCTTAGCTTCCAAGAGCAGATGGGAGCTGCTGCCTTTATAAATACATACAAATAAATACACAATCCATTTCCAGGAGATGTTGCCATGGGAAGGATCTATGCATTTGATCATTGCACATGCTTCCTCTGCTTAGATGTCATCCTATCAGCTTGGCTCCTGAGTCTAACCATATGTAAGTAGTTTCCCACATTACTCTAGGTACTTATAAATTAGTGAATCTTGGGGGTACCTCAACGCCATCCATTTTGTAAGAATGCAGGGGGGAAATGCGCAAATTCCTTTAAGGGGACATAAAAAAGGAAGCTTGATGAGTATGAGCCATAGAAGCTTCCAAATCTGTTCCTACTTCCAGCATGTTGGCATGCTTTGTGAAAAGGAAGACTATTACACAAATGGTGGATTTTTGAAGGCTCCCCCAACCCGTTTATCATAGTTTACAGCTGTAGTGAACAGTTTGATTTAGCCACTAATTTCTAATTATAGCTTACTGAGGGTGGAAGAGGTTGTCAGTTTTTCATGTGTCTTGGTGAGAAAGAATGATTTAACTATTTTTAGCACCAACCAAATTGTCTTATTGTGCTGGGAAGCTAACTATAGTAACTTGCAACTACTTGAAAAAAAATAAGTGTAATGAACATAATGAGCTAATTTATGCAGGAATATTGAATAAGCACATAAATCATTGCTTTGTTTGGGCTAAAGTAAGTAGAGACAGATAGATGATATAGATGATAGATAGATGATAGATAGATAGATGATAGATAGATAGATAGATAAATAGATAGATAGAAATGTAGACAAATGTTATCATTTAGTGTTAGGGAGAATCTCCTTCATGCTGCCCCTACCCCACCTCCATAATCCCTTTCCCTATCTGGAAACCACCCTTTGTAATGTTGATCTTAGCTATTTTTTTTCCTGCATTCTGTATCCTCTTTGTCCTTTTCTACCACACACACAACAAAAATCAATTATTGACAGATCAAGATCAGAGGGGGAAATGGTCTAAAATGAAAAACCACAAATGTTAGGTATCTTTCAGGGTCTTTTATAATTGAGGAGATGTGACCTTAAGTGTCAGAATGGGAGGGGGGCAGATCTAGGGGGCTCTAGTTCGCCTGCATTGTCTGCTAAAGGGAATAGACACACGGGTGTGCTATGGTGTCTAACAACTGAATTTAATTCCTTTTTAACACATAAGGCCGAAAGCCGAAATCTTATAAAGACGACTTCTGAAGTGGACCAGCTGTCCAGGCCTTTTAAACAATCTGTACTGCTGTCTTCCCCTGTTTGTCCTGGTGCTTATTGCTTTGATTGATGACTTAGCGTGTGGAAAACGACCACCTGAATTCTCTGAAGGGTGGTCAGTGTACATTTGACCCTTAGAGGCCACAGATCAAATTTATATGCATTTCAATAACTTTGTTTTGATACCTGATGGAAGCAGGGGGGAATCATTCACACCGGCAGGGGGAAGAAGGAAGATTAAATATTTATGCTTGAGAGCATATTTGAAAGGATCTTAAGTGACTGCTGTCACTGCTCTCTTGGTCAGCCACTCTTAGTTCTTCAGTTCTTTTGGCTTTTCATCTCAGGAAGGGTAAAAATATATATTCTTTTGAAGAAGCAGCTATTCTTATGAAGAACCTCTGAGAGGATTTCTAGCAAGGGCCTTTTTAAAGAGAAAGTTATCCAACAGTTAACCACTGCAACATAGTTAGGACAAAAATACATTAGGTGGAATTCTGTAAGACTGGAGGAAGGTTACCCAACCCAATGCTATCCCCATAATGTAATGAAAACATGATGGTGATAAGTAAACAGTATAACATACATGGTAGAAAAAAGAATTATCTATAAGGGCTTTACTCTGAACATTATATGCTAGATAAAGACCAGGAGCCTTCCATCTATTATACTGGTAGAATCTTAGAGTTGGAAGGGACCACAAAGGCCATCTTCTCCAACCCTCTGCCATACAGGAATACATAATCATAAAGCACTCCTGAAAAATGCCCATCCAACCTCTGTTTAAAGCTCTCCAAAGGTGGAGAGTCCACCACCCACTGACACAATTAATTCCACTGTCAAACAGTTCTTACAGTTAAAAAGTTCTTCCTAATGCTTAGGTGGAATCTGTTTTCTTGTAATTTGAATCCATTGGCTTGTGTTCTAGTCTCTGGAGCAGCAGAAAACAAGCTGGCCACTTCTACATGACACCAATTCAGAAAGTTAAAGACTGCTGTCATGTCTCCTTTCAGTTTTGTCTTCTCCAAGCTGAAGAGATACAGCTCCATAAATCATTCATATTCAGGACAGGAGGCCACCATTAGAACAGAATACTGGGAAAGAGAATAGTTCCCAGTAGGAAAGGGGGTCAGACAAGGCTGCATTCTATTAATCTATTTGTTCAATATCATATGCAAAATATCATGCGCATTGCAGGTTTAGACTTGGAGGAAGGAGGAGTGAAAATTGGAGGAAGGAATATCAGCTATATAAGATATGCAGACAACACCATACTACTAGCAGAAAACAACAAAGACTTGAAAGAATTACTGAAGAAAGTCAAAGAAGAAAATTATGTGGCAGGCTTACTGTTGAATGTTAAGAAAACCAAAATAATGACCACAGAGGATTTACATAAATTTAGTCTACACTATGAGAAATAGTTAGGTTTTCCAGATTTTGGATCAATGATTGATCAGAACAGAGGTTGCAGTCAAGAAATCAGAAGAACACTATGACTGTGAAGGACAGCAATGAAAGAACTAGACAAGATCCTAAAGTGCTAAGATGTAAAACTGAACACTAAAGTTAGGATCATCCAAGCCATTGTATTTCACATCACCATGTATAGAAGTGAGAGCTGAACAGTGAAGAAAGCTGATAGAAAGAAAATCAATTAATTTGAGATGTGGTGTTGGAGAAGAATTTTATGGATACTGTGGACTGCCAAAAAGACCAATAAATGGATCCTAGCACATATCAAGCCCAAACTCTCCCTGGAAGCCAAGATGAGTAAATTGAGATTGTTGTACTTTGGCTACATCATGAGAAGGCATGACTCACAAGAAAAGACAATAATTCTAGGAAAGGTGGAGGCAATAGAAAGAGAGGAAGGCCACATATAAGATGGATAGTCTCAATGAAGGAGACCATGGCCCTGAGCCACCAGGACCTGAGCAGAGCTGTTGAGAACAGGGGGTCTTGGAGGTGTCTCATTCACAGTGTCACTGTAAGTTGAAGTCAACTCAAAGGCAGGTAACAACAAATAATTCCTCGTAAGGCTTGACTAAGACCCTTCTCTAGTATTGAACATGATGTTACTGCAGCATTGTGAGACTAAGGCCATGTTCGCACAGGCCAAAAACATCATACTCACCAAGTATCTGGTGCTGGCAGGTCTCATGACAGATGGTACTTCCAGTGAGGTAATGAAGTTTTTATTCCTAAACCTGACTTTGCCCCACACAAAGCAAAGTTAGGGGAAAATTCTGGTGTTGTCTGGAAACTCCAGAGAGACCTCAGATTCTTTTAGCATGCAGACAGCTGGATCAGGTCCAATTCAGCCAATCCAGTTGCCCACAACCAAAAACCACACCACCCCCTTCCCCATGCTGAGCAGTGCAGGGAAAGGGGATGGCCTGCCTTCAGAGCCACTGCTGCTGCCTCCTCACATGCAGGAGCTCCATGGAAAACCTGCCTGGCATGTTGTTGCCTCTGCTTAGGCCAGAAATGGGTGCCTGGACATGTGATCACCAAGGAAGGTGTTGCTCTTCCCCCTTGTTGTTGGTCACATGGGTGTCCCATCTCTGCCCTCCGCAGAAGCGGCAGTGCACCGGGCAGGCTTTCAACAGAGCTCCTGCTCATGAGAAGGAAGCAGCTCTGACACGATCCATCCCCTTCCCTGTACTCTTGCCTCTACCACCTCACTGGCCAAGTGGCCATAGAAATCCTGCCTGGCATGGTCACTTCTGCTGAGGGCAGAAATGGAGCATCCATGCAATCAACAAGGAGGTGGTGGAGTGACCACCTTCTTTTGATCACATGTCCAGGTACCCTAATCTCCCCTCAGCAGAAGCAACGCCACCAGCCAGGCTCTTGCAGGGAGCTTCTTGGTTGGTGAGGCAGCTGCAGCACCGGGGACAAGGGGATCAGCCATCTGGGCTGATGTGGTGGTGGCCCGGCTGGTCTGTGTGGACAGCACTCTGCCACTGCACTGGATTGTGATGACACAATTGGGCCCTGTGCATATGTTCACCATTGTGGTCCATTCTGGAGCATAATGGTCTGGAATGGCTTCGAACTAAGTGGCCGGTTAGGACACAGCCTAAGAAAGGCCTTGGGGTAATATACATAAAACTTACCTTTCTGGCAAGTGGACAGAACCAGACAATCCCAAATTGATGCAGTGGACCAACACATCCAACAAGCTTCCTTGCTACAACATTTAGGTGGGACGTATTTGTATGAATCTCTGGAGTTAGTGTGGTATCAAAAGCAGGGCTTACAAAGTTATCTTTTAAAAATAGTTCTAAGGGCCTCCAAAGAAGTTAGTTCCATTTTAAATAAATATTTACTTTTCATTGTTCAGAAATAACTAGTTACTTTAGAAAAAACTGTGAATGTTACAAACTACTGGTCTGTGGTACAGTACACACTGAAGTAGCAAGCAACAAAAACCCTGTAATTAAAAAGTATAAACAGCTATTATTATAATATAAAAAGAATGAAATTATCACATTATGTTACATGTGTAATATCACTTAATTCTGCCTTGACTGTTATGAAAATGAATGAATGACAAGTAATTCAATATTTATAACAGGTTCTGTCAGGTATGCCCACATGCAGACAGGTAGTACTCATTATACGCATATTCCTAAAAACTGAAACTCCAGCTATGTAAATCAAAACTTCTCTATGTGACATAAGGCTAATAACATATATAATTAAAATCCATGTGTTCCCCATATCTCTAATTATCAGCCTTCTGAAAAGTCCTGACACCTGTTCATTTGTACTTTATCAGAATACACTTCATTTCTGATCCAGAAAATGGATCCTATATAAAGACTTGTGGGATAGAGATACATTAGGCCAATACACTATTAAATCAAAAGAATTACTAATAAAAGAAGGTTGGAATGTTAACTGGTTTACTTACCAACAACTGCAGAATAAATTTAAAACAGACAAGAAAGAATTTGGTTTCATGGAAGAGGAAACAGATTTAGATAAAATAATCTGGGAGGAGAACAAAAAGAAAATAGCGAAACTTTATAACATATTCCTGACTAGAGAATTAGAAACAGAAATGGTCAGAGACGCAGTGACCAGATGGGCCAGAGACTTTGGAGAGGTTATTACAATGGACGAATGGGGGAAAGCCTGGAAAAAGACAAAATCCTTCTCAGCGTGCCAAGCACTGAAAGAAAACTTTTTCAAGATTAGTAATAAGTGGTATTTAACACCCCAAAAGTTAAATAAAATCTATGGAACAAGACACAAAGAATGCTGGAAATGTGATAAAGAAGAAGGCTCTCTGATGCATATGTGGTGGCATTGCCCAATCATAAAGAAGTACTGGTTGAAAATACATAAATTGATACAAAGAATATTCAAAATTACAATCCCCTTTAACCCCAAATTATATCTATTGAACCTTACTTCAGTTTTAGAACAAAACAACGGGAAAAAAATATTGGAGACTAATTCTGTACTTGTGTATAGCAGCAAGGATGATTTTGGCAGCCAAATGGAAGATTGAAGAGCAACCTCAAATAGAAGATTGGATATTTAAAATACTTGAAATGAGGGATAACGACATTTTAACACACATATTGAACAAGAAAGGTCCAGAAAAAAATAAAAGGAGAATGGTCTCCAGTAACTGACTTTTGTAAAAATAAGATGGGATAGCAATATGGAGATATGAAGATATGAAGAAAATTTAAATTAAAAAAGGGAAAGAGAGCAAATAAACAATAAAAATAATTATGCAAAATGGTCTATGATTAGAAGAACCTGCTTAAAAGGATTCATAACAACAAATATATTTAAGTCTAGTTTAACATGAAGAAGAAATATAGACTAAGGAAATAAAAAACTCTTTGAGGGGGGTTTACAAAGGAGGTCAGGGTTTTATTCTGTTAATAGATTACAAAATACAATTGCACATTTTGATGATGGGGGAAAATGTAAAATGCAACTTTTATAAGTTTATCCAATTTGATGTGGAAGAAGACACCCATACTTTGTAATCTTGAAATTATAATAAAAATATTAGATTTTAAAAAAAGAATACACTTCATTTCTACTGGACACATTCAGTGTCACTACAGTGGCAACAGTGAGAGACGATAACTCCGCTATCAGTGGAGTGATGAATCCTTTCTGGATTACAGTCCAAACTTTAAAGCTAACCAAGGTGCTAAGCCACATCCCCCAAGCAGGTTCAGACCTTGGTTAGCTCCTCCAAAATTTAGACTAAAATACAGAGTAGCTTTACTGCCCTACTGATATTGGAGCCACCAGACACCCCCAAATGGTAAATGAACTTTGTCTTTTCCTTTGTCCAGATATGGATACAGCTGTCCCTGCATGAGGCTTGGATCCAGAGCTTGGGAACATTACTAGATCTCCCAGAGCCCACCAGACCAAGTCTGCTCTTTTAAAGAAATTATCATTCCAAACCCCAAAATGTAGTTACAGTTCTTAGGGTAGCATAACAAAATAATTTAAAGGCAACTCTTTGTAACCCCAGGACAACAATGTAATTAATGGTTACCTTTAGATACTTTTAAAAAAACATAAATGCTACAAGTTGTTAGCCTGTGATACAAATCATACTGTCCTCTGCTCCATCTCATCCTTGACTCAACACTTGCAACAGACCACAAAAAAAAACAGCATTACCTCTTGAACCATGTGATATTCCTCCTCCACCTTTAAGAGAGGCCACATCCTTGTAACTATAAAAGTAACACTAATGATAATGTAAAAGGAGTGATGTTTTCTCTCATTAAACTGCAGCTGTAATACTAGGGGAAGCAAATAATTTCAATTTATTATCATTGTCATTGGTGAAAGGAATTAATTACAAATTACTAGCTATTTCTTAGAAATTACTTCCAAGCTCTGAATAAAGTGAATGTGTGGAGAATAATGTCCAAAGTATCCACTTTCACACAATAGCATATGTATGTAACATACACGACTGGATGGATAGTCAAGAGCAATTCCCATTGGATTATTCTCTAACCTTGAACTTCAACAAGCACATTGCATTTAGTAATAAGTTTCCACATTTTTTTTAATTATATGCATTATTTTTGTCTTCCTTTCTTCCTGTTTCTTTCTATGTGGATGTAGCCATGTCATTATTTTTATGACTGTAAACATTTTCAGTCACACCAAATGATAAAATGTAATGTTCTTTTTTTTTTCCACAACTGGATCATCTTTTAGCTATATTAATCAGTCTAAATCATGGTTCCTATCCACCAAAGCTCCTGGATTATTCTGTTTATACTCACATAGTCTGTATAACACCCACTCAAGTCAAATGTTCATCATAAATTAAAGTGAAGCACATACTTAAGTGTTTTGATGACTCACCACAGCTTAAGTACCAGATGCTGTCCTGTCTGTTGTATTACATTTGGGCAGATGACTTCATTCCATGTTGTCTAACTTAATGTTTATAGGCAACATGGCAGCCTTTCTTATTTTCCTATACATATATGTTATGCAACTTTTGACTTTTCAGAACTCCTATGGATAGCCTTATATTGTTTCATGATGTCTCATTTGGAGGCCCTGTACATTTTTAAAATACCAAATCTTCTCTGAAGATGGCAGCTACAGATGCAGGTGAAACGTCAGGAATAAACTCTTCCAGAACATGGCCTCACCGCCTGGAAAAAAAACACAAAAAACCTAAGGAAGAAGACAGATTACAAGAAGTCTTTCCAGGTGTGCTATGAGTATCTGTACCGAGGCATTAAGTTAAATATCAATTACCTGAAGTATAGGTAAAAATAATGCTATGTGTATCTTCATCTATTGGTGTGTATCAAAGAAAGAAATAGCTAGAAAGCTAGTGTGTCTGTGGAGGGACAACTAGTTTAATGAGAAAGAGAGAGTTTCCCAAATTAAAAAACACTTGAGAGTTAGAAAAACTCTCCAGCAATTACATTACAGTAATCCAAACAGGGGGCCTGTCTATATCAGGGGGGGAATGTGGATTGATGCGTACTAACACCAATTTGAAGCAGCTTCGATTTGTTTTTATGGTTTATTCGCAAAATCGCAGGTATGCAAGGCTATCTGCTTTTGCTGTCCCAATGGACATGTCTGCGAATCAAGGTGGGAGGCATGAGTGAATTACTCATGTTTTTATTGTTACCAGTTGCTGTCACTGAAAGAATTTTTTTCAAAAAAGCATACCTCAGGTGCAAAAGGCATCATAGGCCTTCAGATATCCTTTAGCTCATTTTCGGTTGGACTCACCCTGAGTTTTCTGCCGGTATCTCTCTGGTCTCTGTCTCACTTGTTTCATTGCTGCAAGAAATCCAGGGGGCTGGTTTAGCTCCAACTCATAAGAAAGGGTGCTTAGGATAGATCATGTCTGCCGTCCTTCATTTCCCCATTCCAAAGATCAACCAGAGCTTCAACAGGATTGCCAAAGCAGCAGGGAACTCCCCAAGAGCCATCAGGAATCCATCTAGGTCCGACTCCTGCATTGGTTCTGAGTCCTGGAAGGTCTAAACCTGACCAATAAGCAATCTGTCTATGATAATGGAACAATAGAAAACTTCTCCATTCCCAGATCACCATCATCTCCTCCCATAAAGAAAACAATGTCTAGAGTATGTCCAGCAGCACAAGTGAGGCCCAGTACCATTTGGGACAAGCCCATGAAGTTCTGAGCCACTCCCAACAGAGTAGCCTAAGCATGGATGCTGAACCCAACATCACAAGCCTCAGGGACTCCAACACCACTTCCAAGACCACACCAACTAGCTCAGGAAGGGAGACTGTTGAGCAGCAGGGTGGGCAGTACACCAACAAAATCTCTAATTTGTCCTGGCCACACACCTTCAAATAAACACACTCAAAAACTGCAGACTGAAGGACAGGGCATCTGGTCAGGGGGATATTATCCCAATAGAGCACTGCAACTCCTCCTCCCTAGCACCCAGGTCTCATCACCTGCTGTCCAGAGAATCCTGGTGGGCAAAGTTAAGAAAAAGTAACCCTGCCTCCCTAGCCTCATCCAACCAAGTCTCTGTAATACATATCAGGTTAGCACCTCCATCTAGGATTGAATACTGAATGGCAGCTGTTTTACCATTTACTGACCTTGTGTTGTTGGTTTTTTGTGCAAATGACATTCTCCTCAAATTCTCAAAGTATGAAAAATTAATTGTTTGCACAGAACTCTCTTTCCCAGTAAAATCATTAGAAATCTTTTGTTTTTGATGGAGATAATCAAATAAGCCTAAATTTACTGGTTTAATTAAAACCCAGTAGCTTTACAAAATATCTAATTCTGAATTAAAACTGTTGAAACTGGTTTGTTGACTCAAACTAGGCATTTCTTCCATGTGCTCAGCAAGAATGAGACTCACTTATGGGTACTGTCATGAAAAATGTCTCTACTTTAAAATTTGCAACAGCACCACACTACCCAAATGTTTATGGACTTCTTTCCCATCCCAAAAACAAAATAAAGGTAGGGAATAATAGACAGGAATTGTGAGCAATCTGGATAGTCATATCTTCATCAGAAGCTATTTGACTTACCTGCTAAACTGAAGTTGGTCACAGCTGCTACAAAATTTGTTTGCAATTGCCTTCTGCAAGTTTCAATATAATCACAGCAAGAAGAGGAGGAAAAAAATCTGGTTAAAAAATGGGGGAGGTGGAGGGAAACAAAAATGCCAAGCAACACTGAGACCAAAAGTGAGCCTCCCCTATGAGCAAAGTAAATGATTTAGTGATGTTGTTTTTACGTTAAATGAGGCAGGAGATCACAAACTAAAAACCACTTAAATATGATTTTAAAATTAATTATGCTTCACCCCCATAATAGTGTTTAAATTGCTTTTAAATTGGCTATCATGTATGGGCTTTGCTACATAGTAAATGTGGTTTTCTGTGGAACTGAAGATGAACCAGGACTGGTTTACAAGAACAGACCACAAATGGTATTGCTAGATACAAGTCATGAAAAGACTTGGCCATAGAATATCAAGTGTATCACCTAATATCTGTTATAGGCGCGCACTAATTTTGTTTTTGGTGTCAAAGTATATTTAATAATTGGGCTGCATTTACTGGTGGTAATTAGTCATTTCTACATAGCCAGTGCAAAGAAACCTCTAAATGTTTACTTAGAGATTAGCTCCACTGTGATCCAGGGAGTTTCCTCTTGAGGAAGGGGGCATAGGATTGCAGACTGGCTATATATTTTATCTAAATCATTTTGAAAAGTGAAAGCAACATTTCTAGTTGCCTAAAAATGAAGAAACTGGACCAAAAATTCTAGTACAATGTGATTGTAAAAGGTAAATTTGTCATGGGAATCTCTCTGATGGAACAACTCAGTTCTCTTCTATGCTAAAATAGAAGAACAATTTTTTATTATGGTCATAAACCAGCACAAGAGGGTGGGGGTACATTACATTAAAAACATTAAAAATAAAATTTACATATATTTAGAATGTAAAATAACTTCCATTAAAAACTGAAAACATGCAATTAAAAGAATATGAAGTAAAATACATGTATTTACAATATAAAATGGATATATTGTAGGGGGGAAATTAAATAAATAATATATGGAGCACCCTACCCATCGATTTACAAAGCAATACTCATCGAGTCTAGTCTGTGACACTGGTCATCATCTGACAAATTTTAAGTATTGCTGCTGAAAACCTAGCTAGAGGGCAAGGCTATGCAGGTTGTATAGATGTGCCCCTTTGCATGTATTATTTCAATGTGCAGGGGGGGCTTGAGTCATTCCTCCTCAATTATTTAGTGCATGGTTACAGACTGTATATGTCCAGATCTAGACTTCTATGCACATGCTGTATATCTAGCTGTTTGGGGCACTGTGTGGGTAAAGAGATTCTGCAACGTGAATCTGTAAACAAAAGAGTCCTTCTTGATCAGACCAAAAGCAAACCAGTCCAGCAGTCTGCTTCCCACTGTGGCTAACTAGCTGCCTTTGGAAAGCCTACAATCAAGGCTGAGTACACTAGTATCCTCCAATTCATATTAGCAACTAACCTTCAGAGATGTGCTGCCACTGAACCTGCAGTCAGCATATCACCCTAAGGGGTAATAGCCATCCCTGGGAAGGGATAGCCTGGCCTCAGTGATGAAAGGCTGGTAACTTCCAATGTAAATGAATGCAATGTGATCTATGTGGGGCAGCTTTTAAAGGACAGCATAGAGGCTGCAGCTATACAATATGGAGCTGCTAGAGTTATTGCAGGAACAATCTTGGAACCCCCATGTTGGGTTCTAAAGGAATTGCACTGGCTACCAATAAGTAATCTGATGTCCGGTGTTTCTGCTGACATTTAAAGCTTGAGACCATGATACCTCCTCTTACATATACTTGTCTGAGTACTGAGATGTGCTGGGGAGATCCTCCTTGGAGAGGAATCCATTATGTGGAGAGATGGGAGAACCTTTCTTTCTTGGTTGTGGAATGCTTTCCCTGTGCAGAACACTGGTCTCATTTTGGCACCAAGTCAAAATGTGGCTTTTCACCAAAGCGTGGAACCCAGGCATTATGGTCTGTCTATGTTCTGATATGGTGTACTCTTAAATTGCTTCCACATTGTTTAACTTGCTTTTAAATTATTTTATACTATTAAATTGTCTTAAAATTCTTTTAAATAGATTTATTGCCTGTGCCCTGCTCTGAGATATTTTGATGTTAGGAAGGGTATAAATAGATTACGTAGCTTCTCCAAGCTCTAAGTGGAGGCCCTTCTCTTAGTGCCATCACCTTCCCACTTGCTAGGAATGTTTAGTGGTAACAAGGGGGAGGGTCTTCTTGGTTGGTGTTCTCAGCCTTTGCAACTGCTCCACCACCAAGAAGAATGGGATGGCTCCATCATTGCTGCCCCTCCAGCAGCAAGTGAAAACTTTTCTGTTCCAATAGGAATTTGGGGACTGACTGCAATGGCCTTACAAGAGTGTGTTGTCTTGTTGATTTTATCTTCTGTTTTTAATGGAGTGTTAAAAATCAATTAAATGGATTGTTGTATTTCTGTAGATTGTTTAATTGCATTTTAATATTACATTTATATACTGTATTTTATTGGTGATTTTGTATGTATTTTAATCTGTATTGGCTTTAATATTTTGCAAGCTGCCTTGTAATATTTCGCAAGCAGTCCCAATCCTATCAGGGGGAAGATAGGATATAAATGAATAAAATGAGGAGGAACAGGAGGGGGAAATAAAAACAGTCCCTATGAAAGTTCTTATGAAAGTGTAACATTGTGACAGCCATATTATGTGGTGTAATGTTTGTAAGATGACATACAGTAGTACCCCTGTATCTGCTGATTTGCCATCCACTGATTCAATTATCCACAGATGGCGACAGCAGGGGGGTAGACATAGAAGGGAGGGGAGGAGGAGAGCTTGCCTCCCTCTTCCTTCTCTGCAGATGGTGCGGCGGAGCTGATGGGGGGTAGAAGGAGGGAGGGAGGGAAGAGGTGAGCTCACCACCCCCTCTGGGAGGGTTCTAGTCATGCATGGAGCTTGTGGGGGGTTGGATGGGGGAGGGTTCCAGTGGCATGGCACAGCTGGCAGGGGATTGGACAGGGGAAGGATGCAGGAGGCAAGCTCGCCTCCCCCCTCCCTTCCCTGGGAAGGTTCCAGTGCACAGAGCTGGTGGGGGGTTGGAAGGGGGAGGGATGAGGTGAGCTCGCATCTCCCCACCCTCCTCCGGAAGGGTTCCAGCAGCATTGCAGAATGGTGGGGAGTTGGACAGGGGAGGGAGGGAGGAGGTGAGCTCACCTCCTTTCTGGTGGTGCACGGAGCTGGTGGGGGGTTGGACAGGGGAGGGAAGGAGGGAGGAAGGAAGTGAGCTTACCTCCTTTCTCTATGGGGGGGTGGTTTCTGGTGGTAGCCGCAAGAGAAGTCCAGCATTTGCTATTATCCATGGATTTTGTTATCCGTGGTGGGGCCCAGAACCAATCCCCCACAGATACGGGGGTCCTACTGTACATGCAGTGGAACAGAATGAAGCTGTAACATGTCTGTGCTTCTCATAAGGGGAAATAGGTATATGTTTGTATATCTATATGTGCATATAATTAATAGCCTAAATAGTAATAAGGAACCTGCTCATTTCCCATGTAAATATCCTGAGATTCCAATATTTAAGAATGCTTAAGTGGAATTTTGATTTTAACTCAGCCTGTCCAGTTTAACTACCATCATGAATTGGGCACTCAGTTGCCAAAAGGTGAGAATGGAACCCCAGACAGAATCCAGATTAGCTGACAAGTGGCAAGGACACTGGGTCCTTAAACTGTAAGAGGTCGGGAGGGAAAATCTAGCCTGTTTCAGGAGGAGGAGGCGGCGGCGGCTGATTATAGATGTGGCAATCCCAGTGGACAGCAGAATCAAAGACAGAAGGAAGGATTATGAAATATTGAGACTTACAAACAGTGATTCAGAGCCTTTGGGGAAAGAAAGCAACAGTGGTTCCAATAGCAACAGGTGCTCTGGTAGCAAATCCAAATGGACTGAAAAAACATCTGAATGAAATCACCATAGATAGGATCACAATAAAGCAATTACGTAAAGCAACACTGCTTGGAATGTACCATGTTATCTAAGAATAACTTACTGATTTCTAAATTTTTGGATAATATCTGAATCAATGATGTCACAAAACTCCAGTCACTATCACTTGGCAGACTGTGAATCATCTTCATTATCATTGTCGTCATAGATACTATTGATATCAGGACAGCCATTCAGCAATACTAGATACATAGTGATGGGCACATAGGCATCACCCTTTAAGAATCCTGAAATCCTGCTGAACTTGCTGTTTAGGAAAAAGGGAGGAGATCATTCTAGCTGGAAAGAAATCAGACTGGTTATGAACACCCAGGCTTAGCTCCTCTGTATGTTCTTACTTAGTAAAACCCATTCACTTGATAGAACTGTGGTTTAAAATTTGAGAGATGAGGATATCTTTCAAGAAAATGCATTTGTATTTTCATCTGAAACTAGCATCACCAAGAATGCTTTGAAAAGAACATCTGGATATCCCAAACCCTCCAGTGTTTTTATTCTTCTTCACGATATGCATGTATTATCCACAGAATATATTTGCTTCTATTTCTTCTTCTCAGTAATCTTTTTCCACCAGAAGCTTTGTATTCAGGATGTGACTCCTGAGTGTTAATTATGATTGATTTGCAAGACTCTGAGATGACTGTTTATATCTTCCTTTACCACCAACATGCCCTCAATGACCTTTTCAAAACCATGGGGGGGGGGAAACAAACCCAACATTCTCTAAGCTTTCCATGAAACATCTTGGGAGGGCTGGGAATGGGTGGGGGGAGAAAGAATTCAAGATTTTCATATAGGGACTCTATTTCCTTAATTAAATGGAAGTGTAATAACTTAAAACAGCATGATCCAGTCACTTTAGCTTTTTTTAAAGTCCCATTGATTGTAATAAATACATCTAAACTGACCCTTTGAAATTAATTGAACTTAAGATTGCTTCACTTTGACACGATCATGTTCTTAATTTTCTAGATATAAAGCAAATTTATGACAATTCTAGAGATGTTGTCCATGAGACTCAAAAGACAATTGTATGCCGGTTTACTTGGAATGAGTTCCCATTGTGTCTAATGGAGTTTACTCCCTAGCAAGTCTCTTAAAAGTACTGATGATGATATGCATGTCAGTTAGGTGAACTGGGTAATTTGCAGTGATTTTTTTTTTCATTCCACAAGAGTATGAGAAATTGGGGGCATTTTTGGACAAATTATTTTTTTTCTGTTTTTGAAATTGTACAAAGGTGTTCTTTTGCAAAAAAGCTTGCACAATGTTTTTACACAAATACATTCTTTTTACTACTGCTGCCACTACCCCCACAAAGGCAACAATCTCTTCAATTTCATTGTTGTTATTTGTCATCAAGTCAACTTCAGGCTATTTATCCCATCTTCTCCCTGTTTAGGGACATTTTCACATGGGGAAATTATTCCCCGGGGAGATCGGGACAGAAACAGGGCTGTTCCAGTAGAAGTGCCCCATTTTGCATGCCCCCTTCCTTCTCGCGATCTCCCGTCATCTTCCCTCCGTGCTGCTTCCATTTCTCTCCCGGTAAGCTCTGTGATTTTTTACTAACATTCTCTTTAGAGCCCTGTGGTTCTGTGATTTTTTACTAACATTCTCTTTAGAGCCCTGTGGTTCTGATGATGCAGCACTTTTGGTCCATTTTGCCCCTGGGCAGTCCTCACAATCCCTGGGGCAAAGACAGGGTAAAGCCTGATAAAATGTTTGGTTTTTTTAAATATATATATATACCTACCCAAAACTACTTCTTTCCAGAAAAAAAACGAATTGGGCCCCATTTGATTGCAGGATCCCTTACCAGTGTGCCAGCTCTCACTGCAGCTGTGCAACATTCTCTGAAGCCAGGAAGGAGTCCTGCAGTAAGTGATCAAGGCTGGTCACATGCAGGGGGCCTTGGTCACATGCTGCAGGATGGCTTCCTGGCTATGGAGAGTGAGATGCAGGTGGCGGCAGTGGCTGCAGACAGCAGCCGGCATGCCAGGCTGATCTTCCTCCCATTTTGTCCAGGTAATGGAGGAGGAACAGGACTGATCCCCTGAACAGGGGAGCCGGCGTATTCTGGTCCATGTAGGTGATCCACAAGAACCTAAGTCATGAACTGCCCTGCTCAGAACTTGCAAGTCCAGGGCCATGGCTTTGTTGTTTGAATCAATCCACCTGTCATTCTGTTTCCCTCTTTTCCTATTGCCTTCTACTTTACTGTGCATTATTGACTTTTCCGGTGAGTCATGTTGTCTCATGATATGGCCAAAGTACAACAGTCTCAGTTTAATGATCTTGACTTCCAGTGAAAGTTCAGGTTGATTTGCTCGAAAACCCATTCATGGGTCATTTAGGGGTCCATGTTATCTGAACAACTTTCTTCCAGCACCACCTTTCAAATGAGTTGATTTTCTTCCTATCAGCTTTCTTCACTGTTCTGCTCTCACACCCATAGATAGAAACTGGAAATACTGTGGCATGGATGATTCTAACAATATCTTCTGATGTATCTTTCATGCAGAGTTGCTTTTTAAAAAAAAAAAAAAAATCTCACAGCCATATGGATATGTTGTTGTGTGCCTTCAAGATGTTTCTGAATTATGGCAACACTAAAGCAACCCTATCACAGAGTTTTCTTGGCAAAATTTACTCAGAGGGGATTTGCCATTGCCTTCCTCTGAGGCTAAGAAAGTGTGAATTGTCCAGGGTCACCTAAGGGGTTTCCATGGTGAAGCAGAGATTTTAACTCTGGTGCCCCACAGTCCTAGTACAATACTCAGACCCACTGCACTACATGGCTCTTTCCATGGATATGACTATACAATCATCCCTCCACATTAAGCATTTGAAGACTTGATTAGTCGCAGAGTACTGTATTTGCTGCTAGCTCCACTGCTGCCCTTATATGCAACTGAAAAAATATGTTCTCTCTAGGCATTTCTAGGTACCCCAGCATGATTCTATGGTCAACCTCTGCTAGAAATACCTAAAGAAATGTTCTCTCAGACAAAAACAATAGTGTACTATATTTGTGGTGGGTTTTTTTTCTTTTTCTTTCATGGTGATCCTATGCAGAGTTAACAGAGAATTCAGATTGTCATAAATGAACTCTATTTCATGGATTTTCTGTGGGGCTTTTCCAGGCTGTGAGGCTGTGTTCTGGAAGAGTTTATTCCTGACGTTTCACCTGCATCTGTGGCTGTCTGTTTGGCTAATGGTCCATTATCTGCTGGAAATCCCCCTGTCCCTGCATGTGTTGAGTTTTGATTTTGGTGTTTTTCAGGACTGGTAGCCAAACTTTGTTTACTTTAAGGGTTTCTTCTTTCCTGTTGAAGTTGTCCAGGTGTTTGTGAATTTCAATAGCTTCTCTGTGCATTCTGACATGATAGTTGTTGGCCTGGTCCAGAATGTTGGTGTTTTTAAATAACATTTTATGTCCAGGTTGACACTAATCCTCCTTGCAGGAACTAGCCATTAAAATATACTAATTTACATATCTTCTCCAACAGGGGCTCACAGTATATAAACCCCACACACCCCTACCCAACCATTCTCTGAAGATGCCAGCCACAGATGCAGGCAAAATGCCAGGAATAAACTCTTCCAGAACACGGCCTCACAGCCTGGGAAAAAACCCACAGAAAACCCATAGATGCCAGCTGTGAAAGCCTTCAACTTCATATTGAACTCTATTTCCTTAATTAAATGGAATTGTAATAATTTAAAATGCATGATCTAGTGCATTAATATAAGTACCCGTGATGATTCTGTTCTGTTTCATTGAATGTTAGGACAGGGCTGTTAATTATTTTCAGGCATGTTTTGCTGGATTTAAAAAAACTATAAAATGTAAAACTGTTTTGAAATTTGATAAAAATGAATGCAATTGTCTGAACTGTGGTACTCTTGATAACCACCACAAACATAATATTAATATGACACAAAACATCATGGGGGTTTTTACACTACACCCCCACATTCTTTCATTAGGAGCCACTTTTACTGCAAAAGGTATTATTTGCCTTACAAATGTCAACCTCAAGAAGCTACTATTAAAAAAATTAATGTTCGCATAACAATTATGTGGTGATGGAAAAATGCTTATTTCTTACTGTTTTAATAGATGCCTAAAACATCATTTTTGTTTCTGTTAAGGAGTCACCCAGCAATCTGTGATTTTACAATGATTAACATGACTCAGTTATCAACAAAGCAGGGCTTCTCTTGATATCAAATTCAAGGGAGAAGTCTCTCATTATAAGACTTCTTGCTTCTCCCAGTTTCTATTTCTCTTACCCTTCACTGTTTAGAAATACACATGCAAATGCTGATTGGTGAAAAAGATGTCCCTGTACAAATATACCCAGGTGGATTTGGTTTTTCTGCCACAAAGAGTCTATACATGTTTCTTTTTGTAATGATGCAACATGCAAACTCAGCCTTGTGAACTGCTTATGTTCACTTTACAGGGCAATATAAGTTCAGCAAGTTTTACAAATCCGATACCAAATATTGGTCAGGGAATCTTCTGCAGTGGCTAGGAGGTGCCAGGGATAGGAAACAGAATCTTCCATGCCAAGGCTGGGAAATATGAGAGAAAATTTGATCAATCTTCTGACCCTAGGGATGCATTCCTGGAATCATAAGGTGGCACGCTTAATTTTACTTGCAGTTATATTCTGGTTTGTAGCAATGTGTGTTTCCTTTAACAGGCTCTCAGTACCTAGGTCTGAACAAAAGCCTTAAACATATGCACCAAAGCTCTGTGTCAAAGTGGATGTAAAGCTAGAACACACTTGCATAGGTTACATAAATTGGTCACTGCAGGGAGGCAAATCAAAATTGCCTCTTGGGTAAAGGAAGAAATAAAGTGCTAAAAGCTATCTGCCTGTTACCAAAGTCTATGCTGAATGGTTCACTATTATGTGAAGCTATAGCCAGTCAAAAATCTTGTAGACGCTATAATTTTTATAGATGACACTGTAGAAGACAGACAGACAGACAGACAGACAACTCTCTGGAAAAAAACATTTGTGTACTCTGAATTTATTGTTTGATACTATTTATTAGCTATGTTTATATCCTGTCTTTCCTCCAACAAGGCAGTGTACATGGCTTTTTTCATCCCCACTTTTATCCACCTCAGAACCCCTTGGGGTAGGTCAAGCCAAAAGAGAATACTAATTCTTTTTCTCTTGGGCCCAACTCTCCTGGTGATTTTCCTGGCTCAGTGGAGGCTAACACTCTGGATCTCCTAAGTCTCAGTCCCAACCTCTAAGCATATCATACTGCTCTGATATTTATATGTCAGAAAACAAAATAGTAGTAGCTACATGCCTGTTTAAGGACTTTTTTGGATGAGCTTTTATACCGCTAGCAGCCTCGTCCCCGTTGTGAGGCTGCAGCGCTGCAGGGCGTCCCTTTCGGATGACGCTCTGCCCTGCCGATCCTCTTCCGAGACTGTTGCGTAACCTCTGGGACACTGCTGCATTATATTCGGTGGTTTTCTAATCATGATCAACTTTCATGATTAGAAAACTGCTGAATATAACGCAGCAGAGTCCCAGAGGTTACGCAACAGTTTCGGAAGAGGATCGGCAGGGCAGAGCGTCATCCGAAAGGGACGCCCTGCAGTGCTGCAGCCTCGCAACAGGGACGAGGCTGCTAGCGGTATAAAAGCTCATCTGAAAAAGTCCTTATACAAACATGGAAATGAATAAATGCTTGATTTCATACAAATGTCTTGTGCTGAACAGCTAATATAGCAACCTCCTTCATGAAACATTATGGAAGTTGAGTGGTAGAGAATGAACTTACATGATCTCTTGCTTTTACCCATCCAGAGAGTCATCCTACAATCCTTTCAAAATAAAGTTATTACCACAGATCAGACTAATTAATGGTAGCTAATCCTTATTGATTGAACCAATCCCTGTTTTAGAAGAATTAAGTGCATTTCCATTGCTATTTTTAAAAATGTGTCAGAGAAGATAAGACAATAGCTGGGAGTCTGAGTAATTCTTCAAGGCTACTTCAAATGTATACATGTAAATATTTATTCATCTAGGCACTTAATATACTTTGGCTGCATATTTATACACACTTTCCAGGAGCTCCACTGCAAGTATGAGATTTACTTCCAAATCAACAAGCATACAACTCTAACACTTGTCCCAGAAATGCATTGGTTAATGATCTCATCACAATGAATAAAATATCATGAAAAGAATGACGTTATAACTATCAGATCAAAGGTTTTCAAACTATGATCCTTGAACCATTGGGAAACTCCATTCAAGTCCTCCAGTAGGTGCATTTCCTCTGACCACACAAACAGAGGCTGGTTTGACAAGGTCTCGATTTTCAAACAGGCTGACAAGGCCATGGCCTAAGTCTTCACATTTTCATAAAACAGGCACCCCCCACTTTTCAACAACTTGCTTTGCAATGTTCCAGTGTTTTGACAGATATAAATTATAACCATGTACCACACTTTCAATCCCTGGTCTGCTCTTTCAACCACACACTGCTTTTTGTTTTCTCTCAGTTGATGTGATATGCTGTTTTTTGTTTTCTCTCAATCTACTTGGCATGCCAGGCTTTTATCTCTCAGTCAGTTTGGTGCCATCTAGTGTTCAATCTTGCTTTTGCAAGCTAAAGAAAACTGGGTTCCACTTTTCAACCCATTCCACTTTCTCACAGTGCTGCAGTCCTTAACCCGTTAGATAAGTGGGGGCTCCCTGTTGAGGACTAGTGCCATCTACTGGTTTTCCCTTTTAAAATGATCAATGGCCTTCACAGAGTTTTGTTCACAAAAACTGGTATACCTATCACATTAGAAAGGCAAGGCTTTAATTACTAAAACATGTGTTGTTAATGTGTTTTGATTTGTAGAACAAAATAAATAGTCTGCTGAGACACTCCTCTCCCCAAGGGATAATCTTGAGAATGGCCAACCCTCCATTTTTTGAGTCAAAGAATTGTATAGATTTAATGAGTCAATGTCTCTTTCCATTAAAAATATATTTGGTTATCATATTTTGCCAAAGAGTGAATTTCCTTGGGGCTGGGGTTAGTGGGATTGTTTGGAATAGAAAAAATAAGCAAGGGATCAGAAACATTTGAGTGACAGCATTTTAGTGTTGAAGAGGTACTTTAAGTACTTATACACATATGTGGTTTGATTATGATAAAACCAGGGGATTCTGGATAGCTGTTTTGCATCAAATTTCTCAAATTACAAAGCAGGAGGTCCACTTCTGTACAGCATTACTTTTCCTAAATATTTATGGAGTCTCCAATGCAAATCTGAAATATCAGAAGATGGTTGCCTTTTTTAACAGCAGCTTGGTTGGAAACCACCCAACACTGGAAAACTGGGGAACTAACCATGGAAAATTGGTGGTCCAGAGTATGGACCACGTGGTTGATGGAGAAACATACTTACACTATGGCAAAAACTATAGGAATAAAGGCAAAACAGACTTTTCAAGAAGAATGGATGCCTTTTATTGACTACATCAATAACACATTGCAGTGCTTACAACCACCAAGCGGACACCCAGGGGTCGTTTACACGGCAAAATAAATCCTCAAAGAATGCGACAAGAAGCCTGATAGTTCCCATGCATCTCGAAGCAACAGCGCCCTTTTCAGAAGGAGGGGGTGGAAAAAACCCATAAGTTGCGCAGTATCAGCTTTCGCTAGTTTTCCAAATTTTTTTGATTAAGTTCGCGAAAATGCGCATAATTTATCGTGGGAACTAACGATCGTGTAAACTGGCATCTGCCTTTTCAAATTACTGTGAGCAGAGCTGAATCCTGATTGGTTGGAGTGACCATTCTGCTTTATCCGAAAAGACTGAGGGGTTGGAGAGAAGAAATTCACCCTCCTTCTGCTTGCAGCCCACTTTGGAAAACAGAGCCCTTCCTGTCTATCTTTTGGGGGATGGGTGGGTGGGAAGAGGCTTCGCTGCTTCGCTGCTGTGTGTGTGTGTGTGTGCTGGAAAACAGTCGATCGCATGTTCGTTCTTTTGTTTGTTTGTCCTTCCATCCACTTGCCTTTATTCAAGGCTTCGGAGGGAGAGAAAACAAATGAGGCAAGCCCTAGTTCTGTGGCGTGTGTTTGTGTGTGCATGCGTGAAGGGAATCTGCTCCACCATGCTTTTGCTTGTTCGTGCTTTCATTGACTCCTTTCTTTACAGAAGCCTTTCAGGGCTGGGGAAGACAGGGGGGGGTTAGCAGATCGCTCTTTCGATTGCTTGTTTGTTTGTCCTTTTTCTTTCCTCTCATTATTTATGGTCTCCATAACCCCCTCCTTGCTCCCTCCCCGCCTCCTGCCTGGCTTTAATCATCTGGAGGCGATTCCCCCCCCCCACCTTTGCCTGTGTGAATTAAGCAAAACAGAAAGTATCTGGATCTGTCTTCATCATTCGAAAATGCCAGGCATCGTGTGATTTATGCACTCCTCATGCGAAAGGACGGTAATCCGGAATCTGGCGAACTTTTTCCTGTCGTGGAACCGGCCCCCTAGACTTTGGAAAGACACTTTTTCCACAGATGTCTTCACCCAGGAAGGTAGTTCTGGGATCCAAGAACATATATAAGACATTGATTTCAGCCCAATGTATTTTTCTTATGTCCCACAGTTCTTGTTTGTATAACGTTTACATACTTGAGATGGATGTTTATTTTTATTTTAGGTATTTATACCCCACCCTTCAGCCACAATGGCTATCAGAGCAGCTTACAAATTGTTTTAAGCAATAGCAGTTTTACACATCTACACTGCATTAAGCAATTTCCAATGTGTATTAGCTAATTAGTAAAACTCTTTATAAAAATTTAAATAAAAAAGTGGGTAAATAACCTTGAGAATTCTCTATTAGATAACTTAGATAACTTATTATTCATACTTAGCCACATAATATTTGCCCAGAAGAATTTTTCTGCTCTTAAGAAAAGAAGTTCTGGAAAAGTTCCTCTCTGCATGCCTACCGTGTTTGTGGAAGAAAAGCGGAGGGCCCCTCCCAACAGACTCTGTGGAGAAGCTGTAGCTGTCTTTGTGAAGCTGATATAGACTTTCAAGTCATGTTTTACAGATTGCCACCCCTAATTCACTATAAGGTAAAATACTGGAATGAGGAACAAAAGAAATCATGAAGAAGAAAAAAACCCCACTGCTTCAAGTTTATTTTTCCATGTCCTTCAACAACTCATGTGAGGGGACAGTGGAAGAAGAAGTGCACTGTGGACTCCTCCAGCCAATGGAATTGTGTTGGAAGGTTGCTGGATGTTGAGGCATATTTGTTCTAGTTCTCAGTGGGTTTTTTTATTATTTTTAAAGAAATCAATATTTTTTTTAAAAAAATAACAACATTTAAGTTGTCCCAAACGATTTTGTGGCAATTCCCAGCACCAGTTTTAACATGTTATACCCACCTTTGAGTGGGTTTCTTTTTAATTCCAGGAACTAGCAAAACAAAAAAGTACCCTTCCCTTATCCTCCCTTGTCTCTTTCTAAATTTTTATAGCGTACTTAGGCTGCAGTTTATCAGTGCATCATTGAAATGGCACACATTATAACAGCATAATATTAAGAAACAAAATTAAAAATAAACAGAGGAGAAAATTTATCCTTTAAACCACAGGATGACCTCAGGAAACTACTCCCTGTTATTAAAAAGAAAAACTACCTTGGGAAAAACCCTAGTGCACTACAATCAGCCCTCCCCTCCCCCCAAAAAAGAATGAAACAAATAGATGTGGAGTGATAACAATCAGACAAATTCAAGAAGTTACTTTGTAAGAACATTAGGAAGAACTTCTTGACAGTAAGAGCTGTTCAGCAGTGAAAAGCACTGCCTGGGAGTATGGAGTCTCCTTCATTGGAGGTATTTAAACAGAGGCTGGATGGCCATCTGTCAGGAATTCTTTGATTGTTTATTCCTACATGGTAGGGGGTTGGACTGGATGGCCCTTGTGGTCTCTTCCAACTCTATGCTTCTATGATTCTATGAACTTTCGTTTCTTTAGATCAGTCTGGAAGAGCCCACTCATAAACTGTTGTGTACTGCATCTTAAAAGGCAAGCCCGAAGACCTCAGAGCTTGGCAAACCAAGTAAAGAACTGATTTTCATTTTTGGTGCAGAAACCAGTAGAAAGTTAGGGATTTACATTACTTCCTCAGAGGTCAGGACAATCCTGTGCCTACCCTAGCTGTTCTAGCAACCAAGGGGAACCAAGGTTCTTAGATTTCTTTAAAGAGGTATTGTTCTCTATCCCAGGAGGGTTTTTTTTTTATAAATAATCACTAGCTAAAGACTTCTGTGGTTCATTTATGTACTGTATAAATATACTTGTAAAAATCTTACTTTCACACAACTGTTGCTCCTGAACATACCCACACTTTGTTGCATTCAATACTACTGACTGTACATTATGTTTGTTTATTCCAAAATAATCTATTTTACTTCAGAGGCAGTCTGTGCTACCAGTTTAACCAGTAGAAGGAACTGGCTATCCAAGCAGTTGAAGAGAATATTTAATTCCATAATCGGTCTTATTAATATGAGTCAGATTGTCATTCAGATTACTTATTGTCTGAATAGAGACTTATGAGGAGCTTTAGGGAAGAAAAAGCATGAAGTCTATACCTTCTGTTTTTTCTAGGTGAGGCAGGAGCATTAGCAAACTGCCTGAATGGGCTTCCTCCCTGAAAAGGCCCACCTGACCATTGTTGATGTCAACACTACCATTTATTTGGCTATCCCATATGACCCAATCCACACAACATCTGAGGGAGAGGGTAAAGATAGCAGACACTACTGTTCCTTTTCTTTCCTTCTGTTACTGCTCTCTTGGAGACCACTGATTATAGTCAATCACACTTAGGAGAAGAAGATAAGGGCTAAGAGCCTCCAGACACTGTCAATAGGTCCCCTGTGGCAATGTGGGCAGGTGCCCAGTAATTCCAAAAACTACCTTAAAATAACACCCTACAAAAGCTCCTATGCATTCTTTTAGTAGGGCTCAGTATGTCCTTCATTTCACTCCTATAGACCCTGGGCCACTGATAGATGGAGCTGAAGTCTTTACAGACAGTGGAAGCAAAACAGTCTCTTGGCAGCTGTGTCTTCTTTAGCCAATGGATGGGTCCAGGCTGGCGTTGCTATGGTGTTTTTCCATGGGTAGGGGAGAAAACAACTGCTGATGGCTTTTGTTCCTCTGGCCAGTAGCAGGGGCCTTTCATTCCATTGTCCCAAGGGGGATATAGGTCAGCTTCCTGTTAGTGATTTCCATTGATGTACATTGAATTAGAGTCATTATTTGGACATTGCACAACAGCTATATTCAGCTGACGGTGGTGGAAGCAGAGTTGCTCGTGTGCAACCATTTTGCATTGTGAAATGATTATCTAGGCATGCCCATTTCCTTGCATGTTTTGCCCAAAGTTGGTGTGCTATATGTGGGATTGTGTACTAGTAGTGTAGTGTGACTCCATGGGCAGATATTTACACAGCATTGAGATTATGTAGGATCACAGCCTAAAATTATATATTGTAAAAATGTCTGTATCTTTGTCTAAAGTTAGGTACAAACATAAGCCTGGCTGTTCACACAATCCACTCCTTATCAGTACAGTGCTTTGTTTCAAGCCATTCACACAAGCCATTTTATTTATAAGCCTATCACCTTCAGTTAGCCATGTTATCCTCGTTTTCTTTATTCCTTTGAAAATAGTCCAGTAAGGGATGCAATTTAGACCATAATAATTCCCATTCTTCAGAAGGATACCAAGTCAGCTACACCTTGGATCTTTGTCCATGAGTTCTCCTGATTCTACCTGAATACAGTACCCTGCATAGCAGACAGTCAGAGCTGAACCCTAGCAAAATATACTGTACACACAAAAACTGCAAAGCTAGTTAGACCTTTACAGGCAGGAAGTGCTGCATGCTACAAAATTTGCACGGCCTAAGGCTTCCTGTTAGGAGGTTGAAATGGGTTGGAGAGCACAACAGACACCTTTAGTTGGATTCATAAATAGACTTCCAACACATATTAAAGGCTTGATTTAATTTCTTTAATATTCCCACCACTAACGATGTCTATTTAAGACATCCTTTTAAAAGTTTGTAACATTAATTTAATGGAAAGATGCCAATACTGCTCTGAGAACTCTATTAGAATTTCTCCCTGTTAAATTAATGTTACTAACTTTTAATGGATGTTGTAATTAGATGTTATTATTATCGGGAATATTACCCAAATTAAAATCAGACCCTTGGAGAGAGACAACTTACATTTACAAGTACATTAAGCATTAGTATCTGGACATTATACATACAAAATAGTCCAGCCAGATGGCCTTTGCTTTGTTTTCCCCCCACCCCTGTTACCTGCTTACAGGACCAGGCGTGCATAGTTTTGTTAACACATAATGTCTGTAGCAACAGAACAACTATTAACCATGCCTACTTACTAAAGGCGGAAGTGAAGGTTTCTCTTGCACCTTCTAAAGAAAGGAAAGGGGAGCTGCATCTCACAATTTCACACTCAATTTAAAAGGTTCACTCTCAGCCTAGTCTGATTGGGTTCGGCAGTTTGAAATTGATTGTTTTGGTTGTAAAACTTGCAAGCCTTCCTAGCCAATTTAAAAGAAGAAGGGAGGGGGAGTGAGGACAGAAGTTACTAGGTCATAATGAGTTGGGAAACAGTAAGAAAAGGAATGTAGTGAATTCCAAGCTACTGAATCCAGCCTTTGGAAGCCAGCAGAAAAGGACTGAAAGTGTATTTCTTCATTAATTAGTATACATCGAATTTGTCCTGGAAATCCATGTTCCTGCCAATGTGCTTGGGTTATGAAGCTTCCACCAGTTTCCAGCATTCCAAAGACCAGGCATACATGTGAAGAAAGGAAGCCCAAGCAGAGTGCCTACCAAAACTAACTGCATTTATATTTGGATTTCTTGTTTTCATTTTAAATGTTAAATTTTCATTTTAAATGTGAGGATTCAGCATTCTTGTTTATTGGCAATAGCATCCCTTGGCCAGACTACTGCTGCTGCTACTACTACTATCATTATAATTATCTTTATTATTATTTCTACCCTGCCATTTTCTAAGTTTACAGTTCAGAAAAAACAAAAGTTAAAAAGAGATTAAGCATTCAAAAATATTAAAACATTTTCAGGAGACTACATTGTCCCCATCTTCAAAAAGGGGGAAAAAGAGGATCCCAACAATTATCGTCCAGTTAGTCTGACATCAATACCAGAGAAGATTCTAGAGCAGATCATTAAACAGAGTCTGTGAACATTTAGAAAGCAATGCCATAATCACAAAAAGTCAACATGGGTTTCAGAGAAACAAGCCATGCCAGACTAATCTGATCTCTTTTTTTGATAAAGTTACCAGCTTGGTAGATGAAGGGAACACTGTGGACATCGCATACCTTGTTTTCAGTAAGGCCTTTGACAAGGTTCCCCATGACATTCTTGCAAACAAGCTTGTAAAATGTGGGCTAGACAAGTTAACTGTTCAATGGATTTGTAATTGGTTGACTGGCAGAACCCAAAGGGTGCTCTGCAGTGGTTCCTCTTCGTCTTGGAAAGATGTGACCAGTGGGGTGCCACAGGGTTCTGTCCTGGGCCCAGTGCTATTCAACATCTTTATCAATGACTTGGATGAGGGAATTAGGGGCATACTTATCAAATTTGCAGATGACACCAAATTAGGAGGAGTAGCTAATACCCTAGAGGACAGGATCAAAATTCAGAATGACCTGGATAGACTGGAGAGATGGGCCAAAGCTAACAAAATGAAATTCAATACGGAGAAATGTAAAGTACTGCACTTAGGGCAGAAAAATGAGATGCATAAATATAGGATGGGAGAGACCTGGCTGAACGAGACTAAGTGTGAAAGGGATCTAGGAGTCCTAGTAGACCACAAATTGAACATGAGTCAACAGTGTGATGCGGCAGCTAAAAAGGCCAATGCGATTTTGGGCTGTATCAATAGAAGTATAGTGTCTAGAACAAGGGAAGTAATAGTGCCGCTCTATTCTGCCTTGGTCAGGCCTCACCTAGAATACTGTGTCCAGTTCTTGGCACCACAATACAAAAAGGATATTCACAAATTGGAGCATGTCCAGAGAAGGGCAACTAAAATGGTGAAAGGTCTGGAAACCATGCCTTATGAGGAGAGACTTAGGGAGCTGGGTATGTTTAGCCTGGAAAAAAGAGGGTTAAGAGGCGATATGATAGCCCTGTTTAAGTATTTGAAGGGGTGTCACGCTGAGGGTGGAGCAGGCTTGTTTTCTGCTGCTCCAGAGACTGGAACACGGAGCAATGGATGCAAAGCTCCAGGAACAGAGATTCCACCTCAACATTAGGAGGAACTTTTTGACAGTAAGAGCTGTTCGGCAGTGGAACACACTCCCTCAGAGCGTGGTGGGGTCTCCTTCCTTGGAGGTCTTTAAACAGAGGCTGGATTGCCATCTGTCGGGTATGCTTTGATCAAGATTTCCTGTGTGGGAGGGGGTTGGACTGGATGGCCCTTGTGGTCTCTTCCAACTCTACAATTCTATGATGAGAAAGCAGAAACTAATGCAGTCAGCCCTCTGTGTCCACTGAATTTGCATCCATGGATTCCACCATCCACAGTTTGAAAATATTCCAAAACAAAAATGCCAAGAAGCAAACCTTGATTTTGTCACTTTATATAAGGGACACCATTTTACTACAGTGTTGTATATAATGGGACTTGAGCATCAACAGGACCTGGTATCAACAGAAGGTCCTGGAACCAACCCCCAGTGGATAGCAAGGGCTCACTGTATACAAGTTGTAAAAAACTGACTTCTCACCTATTCCTGCAGTGGGGTTCTTCCACTGAATCAGCCACATTTCCCTGCATCTGATAAAGTCCTTAGATTCTGGATCCAACTCAAGGGCCTAATTCCAATGGCTGAAGTAGAGCAATTGAATCAGTAGGCTTTACATAAATGATTCAGTTGGTCTACTCTAGGTGGAACTACTATTCTTGTAATTGAAGTTAGACCAGGAGTGAGAATCATGGTAGCCTTCCAGATGCTGAGGTCTAAGGCAGCAGGGAGTTGCAGTTGCAGTCCACTATATGTATAGTCAGAGGATTCCGACCCCTTATTTAGGCTAGCATCTGCTTTTTTTTTTTTTTTTTTTTTAAAAAAGCCAATTTCTAATATTTTGGAACCTAACCTGAAAATGAACACTCTTCATGATATCATAATCAGTCTTTCTCCTTAGCTTTTTCTTTTCTAGCATATAGGTGATCTTACAGTGGATCGTCAATAGGAACAATAATTGTAAACTAAATACTATTTGTGGTGCCAGCTAATAACATGACTTTTTTTAAAAAAAAATAGAACAATAAATAAATGTTGAAACACCAGGGTAACCACTAAGTGTGCAAGATAAATTTTAAGATATTATAGCCTTAAAAAAAAATAGGATGTGGTCTGTGCAATTAAGCCCACACAAAGTAATAGTTTGGTTCCATAAATAATGTTACCCTAAGAGCATATCCTTGAGGTTTGGGGGGAATTATTAGCTCAGATAGGAGGCCTGCAATAGGAGGGTAACTTAGGGGATCTTTTCACCTATGTATACCAGTTAAGAAATTGGGGTGGTAGGGTATGCTAACAATAACGGTACCTGAATTCCATGGGACTTAGGTTAATAAATCATGGCTGTGAGTGGTCTGTAAGTATGACTAAGGAGATTATCAGACAAGGCTAATGTAGCACCATAATGATGCCAGAGGAATGCAAAAGGACGCCAGTATCAGATGACGACATCCTTTTGTGTTCCACTGGCGTCATTATGGTGTTTCTTAATATTGATGGGCTGAGCCATCAATAGATACCCCATTGTTATTTGGTGCCAGCATTGCCGGCATGTGAAACCTCAGGCCATTTAACTCTTGGGAATGCAGCATCAATGGGCTGTCCAGCATGAACACTGTCAGGTGAGATCAGGACATCCAGGTAAGTGATACACTTTTTTAAAAGCATCCATGGTTTACTTGGAAGTTTTAAAGTATGTGTATGTGCTTTTTGTAACTTTTTTTGTGTAATTTACTTTTTATTTTTTAATTTCCCGCACTCGCATCTTCTCGTAAAAATGGGTGGGATTTCAGTCCACGAAGTGAATGGAACTCTGTTAGAGTTCTGTTCATTCCTAGGCTGCGTTACGACACGAGACAAGGTAAGTGCGGTGGGGAGGGTTATTGTGCCAGGACAGGGGGCAGAATTGGAGGTTGTGGGACAGGAATGCTTTTTGCATTCCTGTCTGATAATCTCCTATATCTGGATCCAACTCTTTAAAAAAAATATTGCTGAAGAAAACTTTTTTTTTAACAAATTCTAAATCAGCTCACCAACTGATTACATGTTAGTTGACTGGACTAAAAAAATGCGCTCTCTCGCTCTCTCTCTGGCTTTTTTTCGTAAACCAAGATTCAGGAAGGACTCATCCACGCTTTCTGCAAGCGCGCTGATGTCTAAAAAGGTCAATCCGAGATAAACAAGTCCGGTTGCAGAAAACACAGCAGAAGTGTGTTGGGTGATGTTTCCGGGTTATGATTTTTTTCTGCATTGTCATTTCTCTTCAAGACTTGTTCGGCATGAGTTCTCAAATAAGGCTGCAGCATTGTGGATAGTGCGTCTCCATGCCTCCCGATGTGAGGCCAGGGTGGACCATTGTTGCTGATCAATTTGGCCGAGCCTGAGATGTTGTTTCAGGGAGTCCTTCTATTGCTTTATTGGAGCGCCCCTCTTACGCTGACCCGTGGCGAGTTCACCATAGAGTAGTATTTTGGGGAGGCGATGGTCCTCCATCCTAGAAACGTGCCCTGCCCAGTGCAGCTGTGTTCTCAATATCATGGCCTCAATGCTGGTGATCCCTGCTTGCTCAAAGACAGCAACATTCATCACATAGTCAGTCCAGTGTATATTTAGGATTGTGCATAGACAGCGCTGATGAAAGCACTCGAGGAGTCGTAGGTGGTGGCGATAGGTGACCCATGTTTCAGACTCATAAAGGAGAATAGACAGTACAATGGCTTATACACACTGATTTTTGTGCTTTGCCTCAGGTGTTTATTACTCCAGACTCTTTTATAAAGTCTTCCAAATGTGCTATATGCCTCTGCTAATCTGTGATCGATCTCTTTGTCAATCTTGGCATCTGAGGAGATGATGCTTCCCAGGTAGATGAACTGCTGAACGGACTTTTAAAAAAGCTGCATAATTAATTTGAACAGTAGTAATACTAATAGTTAGGTATCTCTCTTCTCTATACCTGTTAACACTGAGAACTCTTTTACATTTTTAAGGATTTTTTCTCCTGTTGTGCATTGCCTCAGGAGCAGTGCAGGCTTTGAAGAAATAAAGAAATATTTTTAATCTATAATAAATAAATAAAATCAATAAAAATCAGAGAAGTCTCTATGAACAACTTTTTTTGGGGGGGGGGGTGCTCTTTCTGTGTCCCAACTGGGAAAAAACAGTTTTTTAAAAATAATTTCCTTAGGCTCATTGTTCTCACTTGCCCTCTTTAAGTCCTAAGCAAGAAGATTTATGTATGTTTTAGAGTGGATTTAAATAATTCCTTTATACTGGATAACCTTTGCACTCACACTGGCTAACTCTGCCTTGCTAATGAAGTCTATGTCAAAACCTCCCATTGACTTGGACAGGAGGTTTTGACTCTATGTTTCTGTTATGAGCAAAATGCATGAAGTGATTCAGGAGGAAGGGAGGGAGAGAAGTGCTAACATGAAGAAATCAGTGTGAACAAGAACATCTCCCACACTGCTGCTCAAACAGAGAATTGTGAGAGGAAGCATCCTTTCCAGAATGAAATTGTCCAGGCCTGCTCCTCTATATAGCTCATTCTCATTGACTAAACTGAGACTGTTATTAGAGAGTTACAACTTCCCGGATAGAAAATGCTGACAAAAATAATGGCTTGTCCCTGTTCCAGAGCCCTGTAGTCCAAATAATGCAGGGCATTTACCCCAATCTACCCCCAGGTAGTCCTCACTACCCCGGGGCAGATACAGGGCTGGAACAGGGGCAAGCCAGAATAGGGCCTGATTACCCATTATAGGAAAATACCTGGTTTACCCCAGTTTATCTGGGAAAAACCAAATCAGGCCCCATGTGTCCAGAGGACCCTGTCTGGAATGTTGCTCCTCCCTGCCACTGCAAGCCCACTGGCTCTACTGGAAGCCAGGCAGAGTTCCTTCAACATGCAACTGAGACTGGCCACATGCAGGGGGGCTGCAGTCACATGTTTTAGGGGACCCATGTCTGGCTTCTGCATTAGTTGGTAAAATGGCGGTGGCGGTGGCTTCAGCAACGGGCCATTATCCTGTTTGGACTCCAGCCCATTTTCTCCAGGTAATGGGGAAACAGGCCAGATCCAGAGTGAGGATACCAGCAGGGAACCAGCATATCCTATGTGGTGTAGGTGAGCTCTTAGACAAATACGCGCATTTATTATGTAAAGCTAGCTAATAAAATCATATCTGTAGAAGGAGTACCGTAAGTGCTTCTAACAAAATGAAATTCAATACGGAGAAATGTAAAGTACTGCATTTAGGGCGGAAAAATGAAATGCATAAATATAGGATGGGAGAGACCTGGCTGAATGAGACTACGTGCGAAAGGGATCTAGGAGTCCTAGTAGACCACAAGTTGAACATGAGCCAACAGTGTGATGCGGCAGCTAAAAAGGCCAATGCAATTTTGGGCTGTATCAATAGAAGTATAGTGTCTAGATCAAGGGAAGTAATAGTGCCACTCTATTCTGCCTTGGTCAGACCTCACTTAGAATACTGTGTCCAGTTCTGGGCACCACAATTCAGAAAGGATATTGACAAATTGGAGCGTGTCCAGAGAAGGGCAACTAAAATGGTGAAAGGTCTGGAAACCATGCCTTATGAGGAGAGACTTAGGGAGCTGGGTATGTTTAGCCTGGAAAAAAGACGGTTTAGAGGCGATATGATAGCCCTGTTTAAGTATTTGAAGGGATGTCACGCTGAGGATGGAGCAGGCTTGTTTTCTGCTGCTCCAGAGACTGGAACACGGAGCAATGGGTGCAAGCTCCAGGAACAGAGATTCCACCTCAACATGAGGAGGAACTTTTTGACAGTAAGAGCTGTTCGGCAGTGGAACACACTCCCTCAGAGCGTGGTGGGGTCTCCTTCCTTGGAGGTCTTTAAACAGAGGCTGGATGGCCATCTGTCGGGGATGCTTTGATTGTGATTTCCTGCGTGGCAGGGGGGTTGGACTGGATGGCCCTCGTGGTCTCTTCCAACTCTGCAATTCTATGATTCTATGAACAGAAGGCTCTGAAATCCATTTGTCAAGTACTATTTCTCAATTCATTTCAGTGAAGATGGCATTGTGTGGGGCAGCAGGAATGGCCTTTCATCCTTCTGCAGTTTAGCAGACAGGCAGAAAGGTAGAGAAACAGCAACATTGTTATTACTTCCTCCCTCCCTCTCTCCCCCTCTCTTTCTCTGTCCATCACTGTTTAATAGCTGAAAGAGTGACCCAAAGTGGCTTAGCTGCTCTTCAGGTTAGACAGGCATGGAACTATGCACTCAGATCTATGACCTGCACCTGCCATTTGATATCTGGTCATATTACTGTTCAGAAACCAATCTCTACCAGCTACTTTAAATATTTCAAAGTTCAAAAAAATTCTTTCAATCCTACATTTTAAGAAAAATATATTGTACAGTGGGTCCTTAGTATCCACTGGGGTTTAGTTCCAGGATACACACTCTGTCCTGTGGATACCAAAATCTGTGAATGCTCAAGTCCCATTATGTAAATTGGTACCCCTTATAAGATATGAAAAAATCAAGCTTTGCTTCATGGGATTTTTTAAAAAACTTTTTTTTCGTATTTTCAAGCCATGGATGGTGAAATCCATGAATACCAAATCTGTGGATACAGAGGGCTGACAGAAGCCCTTATGATTAGGTTAGAACTGCATGCAAACCACTGATGGGTTACACAGAGGGATGATGGGACAGAGTCAGATTTGTCTGGTTTATTTTATTTTATTTTTCATTTGGAAAGAACACAAAGTGATTATTAAAGACAAGGCTGCCCAAAAGCTTTGGTCAAGGTATCCTGACACTCCATGTCACATTTAATTTCACCTGATTTTGCTCCTTCTTGCTCTCAAACTAAGAGTGCATCTACACACTAGACAGTTCAATATCACTTCAACTGCCATGCCTTCATCCTATGGAATCCTGAGATCTGTGGGACAGAAGGGAGACACCCACCCCTGCACTGCTTCTTAGATGCTGAATTTGTGAAATGTACCGTTCCATCTAAGCACTCTGCCATCAACGGCAAGGCTCATCTTCTTGTCTTCCCAGAGGGGAAAGTACCACACCATACACCCCTTCTTTGTGGAGCATCTCCATCTTTAGAATGACTACCCTCAAGTGGTACATCATGTGCCAACTTTATTGATATTAGGTGCCAGGTGTATATTTGATGGACATGTATGAATAGTTAATTGCCACTGCAATTAATATAATTATTTCTATGGTAGATTATTTGCTCTAACTTCTGATTATTTCTTGGTGTCCTTGGATGTTAATTTATTCCATTTAATAGTTAGACGTTATTACCTTCCCTGGGATTTTTATGACGGGCAGGCTATGAATAGAAATACATAATGACATACAGTCACAGACAAATAAATTAAGCACCAGAAGGGTGTTACATAACATCTAAATTATTTTCATTTTCAGATGATGAATTAGCCCAAATTTTAACTTTGCCTATTAGAAAAGCCCAGTAATTTGTACTGGTGAAGGGCTGCATACTACTCCACATTACACTGAATGCATTTACCTTACCCAATAAGGGAGGTAAATGGATTTTGCAGAACACAACACGTCCTAGTATGGAACCAAAAGCCAGTCAAGACTATTTTGACTTTCTAGTCACTAAAGGCATCTAGTGCCTCTCTAATTTGGTGCAGTCTGAAATTAAGCAATTATTCTTTACACACTACTTTGCTTTTGGATCTAACAAGTCGGCAAGTCCTAAATATAAACAAAGATGGAGAAACTAGTTAAGATCTCAATGCTGTCCCACTTTATTAGCCATTCACTTCACTATAGGTGACAACCAATGAGTCTGAGAATGCAAAGAAGTGTCTTCCACTGCCAAGGACCAGCAAACACCCACAGAGCCACAGAATGGGGAAGCCTGTATGTGCCACGATGGAGGAAGTATATCAATGGCTTCATTTGTTTTCATTCATGCTGTGACCTAAAGAGTATCCTTGTTGAATGTTTAAGCTCAAGGTCATTAAATTGCCATCACAATCTTTGATTCTAAGCTTTAAAGAAATAGAAGAAAGGTTTAGATACCCTAATTGGTGTGATTATTTTTATTTGAAACAAATTTTAAACCTTTACTTTCTCTGTAAAGAATGTAAAGGTTTAAACACACATAAACACATTGTAGGTTTTACTGGGTTGTAAGAACCTATCACGAATGTACAAAATGATTTATAAAAACAGTCAGATGCTGCTAAACCTTGGAATATGACATCTGTTTTTACTGTGGAAGACTCTTGACAACATGGAATCTGAATCTGGAAAATGTTGGAAGAAGGAATTATGCAAAAACAGATTGTTAGGCTACATCACTTCAATGCCTTAAACAATACTATGTCAGTGTCCTTAAGTTCAAATACAATGAATATATTATTTCAGTTCTTTACTACTGAAAACAAAATCATGCTTATGTAGAAGTTTTTTAAATGAATCTTTGATCTGCATGACTTGTTCCCCAGCACATTATAGGACAAACAACAGCACTTTATAAAACACACGAAGTCCAACCTGCAAATTCTAAATTCAGTGTTTGGCCAGTGGGCAGAGCTTGGATACATGCATCTAAACCCCTGTTATTCTAAACTGGCATTTCCATAATACCATTCTATCTTGGTAAGCACATTAGAAGGCCACCTTGTGCTGATACGTAACCATCAGCAAGGATAAAATAGTCATTTAATCACAAATTCTTCTTTCAAATACCAGTATACCAATGCAAGTATAATCCTGTACCTGCCTACTCATGGCCAACTGAGTTTAAACTGGACATTGAGTAGACATTCCAATGGTATCCATCACTCTAGGAGTGACCTAGGACTGAATAAGGGTGATTCTCCCTCTCCCCCCACCCCCTCTCTCTCATACACAAACACACACAAACCAAAATTTGAGACTGACAGGTTTGATAGGTCTTTGGGGAATCTGGCTTTGGGATCTTGGTACATGGGGAAGTGGTCTGTGGACCACAATTTGCCCACCCATGGACTATAGCCCAAAGATCTCATAATTTAATTTAATGCAGCTATCAGAATGCAACTGCAAGTTATTATTAGCCCAGAAGGCACATGATGCTCTTAAGAGTCACCACACATTCCAATATTAATCTGCTAGCTTTTTTGTGTGCCTGTTCCTTCCTCCAGTTGTGCTATGCCATGCCATATTTTCAAGCCCTCTCCATGTCCTGCTTATGCTAATCAAACAGGGAGACTTGCTCTTCAGCAAGAGGCTTAAGCAATGTCACACTGGCTAACAACTAGCAACAGTCCAAGAAAAGTGAATATACCATGGATGTGAAGAACCAACTCAGCACAGAGGGTCAACAGCTGCCAAGTAGTCAAAAGTAAGCTCTTTGCTGAAATAGTCAGACTCTTCACTAAAAGGGTCAGGGTGATTTTAGTAAATGCCTATATTCCAAATAAAGTATTTGTTTTTATTTCAGATTTCCATGGCACAGCAGCTAGCATTCTCATATAATGGACAATCTATGCAGTAACAATCTAAAAAGAGATAATAGCCTTCAAGATGTCTAAGAGTTAGGTTTGATTGTTCATTATGTATATTAGCAACCTAGGACACATTCTTTGGAAATCCTTCCTGCACATTAATGTCCTTTATGCTAATCATTCACAAATAGACATTGTATGTGAACCATTACAATCTGTTTCTTCTGGTCTTTAATTGGATTTTATTAACTGGAAGCTATTGTTAAACAGGAACAGTAGTGTGAAACACTGATGAAGACGATGGGAGCAAGACAGGAGGTTTTATATGTTATGCTTAGGCTTAGGCTTTTATTTCCCAGTCTGGTGTGGTGAACCATTATACATAGGTGGATAAATCTAAATATTAAGCAATGTTGTCTGCAGTGTAGCTAGCAATGTAGGATCTATAAAGGACCAAAATACATCTTTAAAACCCTGGTGAAACCAAATATTAAAATACTGGTACTCACTGATCAGTGCTGAACAAAAACAAGGGAACTATACCAAGCCCATACACAGCTCATTCTGAAAACGGGGGACAAAATTATTTCTTTCACAGATTATGCTGAGAATGTCCTTTTGCCTTCATTACCATTCTTTTAAAAAATGCACTTTACAAAATGGTTAATCACCATGAGAGATCATCCATTTGAATTTTCAAGAATAACTCATAGTAATATGGTTGTTTACTTTGGATGATATGCTGCTGATCTGCTGCATCACTCTTGTCTACTATGGAGAACCATAGAATTGGGTTTCTTCTTCTAGATACACCACTTATTGTTAGGGACGTGGAAAAACCACAGTCCCAATTTTGTTGCATTTTGTTGCACCCCACCTGCATTCTTGTTCTACTCTTTCTTTATATCAGGTTGCATTTTCCATAGTGTGCATGTTCACTTATGCCCTTTTCCTATATATTTTTTTGCACTTTTGTACACATTTTGCCCATTGACTAAATGGTGCCAGCAAGTATGTTTCAGCTGTATACATTTTAGGGTTATTTGTTTTTTAGACGTATGAGTTTGTGAGCACCACAAGCCTTGCAAATTTAGAAATTTCTGAGGCAAGGTATCATGCGACAGTTGTGGGAAGTACAAAATGTAAACTTTTGGCAATCATCTTGAAACCAATTATTTCCATAACTCCTCCCCCTCCTTATTTTTATTTTTATTTTTATTTCATTTCTATCCCAGCTTTTCCCCCAAAAAGTGAGGCTCAAGGCAGTTTACAAAAATTAAAACCCATATCAACAAAAGCACATGTAAGTTATAAGTAAAAACATTTAAAAGATTATTATGAAAATATAATAATAATAATAATAATAGTAAAATTTATTTTTAAATGGAATTAAATTGTCTATGGAATTAAAAGCATTTAAAACAAATGCATTAAAAACTTACTCATAAATAAGCCTTGTGGTCAGTTTCTAAACACCTTTCAGAACAGAAGAATATTTGCTTGGCAACAGAAGTACAGGAACAGGGGAAACATCTTAGCTTCCCTGGGGATGGGGTTTCAGAGCCTCAGAGAAGCCACAAAGAAGGTCCTTTCCCATATTCCCACTGAATGCATCTGTTAAGGTGGTGGGATTGAGAGAAGGGCTTCCCCTTAATTGACATGGAAATGGATGAATCAGTGCATTCTTCTACATGCTATTCAGAAGTAAGCCCAACTGGATTCAGTTAGACCTTCTCCAAGGTATGTGTATATAAGACTCTGTGTGTTTATATGTGCCTTCAAGTCACTTGTCAACTTATGTTGACCCAATGAATTTCATAGGGTTCTATGGGCTAGGAATATTCAGAGGTGATTTTGCCAGTTCCTTCCTCTGAAATATAGCCTACAGCACCTGGTATTCGTTGGCGGTCTTCCATCCAAGTACTAACCAGGGCTGACCCTACTTAGCTTCCAAGATCAGATAGGATCTTGTGCCTTTAAGATTGCAGCCACTGTACTGGCTTCAGATTTAGGCATGTGCAAGTGGAATGATGAAGCACACTTCTGTCTCCTTTCCCCGCTGGCAGCTTTTCCAGTTTAAGATATGAAGAGTTAGGTCACCCTGCTGAATGGAGTTACCTGTGGGCAAGAATGGGACCTCCCCCCCAAAAGGCCAGATGGACTATTGATGAATGGAGCCTTTCCATCCACAGAAGAGAGAATCACACTTATTTTTAAGAGTCCAAATACATTCACAAAGGAACATGTGTGATATTGTAAAGACTGTATAGCATACTTAGGAGTTACTTATGAAAGCAGCTTTTTATAGTTCTGAGGTGATAATGGAAAACTGAGTCCACAAAAAACAATTTACATCAGTCAGATTTTGAGGAATCAGGATGTGATAAGAACTACAAATATAGTTTCATAAGGTGAAGTCCATTCTGGTAGCTTGGTTGGATGTTGTATGGACCTTCACTTTAAGGTAGATTACTGGGTAAAGCTACTTTCTTGCAGCAAAAGCAATACTCCAACACATGCAGAATGGCACCTTTATCTTTGTATCATATTTCATTCAAAAGATTTCCTCTTCTCTCCAATATAATCAGGGTAAATACCCTAAAGGCACAAGATCCCATCTGATCTTGGAAGGTAAGCAGGGTTACCCCTGGTTAGTACTTGAATGGGAGACCAATGCATATCAGGTAAATACAAGAAAGTGAAGAACTGATGTAATATATTTCAAGTACATATATTTAAACTGTCACCAGACTCAAAGCAGTGTAAGGCAGGCCTAAGCAGAGGACTGGGCTATTAATGTCAAGGAAAAAACTACTGACATGGGTGATTTTCAGCAAAATTCATGATAAAACCTGTTAAAAATTAGTATCAGCAAGAAGTATGCAATTCATTCTAGAATAGACAATATTTGTTAGCACACTGAAATAAAAAAACTCAGCAGAAAGAACAGAATATAGAAACTTTGGCCATAAAAGTTAAATTACAGGCAGATGGAGGCAATGTCAGATGCAGTAAATTAACTGGCCTTCTATAAATCAGTTTAATTGCTTATACTGTAAATGTAATTGGGTATTACTTTTTTCTTGTTAATGCTAAGTAAAGTTTTATTTAAAAAATAATATTTCAGTACACAAACCAAACAGCCAAAGAACAGTTTTTAAACATTGTTACATTCTCTACCTGACTTTTAAAGAAAGGGAAAAAAGGTTAACAGTAAAGTACCACAGAAATTGGCTAATCTAGGAATGAGAAGAATTCTTTAGACTTTAAAGGGTTTTTCTTTTAAGAGTAAGCCCAACCCCTTATTGTAGCTGATTATCATAAAAACTGCTTAAAACCGTAAATGTAACTGTTAAAATTAGCAGCAATGTTGGCAGCAGTTAACATGTTGCTGGTAAAAAAAGGAACAGATACAAGTGGAAATGGGTTTTGAATTTGCAAAATTGCCTCTCCCCCCCCCCAAATTTATATATGTACAGCATATACTTTTAGGTAATTAAAAAATAGCAATACTGGAAATTCAAAACCAATACTTTTTAGAAGTCCAGTGCATCGAATGGGAACAAAAACTTTTTCCTTTAGGATCTAACATGCAACACAGTTTTATATTACATCAGTGGTGTTGTTTTTTAAAACAATAACAGCTTTGCAGCCCTAGTGGCAGGTAGCAGGGTAGTTAAAAACACATAGATGCATGTGGTTGAGGCATAAAAGCCCATAATGCATTGCTTACAGAAGTGAAGGCTTGGCCTAGCTTTGGACTGTGGGCTCAATTTGCACTTCAGGATTTATTCTCTGTAAAAATAATGCATGCTTTTTGCACTGAAAATGGCATATCTTGCATGGAAAACAAGTTTCCAGCATTTAAAAAAATGGTTTTTTGTACAGAAATGTTCTATTTTGCATAGAAAATGCTGTTCTGTCCATCTTCTGTTTTATTTTCATTTGTTTTCTGTGGAGAAAATATCTTTTTCTGTGCAAAAAAAAAAAGAGAGATACCTTTTTAGTCCCGAACTGCAAAGTTTCTTGTTCATCTAGCATTGTGCTCATCTGAGTTTCACAACACTTGCGAAACCAATTTTTCTATCATTCTCTGAACATTTGTGAATATTCTCTCCACCCTCACCAAGAAGTGACATACTGTAAAATATGTCCCCCTTGGCATAATTCATTGCGTGATTTCCCTGTAACCTGAGAGTGAAGCAGGCCCCAAACCTCTCAAGTTAGGCATGCCCCTTGGAGCCTGCACCCAAGGTCCTTTAAGGAGATCCCTGAAAGGGAATGGTGGTGGTGGTGCAGGCCCAGTCTCCCCCAAACTGGATCCAGCTCCATGCCAAGCCATCCAAAGTTTTGACGAGAAATGAAGAAACACCATCAGGCTATATAAATCAACAGCCATCATATTCTCAGGAACCCAAGCACCAAGGGAGTGGAAAGGCAGCAAAAGCCTAAATTATATCAGTTAAATTGTAACAGTTATATCAGTTATTACGTCAGGTTAATGGTTTATGTTCCCTGGGTGGACTGGAATGAAAACTTGTGTGTCAACATCTACCCAAGAAATCCTGTCCCCTCAAAACTAGATCTGGATCTTAGACTGGCTGGTCATGCAGGAAATCCAGCTGCACAGACCTCTGGGAATGATATCATTGATGGTCCACTGTGGCAGCACATCTTGTGGCAAGTTGCAAGCAGGACCTCAAGGTGAATCTGAAGGCCCCTATTTATGTCTGCATGTGTCGTGTAGAGGGAGCAGAGCTGGCAGGGGGGAATGTGACCAACAACTGCCAGAATCCCCATCCAGCATGTCCACTGACCATGCTAGCTATGGAATTCTAGGATTTTTCATCCCAAAAAGAAACTTTTCTAAGCATCAAGTGTGTGGAATGGTTCTTATAGCATTTTACCAATCCTTCAGAGCACATTTTCAACCACTGCATTAATGCAAAGTGGAATGAAGAAAAAAGAGTAGCAAGAGGTGGTGGAGGATGTGTTCCATGTAACAACTTGCTATCTGTGTCCTGCCTATCTTGCCTAGGATTTCTATTTGCAGAGCTTGATGAAGCTTAGGTTGCAGAATTCTAGTGTTTTATCTCAAGTCACATATATATATATATATATATATATATGGTATGTTGCCTTTCCCAGTGTGCTGATTGGCTGCTCAGAAAACACACCCAACCAATCATCATCCACATGAAAATTCCCTCTCTACCTCACAATCCATTCCTGTCACTCAGGACTTTTTCAAACAGGGTAAAAAAAACCCGAGGAGGTCGGGAGAAGAATGGGGCTGTTGTGCTTACAGAGCCCCATTTCAGGCGTTGCCGTCTTCCTCCGTCCTCCTCCTGACCTTCCCCTGTGCTTCCTCCATTCTGCAGGCACTGGTTTTTATTGATGGAAGTTTTCTGTCAATAAAAAGTGGTGCCCACAGCATGGAGAAATCACAGGGGAAGGTCAGGAGGAGGATGGAGGAGGATGGCAGTGTCTGAAATGGGGCTCTATAAGCACAACAGCCCTGTTCTTCTCCCAACCTCCTCGGGGTTTTTTTTACCCCATTTGAAAAAGTCCACAATCTGTGGTCTAGATTGGGATCCAGACAGTCAACTGGCAGTGACAGCAGCAGGATGAGGCTGCTGCCACTGCAACAGGACCAAGGCAGTCAACATCTGCCACTGCAACAAGACCCGAGCAGTCAACTAGTGACGGTGGTGGGCCGCCTGCGACAGGACCCAGGCAGTCAAATGGCAGGGCAACACAGTGAGTCATCCTCAGCAATTCCAGGAAAAGTGTGGAACACTAAGAAGGGGGAGGAGGAATTTAAAAACCACCAGCCTACCTTACAGGTTTGTTGTGAGGTCTACCAGGCATTTTGGGGGGGGTAGTTTTTAAATGGCATATGTTACGCCAGGTACAGCTAGTATACAAAGAAAATTTAAATCTGGCCTCATTTTTGTTATGTGTTCAGAAATCATATAAAAGTATTAGACAAAATGGCACATGTCCTCTTAAAGTAATATTTTGACCACAAGGCAAAGGTTTGAATGACAATGATGGATGTGTGTGGACATTCTACTAGACTTTTTTCCCCCCTAGTACTTTTCATATGCATTCAATGGATTGCCATTACTCCATTTGCTGTGAGGATAGCCACATAAATGCATTTTTTCTGGTGAGTTGATATATTATATATTATAAGCCCTATATAGTACCCTATCTACATATACACACACCATATCCATTCACTTCTTTCTGTACACACCAGCAGACTGGGGGGTCATGGTGAACATCAGTGTTGAAACTGCAATTATAAGTACATTGGCTTTCTGTTTCTCCATTATTTTCAAGTCAATAAGACTTTCTCTGTTAATATAACATGATTTGAAGATCACATTTTTAGGGAAGGCTTTTAATTACCCTTAATATGCATAATTCTGTTAGTTCTTTTATTCCAAAAATAGCTTTCAATGGCTGTAGGTAGATTCTATCCAAACTAGCTTACATCAGGTTTTTGGTCAAAAGCATTCTCTGCAATTGTTTTTCTGCATGTGATAATTTCAACAGCTATCTGCTGTAAATAAATAAATAAATAAATAAGTGGTTCCAGTAAGTATATGTCTGGTTAGATGGGCAGCATGAAATGACCGCCATTAAATCCTTATGCATTCAGCCTGAATAAGAGTAGGGCAAGCGTATTCATGTGCTGAGCAGAGAGATCTGAAAGGCTCACTTAAATCCAAGTCAAACCCTCCATGCAATCAGGAACCATAATAAAGCAGGATTTCTGATTATGTGAAGACTTTTACTCACATTCATGTGAACACTGACAGAAGACACATTCAGACCTTTACTGCTAAACAGAAAGGTCAAGGACTGACTAGAGTGGGGTACAGTGCAGAGGATAAACCCTGTACACACACCTTTGCCCTCTTTAGTCCTCATATGAGTAGGCTGAATGTCCACATAGGGATCTAGTTTTCATGTCAGTAGTCTCAAAGTTCATGTTTGTGTTGGTGCATAAGGCCAGCATGGAGGGCCAGATTACGCTATGCTAATGTGCTAAACTGTGTCAAGTTCAAGGTGTCCCATAGCATAACCTCCAAGAAATCTGCATTATTCTAATATCTCTGTGTGTGTGTTTTAATAACCCGAGACCATAAACTGTAGTTCAGATAACTTGTTCATCAATCTGGCATTGCCAACATGCTCTCTCGAGGAAGGATGAAATTCAGTGATAGAGGACATGCTCTAGAACACCTGGGTTCATTCCACAGCATTTCCAATAGTATGTAATGACACAATACAGCAATTTGGTGATTTAGTATAAAACAGTTATTCTTCTACATGCAGAATTGGGAGTATACATTACAATTCTTCCACAAACACCTTTTTTGAGGTAGATGATATAGATTTCACACCCATGTTTACATATACGTGCATAACACCTGGTGCACACTTTGTGATGTATATATGAAGGAATATGAGTACAGTAGCCCATTGCAACACAGTGCATACAGATTTCTACATTTCGAGTTCTATAAACTAGCCTATTGTTTCATATAATTTAGGGTCTATTGTTTCATTTAACTGGCATATAATTCATATAACTAGCCTATTGTTTCATATAATTTAGGGTCCACTTATGCATAAAAGGCTTCCATCTTCACAGCGTGTGCTTCGCCACTGATACCATAATGGTAAAATGACTTAGGCCTTAATCAAAGATCTGAATCAAATAACCAGTAGTAAGATGTGATGTATCTATATCTGCTGCAAGGCTGGACCAGTTCAGATTGTGGATAGGAGATCAGCCATTTGAATGCTCCTTCATTCTGAGTTGCAAATTGGGGAAAATCTCTGTTCCAGTCTTACCTCTGCTATTAACAAATTGTAGAAATAGTTGGCATTAGGCAGAGTGCAGCAGGGCTAGTGAAGTGTGGTAGAAACAAGACTAATGGCTCATGGTGCTCTTGTAAGTTAAAAAAAGAAAACATATTTATCGTCTCAGGAAATCCATCTTGGAATAGGAAAGGAAATAGACAAAAGGAGTAGAACAAACTGCTCCATTACAAGAGCCCCTAATGCTGGCTCTTACTTGTGGGGGTGAGCTAGTCACCATTCTTGGGGTTGGAGCCCCATGGCTGTCCCCTTGCCAGACAAAAGGAACAAAAAGATTAACTTCTTGAAGAAGGGGAGGTGACCTCAACAGGAGAGAAAGCAAAAGGCAGCCCTAAAGGAAAATAAAGAGAAGAAAAAATGGGGGAGGGAGGTACTCCCCATCACCCCCTCTTCTACTAAGCCCTATATGCATATGTCAGTGCTTCTTTGCTTCCAGTACAAATGAGGAGTCTTTCAGAAAACCATTCTCTCTTAGCCTCTGTTTCTATCCCCCCTCATCTACTTCTTCAGTATGTGATACAATTGTTCTGCTTGATCTTATAGGGCTGGCTTTGTACAGATTATAGCTAGATAATGCCTGAAGTTCTGTGAACAGTTGAAAACCCTGGAGAAATATTGCTGCTGCTGTTATCTAAGGGAAAGTTAACACAGAATCTTCTTACTAAACACACTAATCTGGGTGAGGCCTTTTGTATGGGGGAGCACTGAAAATTGTGACACCACAAACACACCAGCTACAACCTTAAATGCAGAACCTCAAAAACAAAAAAAAACCACACTTACCTTCTATGGACAGGTGTGTCAATGAAGCAGCCATGGTGGCTGGGAAATTTTGGAACCTGAAGTCTAAAAAAAAGTTTTCAGACTGTTGAAATGGTAGATCTAAACAGAATATACATCATAGGAGCTTCTGCTTGTTTGTTACTCTTATTGTAAGATCACTTTAAATATCATAACTGTTTTTAAAAAGACTAGAGATTTAACAGACATGTTGACATTCCACTCAGATGTTGCCTCCATTGAAGGTGTGTGTTGTGGGGTTCCCACCTATACACACCCACACACACAGAAATAATTCATTTTGCTTACAATTTCTCACATCAGGAATAATGTATCGTATCTCATTCTCTTCAAATAAACACATGTACAAACACTGAGTATTTTTCACAGAATTTCAGGTAGCTGTATTTTCTCACCTGAAATATAAATCTGTACTGTTAATCAAAGTATGCTTTTTGGAAATCAGAAGTTCCAATTCCCATTTTCATCCGCCAAAATGTAAATTGACAATGCCTAGCTGTCAGTGAAACCATCGTTTATTCTGTTTTTAAAATTAGTCTGGATAGATTTTAAATAGTTAAACACTAGCTCTTGTGGACATACTGTGAACCCTTGTATTTTTGATTTAGTGCTCTTTACAATGCAGTCCTGTACTTATCCACTACAAAGTAAATTCCATTGATTCCAATGAGTCTTAAGTGTGTATGTTTAGGATTGCACTCTTAACTCATTTAACATAGTGCAACACACACTGATGCTATAAAATGATCAGTGGCAAAAAACAAAAAAACAAAACAGAATATATGGAATGAATAAATACATGTAATCTCCTAGGTACAAATTCTGTAAATTAGAAGTAAACAAGCAACTGGCATCAATACTCTGTTTCAGCTACTCTGTGATTCATCTCTCTCTCTCTCTCTCTAAGTGTGTGTGTGTGTATTGGACAGTTTGTATTGATGCTGTCCTGTGCATCACACTCATCAATAATGGAAATAATTGCATTTTAATAATTAAAACCTCCCCATCATTTTCACAAAGCTAGAAATGATGACTGTGTTTCCTCCCTGTAGTTTATCTACCCTTTAATGAAGGGACAGATTCACGAACACACAGCTCATTTATGAACACACTTACACAAAAGGAATTGGGCTTTTGATTTTTCTGTTTCACACAGATGTTACCCACACTTAATATACTTCCCAATATTTTTTCTCCTTGTATACATTGCCCTTCTTAATCCCAGGTGTGTCTACAAACATAATATTAAAGCAAAGGTAGATACTTTAAACATTCCCTTTTTCAAATGCCATTTTGTCCTAAATGTTGCAGTGTCATGTTTCACTTCCTGTTTGAAGCATATTCTGCAAATGAATTAACAGCTCTCATGGGTCTCCTCTTAACTGTTTCCTATCCATTTTGTTTAGGGAAACATGGATCTTAATGTAGGTCCTATTAAAATCTGTGGTTGTCATCATCATCATCTTTATTTATGCTCCTCCTTTTCCTCAAAACTGGAACTCAAGGCAGACACTCAGTAGGACTGATGTGTGTATAGCTGTGTATTTGATCAAAATGAGAGTCTCTTATATGAGGGATTCACACACACACACTATGATTTCCTTCCCTGTTATTTTTAACACTGTGTTTCAGTGCATTTATCTGGGGTCCCCACAGCCTTCATCTGACTCTCAAAGTGGACCTGAAGAAGGCTAAGAAACACTGCCATAGATGCAAAACATAAAATTTTAAGGAAAACATAGCATAATCCCAAAGAGACTAACCTCCTCTTCAGACATCATACACAGGGGTCTATCCATACAAAAAGATGAGGCTGGTAACATTGTTCTGCTCCTGGTATTACTCCTGATATTGTTCAGCTTTTGTTAGCTGAGACCCAATATTCCTATACTAGCCATGGATGTAGAAAGTCTATAAATGTTGGTCTGGGAAAGCTTAAATGCTTTGGGCATATGTGTCTGCACGGAGGGATCCCCTATACATGTGGATATTTCTGTACCTAGGCTTCAGTTGGGAATAGGAATCCACTTTTTTAAATGTAACACATTAGAAGCAAGACAAATACAACAAAAGGAAATATATCTATGGTGTACTTTGACTCTCACTGGCTGCAATCCAGTGTCCCCTCAGCATAGCACAAATATCTACATGAGGAGGTCTGCTGTGACAGCACCCCTCACGCAGAACAGCAACACTGCACACACAAGTCAGTGGCTGAGTACTGTTGTGCTATGCACAATGCATAATGTGCAATGTACAATGTGCAACTCAAATGTGCAGTGTGAAACTGCAGTGCACAGCATTGCTGTACGTGCAACTCTGTTTCCACCACTCTCAGCAGAATACATTTATTACACTATGGTGAATAATTCATCCTACACATGTAGCACAATTTATGCATGTGCGTATCACTAACAGAATGCCAACCATTGTGGTTTGTTTTGTTTTGGTTTTTGCAAAAAATTACTTTTTGGAAAGTTGCATGCTGGCTGGGGGATTTGGAGATTCTGGTCCAAAAAGTAACGTTTCTGCTTTTGCTTGCTTCAGATGCGTTACACCTTTAGTAAATATAAACCTCTCTTTTGTTCCAGCATTGTAGGCATATATTATAAGCAGTGGGATTTTGTAAAAGATTGGTTGCCCAATATCCCTCAGACATTATAATTTTCAGTTTCATGAACTGATGTTTGTAATAACATATACATGTGATTTTTGGACATGCAGAGGTTTGATTGTAACATGGGCAACATGTAAACTCACGTTACCCTGAACCTATTATAAAATTTGATACTTGGCGATTTAGTACATTTAAAATTTGCTTGTTAATAAAGACCCATTGCAAAGTAAATTAAGTGTTTCCTTGTCTGATTGCCAGTTTTAAAGTCTATGTCATACTACCTGATGAATTTTCATTTTCTTTCCTTCTGTCACCTTAGGGACAGGAAACTGAAACGTAATAAGCTATAATATAGGACATTTTCAGACGCGATTTTCAGCAGCAAATATCCCAAAACAGCTCTGTTGCTGCCACGCAGCAGTGGAGCGGTTTCGGATGATGCCGTTCCTCTGCTGAACCTCTCCGTGTCACTTCTATGACAGAATGGAGGAAACTGTGTTTCATTCACGAATGTTGCCTGTGAGTGAAATATGATGCGCTTTCCTCCATTCTGTCAGGGAAGTGACACAGAGGGGTTCAGCAGAGGGACGGTGTCATCCAAAACCGCTCCCCTACCACGCGGCAGCAACGGAGCTGTTTTGGGATATTTGATGCCAAAAATCACATCTGAAAATATCCATAGTCTTATATTCAGTGCCATCTTAAAGCATGGGCATGCTGGGCAGTTGCCCAGGGGGTCCATGAGCATAGGGGCCCCATACTAATCCACACACAGACCAGAATTTAACCCTAATTTTCCAATCACCCACTTCAGCATTTAAATCTCCTGCTAACTCGGTAGGAGAAAAATTGTGACTTGTAGCAGAGAGTAGGCATGTCTGCATTTGCAAGAATGGGGAAGATAAAGAAAAAAGAGAGGAGGGGGAAGGACAAGTGAGGAGGAGAAGGGATGGGTGGTTGGAGTGGGAGTCCTGACTGAGGAGCAAAGCAAGGGAGTCACTAGGGAAACCCCACCAGAAGAGGCAGAAAAGCCAAGTGGTGGCTGAAAACGGGAGGCTTGACCCACCTCCTCAGCTCTGCCTGGAACAGCTACCCATAGAGCCAGGAGCCACCAAGCAACTCTTCCCTCTCTCCCACACACACACTCTCCAACAGCCCCACCAAGAGGGTACCTCCTTCCGCCCCTCCAGTCTGTACTCTCTCCCTCTCCCAGAGGTGGAGGCTGCCCACCCACACCCTGCCTCTCTTATTTCTGCAGTTCTGATTGGCCCAAGGTGGAGACACAGGCTCACTGGGGAGACGCACCTCTAAGAGATTGCTTCCCCCCCCCTTCCCACATTGGAAGACACTTTTCTCCTCTCTTCTTTTTTAATTCTTATCTCTGCTGTTTTACACATCAGGGATTCTGAAGCCTGGATGGGAAGGGACTTTGCTCCCAAGAAAGCTGTGCATTGGGGAGAGAGTCAAAACACTGATTTTGTTGGCAGTACCAATAAATATAAATTTATTTTATCAATAATTTACATCCTTATTCCTGTGTATGGTTGTGTAGGCAGGGCCCAGTGCACTGCTTTGTCCAGGGGCCTATAATGCTGTTAAGATGGCCCTGCTTATATCTATTGCATAGGTGTGCACACACGCACATACACAATTAATTGCAAATAAGTTTGCGTGTTTGGGTATGACTGAATACTGAAATACTGAAAATTACTATATTTTTAAAATAAAGATAAAGATATATTTCCAGTACTGAAAGATAGTGTTATATAGTGGCTAAAGCATTGAACATGGAACAAGAAGGCCTGGCTTAGAAATTCCATTCAGACATGGACTTCATTGAGTGATATAAACTGAGGCCAGCTACACACAGCTGCATCTACCTCACCAGATTGTAGTCTTCTTGTTGGACATGCCAAAAATCTTGAAAGATGAAATAAAAAGTTGTGTAATACAGACAACACTAATTTGAAAAACCTATCTCAGTTCCCCAAGCATCTTTGGCTGCCTTAATGCCTCAGGTTTTCTAGACTTCTCACAGCACCTATTTCAGAATGTCAACAAACAATTGGCTTGGAACTAAGCTGCATTATCACCTTGAGGCATTTTCTCCCATTTGTATGGTGGGACAGACCTTAAAATTTGGGATAATGGGTAAGGACCAAGATCCCAAGGACCCTAAAACTAACTCTGGATATCCAAGTCCACTTCAAGCTTGTCTTTAAGGCAAAACACTTTAGAAGATGAGAGGGTTGTAGAAACAACTTGTAATAATGGCATAGTTGTTACTGGGGGAGAGAGTGTCAAGTACCGTACTGGACATATGTAAGCCTTTAGTAACCCTTTTGGTCTTGGTAGAAACTATGTTTGTTCACATAATTACAGGTAGTGATTGTGCTACACTTATGATACTGCTTCTAAAAATATTTAATAATTGAACTCTACAACCTCCTTTTTGTTTTGCTAAAACAAAATCCAACTGAATGGTAATGCTGAAACTCTGCCTATTTACTCACAAAGTCCTGTTGAATTTTGTTACAATTAAATATTTTTAAGTTCAGGTTAATAACTTACAAACTTCCTACCTGTTAAGAACAGAAATCAGAAAGCTATCTCAAAAAATAAGTGTATTTGGACTGCAGTACTATATATATATGAACCTGGCTAATTAAACTTACATTGGAATAGACATGCATAGGATTGTGTAGGGGAAACCTGTCCCTGTTAGAGTTCAAGAATAGATGTATTAGTGAAATGAAGACACCATTAATGGCATAACGCTTGTCCAGATGCTAGCATGCAAGCTGAGCAATATGACACTGGTGTAAACTTTATACTTTATATCATTTATATATGTTTTTGAAAGCCTACCCAAAAAATCTACACAACAACATTATTGTTTCTGTGTGCCTTCAAGTTGTTTCTGACTTATGGCAACCCTAAGGTGAACCTATCATGGGGTTTTCTTGGCAGGATTAATCCAAAAGGATGTTGTCTTTTCCTTGCTCTGAGGCTGAGAGCATGTGATTTGCCCAAAGTCACCCAGTGGGTTTCCATGGCTGAGTGGGGATTTGAACCCTGGTCTCCAGAGTCGTAGTCCAACACTCAAACCACTACACCGCTCTGGCTCTGTCCAACAACATATTAACCAATAATTAAGCAGAAATCATTAAGACATAATGGAATTTTTAAGCAAACACAATTTTGTCTAAGGATGTACCATTCCAGTGCTCTGGCCTCAACTACATATTTGAGATTTGAAGAAATTAAAATTTCTTATAGGGAATAAACATCTGGGCTAACCCTACCATTATGCAGAATGAGGCAAGTGTCTCAGGCAGCAGACTGTAGTTGTGAAAGGGCAACCAATTGTTCTGAACTGGTGGATATTTTTACTGTCAAGAATCAAACAAGCAATAAATAATTTTATTTATATTTATATCCCACCTTTTCCCCAAAAGGGGTAGTAAAGGAGGCTTACCGAATAAAAAGAGGTACAAGTAAAATTACATATGGCTAAAAACAAAAAGTTAAGATTATAACTATATCAAACTTTCTACAGGGATGGGAAGAAATGCTTGTGGGGTTTTCTGTTTTGTGCAAAAATAACTTGCCAGGCTTTAGGTGCTATGCCTCTTCACTTGAATGTATAGAGGGCACCATTTACCACTCTGTTTCAGGCAGTAAAATATCTTGAGCTATCACTGGCACGTATGATAGCAGAATCTTATACACATGGGTATATGAAGGTATTAATTGTGTAAGCATACAGGCATTCAACCCAACCCAACCAGATACTCACTAAAATAGATTATAGAATCGTAGAGCTGGAGTGGACCACAAGTGCCATCTAGTCCAAGCCCCTGCCAACAAAAGCACTCCTGAAAAATGGCCAGCAAACCTGTTTGAAGACCTTCAAAGGCCTCCAAGATGGAACAGCTCTTGCAGTCAAAAATATCTTCATAAACTTCAGGTTGGAACTTTTTAATTGTCATTTGGATCCATTGTTATTGTTCAAGTCTCTGGAGAATGAGAAAACAAGATGATGATATGGTGCATACAGTGATAGCCTTACATTGAGGAGAAAAGAGAAAGGGTAGAAAGGCATCAGTCCAAAGACACACACAAAAAGTATAATGCCATGGTACACCCCGCCCCCAATACTGTTTATTAGGCCCAATGTGTGGGGCTCTGCAAACCACATAATTGTCTGCTTTCCTCAGAAATAATGATGAGTGCCCCTAAGGAAGATTTTCTTCAAAATATGTAGGGCCAAATAAATAATATTTTATATACCATGTGGCCACTCAGCCATGAAACTGATTAGGAGATATTGAACCATTTACCATTTCTCAATGTAAACCTGACAGGGTTTGCTATGAATAGAAATGATCCCTGCAACTTTCTATGATGAGTTGAGATTCACTAAAGAGGACCTTTGGGGTCATACCATCATCAAATGAAGTCTGGATTTCCAAATCCTGAGCTAAAACTTTTTGGTGGTAGCACTCCAGCTGTGGAGTACTCTCCCTATGAAAGTTGGACTGGCTGATTTCTAGTGTCAGGCAAAAACATAACTGTTCAGTGTTGTCCAACAGTTGGGCCTAGACATGTGGTATAGCTGAAGGCCAATGTCTATTCTGGCACTGACTGTTGTGTAATTTTAATTGCATTTTTAATGTTGATGTATGTTGTAAGTACCCTGGGAATTTTTTTATAACATAAGGTGAATGTGTGTGTGTATGTGTATATAAATATGAATGAGAAGATGGAATTATATATATCAGCCTAATGTTTATGGGGGAAGCATGGTATGAAAATATATTTAATAATGGACATTGAAATTTATTGCCTTTTGCAGATTTTTCAGATGAATCGTCACAACTGTGTACTTCCAAATGCTTATGACCTTTCCCCCTACACTCTTATTTTGAATGCACCAGGAATCTCCTCTCAGATAATTAGAAGTGCATTCTAATTCAGTAACATTTCATGGTTTATAGTGATTTTAAGAAATAGCTGTAGAAGGTTCGCTCCTAACTCAACTGCTTCCTCATTGTAGCAAAAGAGAACAAATAAAGAAAGGGGAAAAAATTGAAAATACCTGGGAAAAAAAGAAAGAACAGGGTGATGGGGTAAGATGGATTACTTGAATTTTCCACCAATCACTGAATAACACATTGGCTAAAGCATTGATTGATGAAGTATTTAAGTCGTCAATCTCACATCACGAGCCTTTTTACAAATGGCTGCAGAAAGGGGCTGACAAGACGGTGGTATCAATGGAAGTTGGCTTTGCTACAAAATATAAGAAAGACCTCTACTCTACAATTTGCTCTCTGGCAAGATGTTCAATAACCACTTTCGACGACCACTTTGCCAGCAAATGTTTCACTTAAAACGTCGGTATTCTTTACTCAGGACTGCCGTCCACCTCTGAATTTATAGCTCTTTAGGATGAGGAGATTTACTTTCCTTTACTTTTGGATTGGGTGATGCTTTCTTCACTCATAAAGCCCACATTTCAATTTGAATAGGATTTTGATGTTTTTGTTGCTGTAAAATGAATACCGTAATTACTCATTTTTGTCCCTTCAATTGTCCTGGAATATTCTATAGTAACCTCTGCCAGGAATCTGAATCTTCCAACACAAGAAATTATGTTATGCTGCTCTCCCTTATGTACACACTATGAAGTAATAAACATTAAGAAGCAAGCTGTATTTATTTGAAGCAACAGTTCAGAAGGACCAAAACATTGAGGAATGTCCCTAGGGACACAAGATGTATAGACAGAGTAAAGTCAAACCCAGTACAACCACTGTGGCAAGAGTCTCTGCATAGACTTTGTGCATCATACTTTAAAACATGATATAGTTAAAATAAATCAATATTAAATCAGTATTTTTAAAATAGCACTAAGTTTTAAACAGTATAAAACCTGAAAATATAACACATAAGGGAAAGGAGCAGTACCACCATTAAAAAAGTCTGCAGAAAATAGGTCCCAATAAGGTCTTTGTCTGCTAGCAGGAGAGCAAAGAGGCAGCCAACCTAGCCTCCTACAGGAGAGAGTTCCACAGTAGGAGAGGAAAAGGTGAGAATGCCTTTTCTTGCATCCTCACCAAGAATAACTGCAAGATGGATGGGACTGAAAGAAAATTTTCCCTCAGAGACTCAAAACCCAGGCAGGCTCAAAAGTCATGGAACATTTGTGTCCAGTCCTGGATCAACAAATCATTTGTTCCTTGAATATAACAACTAACCACAATGGAACATCCATTCATATTAAAACCAGTAGTCTCTGTCTCTTTCTTTTCTTTTCTTTTTGTTTTGTTCATTTTGTAATCTTTCATAAAGAGCAAACATATTTCGAAGAAAACAAGTTAGTAATCAAAACCATTTTGTGATCCATTACTGTACTAATAAATACCTTTGCACTTGCCTCTAGGAAAAGTTAACACAATCGTATATTGATCACTATACAAAAATGTTCCATATAAAACCTGTGCAGAATTAGAGTGTATTAGATCAAGCATATATGGCATGGGACCAACAGTTTCTCACCCAACTCATTACTGCCATTGGTGTGCAGTTTAAATAGTTTGCTTCTTCCTATTACATGACAATGAGTAATCAATTGCATAAATCAGTGGCTGGAATAGATTGTTCCTTTGAAGTATCTCATATATTTCTTTAGTCATTGCAGAAGTCATAGTAAGGAGGATTTTTATTTTTAAAGGCAAGAGAATTAAAACTGAATATCCTGGGTACAGTGAGGGGATGAGGAGATGTGGAGATTCTCTTTTGATGTGGTGGGCTAATATTTCTCATTCATCAGCCATTAATATATTTAATACACTTCTGCAAAAAGACAGAACACAAAGTTATAGCCTTCCTTCCTTTTGTGCCCAAGTATGTGCCTAAATTCTCCCATGTTCCCCTACATCAAAAGCCAATGGAGCCTTCCTCACCAATGGACGTTGTTCTGAGCTAGCAAGACAATTTTGACACTCCTGCCTGCCTTCTTTTTATGTTTGCCAGATCTGATATGGAAATAAAATCTTTATCTTCATATTTTTTTTATTGTGCCCCTTTTTGAAATATCTTAATGACCATTTAAAAAAAACCAGACTGAGCAAAGATGTATTGATGTGACTTCCTTCCACTTCCTTTCTCAAAATGGCAGAATCAAAGTGCTCTCTTTAAATTATTAGGACTACCTCACTCTCATTAACTGTCTCTTTACTATTTCCTGTACATGCTGAGTTTTCTGCTGTAACTTGAGAGGTTGTGCATGGTTTTGTAAAAGTAAGATGTGGGAAATTTGCATGCACTTGTGCATAAAAATCATTGTCAGCATAAAAGGACCCCACTTAGTTCCTAAATGAAAAGCATTTTGGCAGACAAGTGACCACAAGAAGCAAGAAGATCTGGTTACCAGGAGCTGTCTGTCTAAAAATTAGTTGCAGGAAGGTCAAAAAGAACTTCATTCATTGACTGACTGATGGCTTGTAAAGCCCTTTTCACACTCTAAGGGCTACAGAATTGATTAATGCAAAGGACACCCTCTGCTAGGTGTCCTATTCCTAGGTCCCATTCACTCAGGATTTACTACTGGATTGGCTACTAAGACACCTTCTTTTGCTAACAATACCAAATACAAACAGAATGAAAATTTACAAAAGACAAATGTTTGATTGAAGAAGGTCTGGCCAGACTGAAGAAAGTTAGTCTTTCTTGTAAGCCAGTGTGGTATAGTGATTGAAGTGTTACACACCAGCAGCATTCAATGATTCCCATGTCAGGGGGATAGTAAATTCACTCCAAGTTTTAGACTGAATTTTAAAGGCATTATCCAAGATGCTGAATCTATTTTGAGGACAGATTATGAAATCTGGATAGCTACTTTAACATTCAGGCTAATACCTGGAGTAAATTCATCATCCAATGGGCATAAAAACCACCAGAGACTACTGGGACTACTACAGCTAATTAGCATGAAAAAATTAATCTTATTTCCTCCAAGGAATTCTTATTTCCTCCAAGGAATTCAGTGTTCATGGCCCAGATTCTTTCATCCTAAAAGCAAGGCCAAGAGAGCAGACATGGAGCAACATTATCCCGTGAGCTTTGTGACTCTGAACTTGAGTCTCCTTGTTTACATCCCAACACTCTAGCTCCTAACTGCATCAGCCACCACTTCACCATAAAACTTTGTAGGTGCTCACTCATTCTACCTCAACAGGTTGTTGGGAAGAAAACACTGGGAAAGCTGGAAGCACTGTGCACATCCAGTTTAGCTCTAAGGACTAGGACAGCTAAGTTCCCCTATATATGCCATGCCAGATGAAGTTCTTGGGTTTCCTGAAACCATTGCCATTTCTAGTGAGTACATGGGCAGCAAGACTAGATGGCACCTACGGTGCATGATTGGATGTCCCACCATATGCTTGAGCTACACAGTTCTCTCACCTGAATAAAAATTAGATTGAAGTAATGTGTGAAACTGAAACAGATGCAGATGGATTTGTGCGTATCTTGTTTGAATCCTATGTCATATCATTAAAAGGGTGGCATGGTGTACATGCAAGCTACTCCATCACATATGACATTTGAAAAATGAGCTTGAGTAAACAACCACTCAAATAAAAGACCCACATAAATAAAGTTCAAAACCCATCAAGTCTAATATTTCACCTGATATGTGACCATGCCACTCATACAGAGGTAGCTCTGTTACCTTGGTCAATGAATCTACACTGGGTATTACATGAGGTACTCCTCAGTTTTAATGAAGCATTTAGAGAGCTAGACAAGGTGCTAAATGTTATTCCCAACTCAGGTTCAGCACGTTGGATAGCTCCCTTAAAATGTTTCATTAAACCCAGTGCTGCTGTTGTTATGTGCTTTCAAGTAGTTTCTGACCTATGGTGTCCCTAAGGGAAAGCTATCATGGGTTTGATTTGGTCAGAGGGGGTTTGTCATTGCCTTCCTCTGAGGCTGAGCGATTGTGATTTGCCCAGTTTTTCTATAGCCTAGTGGGGGTTCCATAGCCAAGTGGGGATTTGACCCCTGGTCTCCAGGGTCCTAGTCCAACACCCAATTACACCACACTGGCTCTCCTAAACCCATTGTAGCTCCTGTAAAGAAACAACAACTGTAGATTTACTGCATGGAAGTAATGAAATCCCTGGCCACCTCTGCATTCATACCTACACTGTATGAAATTAGCCAAAATGGCAGGAATCTATACATTAGGGGAGGGCAAAATGTAGTCCTGGAGCTGCCTGCACTCCATCCCTGGTCTGTTTTTGCATCCCTTGACCTCTACAGACTCTGTAGACCATTTTTCTGGCCAAAGGAAATGGTGAATTGCCTCTCCAGGAATCTTACATGAATAACGATTCATATTTTAAATGAGTTTCAAGAATCTCACATATACTGTTTAAATGTTTAAAAATACCCTTTTTCCAGGACTTCTGGGCAAATCTGATTTTATTTCGATTGAGAGGCTGTTGGGTTGGGGTTGGGTTTTTTTTTCCAGTGTTGGCAATCCATCTGGACCCTGGAGGGTCCCAAGGGCAGAAAATTGACCAACCACTGTTGCTTACCCCTGCTACAAATACACAGGAGACCACTGTCAGGAGCCCTTTCATACAACACAATTATGGTATGAGGATTACACATTAACAGCCATGGCTGCATCCTGTGAAATCCTGGGGTATGCATTTTGGTGAGGCATGTGAGCTTTCTGGCTGAAAATTCTAAACCTCCCTAAACTGCAAATACCAGGACTGCATAGGCTGTTGCCATGATAAAGTGGAACCATCGTTCTATAACTGTGTAGTGCAAAAGGGTCCTGGAATTACTTCAATATATTCAGTCTTATAGCCAATTTCCATTCCATCCCTATTCTTTGTGTGTAATACATTTCTTATAGCAAAGAAATCAAAATCAAAGAGATGTAGATGGAGGAGTTGGTAGAGATGTCTGTGAACACAGTCCAAACAGGGCCTTAGAGAACTGGTATGGCAGGAAAAGTAGCCTTTCCCAAAATATATAGTCTCTGGTAAAGCATCTTCAAAAATTAAGTCAAAATACTTAGCCTTTGGTTCTGAGTTTGCACAATGAGTGTCTACTACAATCCATCCTCCCATCCTTAGAATCCCTAAGTGAAACAATTTGCTAGACTGCCATTTTTACAGCTGATGTTTATTCTGAGGCCATTTCACAGGAGGAATTGCAACTTTTTATTGTTTGTCACTGACGTACAATAAGGCAGCAGCCATTTCTCGTTTGAAGTGGTATTGTGGTTATTTTCTTGGGCATTCAAGGTCACAGACGTGCTGCTGAGGTCTTGTGAATCTTAGCTGGTGCCATGTATCCAAAGCCATTTGCTTGCCACTTGAGAAAGATTTATCTCTTCAGCAATGTAATGTGAAATAACTTCAGTGGTGGAAAAGAAGGCAAATGTTTGCTTGTTCATGTTAGACTCATGAATCTCCCAGCTGACTAATCCATGAAGGTAAACATAAACATGACTTCTCTGGCCCAACAATGATTACATATTGTCTTTGACTAAATACTATAATATTATTCCTCCTATTCCCCCTGAGCTTTGGCAGGTTATTCAAACAAGCCAAGCCCAGATCAAGAAATAACATATATCATCCCAATTATTATTAAACAAGTGAAAGAGAAGAACAAATGATTCTGAATTCAAGATTGCTTTAACACCTTAAGTTAAACTCCTTTTTGTCCCCCTCACATAAACATGACTGAAATAAAAAGCCCTGTTTCAGAGTCCTTAGCTTGTATGAATCAGCTGTACTTACTGTAGGGCCAATCTTGTTTTGATAAACAGACTATAGCTTAATGGTAGAGGATATGGTCTGCACACAGAAGGCTCCAGGTTAAATCCAGTCAACTCCAGGTAGTACTGAAACTACGTCTCTCTGAAACCCTGGAGAGCTCTAGACAGGGACTTGATAAAACATGACTGTGGGCCCTGCATAACAGAGACAAGTGTTAGGTAATGCAGTTATGTAATCCAATTTAAACAAACTCACAAGGTAGGATGCAATCACCACAAATGTATACCCATTATTATGTTGCATGTTTGGAGAGCAAGGGTCTGGAGAGGAGAGTCTCCCGTATTAATGGTGGTTCTCCACACAGTTAGGAATCCTGGATTAGATAATGCCTGAACAGGGTTGTATTTCATGACAAACACAGGGCAAAGTATGGCCCTACAGATTTTTTGAATTGCAGGTCTCATCAGTCCTAGCCAGCACAGTCAAGGGTGAGGAATTCTGGGAGTAGCAGTCCAACAACGTCTGGAAGTCTGCACTTTGCCCAGCTTTGCACCAAGATGTATCTTTAGGAATGGCATGCCCAATTATACTTTGTCATGTAGATGGTTGATAGATTCTTTGGTTATAATATACCAATGTGATGGAGATAATTTTAGATGCAGAAGAACTGACTTAATCCAAAAGACTGCATTAAACTGATGACAATGGTGGTGGTAGTGATGATGATCATGATTTTGAAAAAGATTGAGAAAATGGCTCAAGGAAGTTAAAACAAGAAGTAGCTAGGAAAGGGAATCAGAGAAAGGACGATAGAAAGGAAAGAATAAAAAGACAGTAATAAAGAGCTAAAATACACAGATCAGTATATTAATTCCTAAGGGAAAGGGAGAGATAAACCTCAAGTTTGTGTCTATGTGTGTGTGAGTGGCTTACACAGACACACACACACACACTGCATATGCAAAAGAATGTAAGCAAAATTTGCAATGGAGATGCCCCAGTGGCTTGTGCCATGTATTCCCTACTCAGCAAATCTTTATCATCCAGAAGTGTGGTGTTTTTGCTCAAGATAGTATTTTTCAGGCATAGACTGTGCTTAATCTATTTTTAAAGAAAATGTCTATATTTCTACAGTGACTCTCTAACAATAGTGATATATTTATCTCTAGTGCTTGCCAGTGCATTGCACGATATAAGAATATAGACTGAAGCAGGATCTTTTATCACTCACTTTAAGCTCAGAATGCCCCTGTTTATCCTACTTGTGGGAATTCATGTCAGAAGAGCAGTCATCATAACAGTAAGATGCACATCCAGTAGCCTGGGATAGAAACTTCATCTCTTGCACGCTTTCCGCTTCTGTTCTATCAATATGCTTGACACCAGGAAATGAATTTCATTGACCCTTTATAGTCTTCCCTTGAAATGACACTCCTAGACTTAAAAGAAGGATTCAGAGAGTGTTTCAAAAGAGCTTTCTCTCCTGTACAATGTTTGTTCTTGGAAAGGGGGGAAATGTTAATCTGCTTTTCAGAAAAAATCATCAGATCATACCTGTTTTGATAGATTAAAGTAACAACAGAATACTGTTTAACTCATAATAATGAAAGGAGGATCAAAGGGTCTTGAATGGCCTCCAATGCCTATGCACACATGAATGATCTGGTAGTGCTCAAAGCTCCTTACTTTCCATCCAGTCTTTTATATCCAGCCCATGTCAGTGGAGAAGGACTGTCTCCTAATGCATGATGATGATTAATAGGTTAGTCCCCATCCCTGATATAGAGCATAGTTATGTATAGAACAGCATAGTTATGTATAGTTCTATACAGCATAGTTATGTATAGAACAGAACGGAGGGAAATTTGGCCCTCCAAATACTTCAGACATCCCCCTATAAGCTCCAGGCAGTAGTCCAAAGAATCTGAAGGGTCAATGTTTCTCCAACCTGGTATAGACTATGAACAATGATCAGCCAAACTCCAGCCATTGAAAATTAACTCTACAGCACTCTGATAGGGGCTGAGGCTTACATTCTGGTGAACCTTGAAGAGAAAATAATTGAAAATATTTCTGTTTTCTACTGTGGTGTGGCACTGACCTAGACTCAAGCCTACCAGCAGCAATGGAGTACAGATTGGGTTGGCCACTGGGATTTGGCAGATATTTCCTCTTGAAAAAAGGAGGGCAAGAAAACCATCTTCATAGATTCTTCTTTTCCTCTGCAGCTGTTTGTGTCATCTTGCACATTTCTGTGGTCCTCCATCCTTGTAGAGGCATAGGGGGCTCTAGGGGTAAGGTAGAATCACGAAGACCATGAAGATGAGCCCACATCCCTTCTACAATGCCAGCAGCACTCCATTGAGCACAACTTAGAATCCAACCCAAAACATCAAGGGCCAGTAAGTTTTGAGACAAGTTATTCTTTTAATTGAAAAGTACTGTAAAAAGTTTCATTATTGTTCTGTTTCTGCATCATCTTAAGCAGGCTAATTGGTCCCATGATGTGCACTGAGTTGTTTGGAAAAATATCATAAGCCATTGAACAAAATATCATGCCATTTTATAAAATGGCCACTGCAATGGATTCCATAAGATCTAAAAGCAGTATGCAACAGGTTATTTAAAATAGTTATTAAGAGGGCTCATAGTATAAGCACATTAAAGTAGGCTACTCTAGATGATCAACACAAAATAGAAGTTTAAAAATGTATTTAGTGTTACAAGTTCATCTACAGAGCCATTAGCTCTGAAAAGTCTAAATCCCAGTCTGTGCCTCCCATCTCTTTCCTTCATACTCTTTCAAAAGCTTGCCAACAATAAATTTAATGTTGATTCAAGGTCTCTATCTATATCACAGCTGTCATTTGCAGCTTGTTTTAAACTTTCTCATGTTGGCACTACGACTGCCTTATGAACCATTTGTATTTCATGACTCCACATAAGGACCAGGCAAAGTTACAATACCACAACAAATGTCCATAAGCATAGTTCTTCTCAAGACCCAAAGAACAGCCTATGATGAAGGTAACAAATGCCTGCTCTTTTCTCACCCATAAGCTTCTCTTTGATTACATCTGTTTCTTCCGTCAATGTATCTCAAAAGAGGCTGAGATTTTACTCTGACACTGGTCAGCTTGGGGACAACACCTTTTTCATAGTTCAACAAAGACTATTTTATGACAACAGTTTTCATTGTTTGCGGAGTAACAGTAAAGAACAGTTGGAAAGAATTATGTAGTAGAACTTCCACCTACACAGACATAAATATAACCAACGACACTGCCCTTCTTACTGTTCCTGTGGCACTGTATAGAAAACAACAGGTGCATACAGCAGATGGCAGGAGCACATGGAAACAGCAGCCACAACACATTATTTGCATATCCATTGGCCAGTGTTTGATTTGTTTCCAAAATTAGTATTTTATATGCTCTTTTAGTTTCAACCCAAATTACACTCTCCCTAAACATTCCAGGACCAAGAACTTGGCACTAGCAATGAATGAACTTCTTCTAGTCAAATTCAGAATTGGGCTCTAAAAATAAATTGCCCTTTTTCTCCCCCCCCCAAAAAAAAAGATTAAAAAATAGTGTGCTTCTTTAAAATCTTATTCCAAGACCATTTCAGATCTTCTTGGGCCTTTGAACAATTGAAGGGGGGAAAGGAAAAAAAGTATTTGCACAAATGACTACCTCTAGGGGGCAACAGAGGTAGAGCCAGATAGAGTTCTCTGCTGTGCTGAGTTCTCTTCTTTTCTGTTTTGTTGCTTCCTGGCACTTTCCTTTTTTTCATATGTTCTTGTACCATCTTTGCCTGATGAAGAAACCTGTGAAGCCTTGAAAGCTAGTGTGATGTATTTTGTGTCTTTTAGTTGAGCCAATAAAGGTATCACCACAAGATGGGTTTGGGGATTTTGTTGTTTGTTTGTTTTGCTTTGTTTTATAGCCAATACAACTACCCCTGAAATGTTGCCTATAAATTAATATTCTCAGCCTTAATTTCACATTCACCTGCACAGTTAGCGCTCACTTACTCTGTCTTTCCCCCCCTCTCTCTCTTAGTCATCTAACGAGGGGTAGCATATCCCTTCTTTTGTTTCATCCACATAGCTACTTCAGTCTAAGATTTTTTTTCCTTCACCGAAGACTGTTTTTTCTTAATGATTCTAAAATACCAAGTTCCACATAGGCTAATAGGGTGTTGTCATTGGGAGGACAACAGGATTTGATTCCTCTCCTAACCTCCACGTAAGCATCCACCCCAACTTATCTCTCCACCCATTGACCCACTGACTTCTCTCCAAGTTCCTTCCCATGCACTTACTTTTATCGCTGTACCAATAGCAGAGGTGATGATGGGGAAAGAAGAGAAGCCTTTTTCCTGCTTCCCTCTCTTAATGCCCAGCCCACTGTCATGACATCATGCCCAGAGAAAGAGTACTGGGTAAACTGGAAAGGATTCATTGTCCAACATTCTTGTATCTGGCACACAACCATAGCAACTGAGCAGGCATTGGAGAAGGGAAGAAAGGAAAATGATGGCTCTCCCTTCTTTGTTGTCTGTTGTTGTTGTCGCTTGCCATTCATAGTAGCATCATGAATGAGAGACTTCTAAGAGCTCCAGTCACCCACAGTCCTGCTCAGGTCCTGAAAACTCAGAGCCATAGCCTCTTGATTGAATCAATCCATCTATAAGGTGGTCTTCCTCTTTTTCTACTGCCTTCCACTTTTCCCAGCATTATTGGGGAGGGGGGTTCCCAATGAGTCATGTCACCGCATGGTAGTTCTAAAGAACAGTAGTCTCAATTGAATCATTTGGCATTCTAGATAAAGTTCAGGCTCAATCTGCTGTAGACCCCATTTATCTGTCTTTCTGGCAGTTTATGGTATCTGTGGCAGTCAGCTGCAAATCCATGCCAGTCCAGACCCCCAAAAGATGATAGAGGGATGGGGGAGCTTGAGAGGAAAGGAATAAGTGACCGAGAGGCTGGGAGCAAAGATGGGAACAAGCAATAGAACAGCATGGGGAAAGCATGGCACATAAGGTTCATGCAGCCTTCTAAAGCCACTTTGAGCTCCAGCACCTCCCAAAAATTCATTTAAAAAAATAACTTCCCCCATATGTTTTCCACATACCCCAGGGTGACAAGAAAGGGGTTTTTAAAAATCAGGATGGGCCACCAAAATCCTTGGGAGGTCTGCCCCCCCTCCCTGCCCTAGCATTTACCCACCTCTGGGACAGAGGAAGGAACAAAGTCTCTCTTCAACTCAGATTTTAATCCATAACCTTCTGGGCTGTGAATGCTTGTTTTGTATTGGTGGTGAGCATTACACCTGGATTTGTCTTTTGTGGTGCATCTGAAAAATATTCAAATCTACCACTACTTGGCATAAATAGGAAATACAAAATAAATGCATAGGTTGAAATATTAATTTATTTCATCTCGCAAGGAAAATAAATGTTTCAGGGTTGTTTTTTAAAAAAAAGATATACAAATGCGGCTAAGAGGTTTGGATTCAACCAAGAGCTAGACTCTCAAAATGATGTTAGAAAAGTTCTTAAATAATGCCTTGCAATTTTACTCAATTGGAAAGCAGTGACACTAGAGTAAAATTATTGCTTTCTATAAAGGTGCATATTTAAATGTATACTGTTAGAGCACCTGATTAAGTGTCTCTTTTGATCCTTCCCATATTCATGGTCCTAGAATTAATGGTAGCTTTCAGTGCCAACATACAGTTACAACAAGGGAAAGACAAAATGTATGTTGTGATGAAATGTTTAAGTTCTTTATTTTCATTTATAGGACGGCAGCATCAGCTGTCAGATGCCTAGGCCAATGTCACACCATAAAAGTGTGGAATACTCACATGGAAGAATAATATTTGAGAGAGCAAACTGATGAAAGAATTTCTCATGTAGATGGGCAGAACCAATTTTATAGGCAAACCTCAGAAACTCCAAGCAGCTATCTTACATCTGCTACACAAATATGCAATGCTTTGTCAGCTCCTATTCCAAAGTCTCTTCTCTGAGATTCATTTAGGACAACTATAATGTCTGAAATCATTGAGAGGAGGCCCTGACAAAGTTCTGCTAGGACTTCAGTAACTTCCACTCCATTATCAACCTGAGTCTAAACCAGTTTGCACAAGTCCACTTCCTTGATATTAGGGTACAGCAGCACAATGCAGTGATAAGCTTCACCTTACATTGGAAATCCACAGATCACTATACATACTTATACTATACATACATTGCCGTTGGCAAATCTGTGCTCAAGTCCGTTCAGCAGTTTACCTACCTGGGAAGCATCATCTCCTCAGATGCCAAGATTGACAAAGAGATCGATCACAGATTAGCAAAGGCATATAGCGCATTTGAAAGACTTTACAAAAGAGTCTGGAGTAATAAACACCTGAGGCGAAGCACAAAAATCAGTGTGTATAGAGCCATTGTATTATCTGTCCTCCTTTATGGATCTAAAACATGGGTCACCTATCACCACGACCTACAACTCCTCGAACACTTTCATCAACGTTGTCTATGCACAATCCTAAATATAGACTGGAATGACTATGTGATGAATGTTGCTGTCCTTGAGCAAGCAGGGATCACCAGCACTGAGGCCATAATATTGAGAACACAGCTGTGCTGGGCAGGACAGGTTTCTAGGATGGAGGACCATTGTCTCCCAAAAATAGCACTCCACGGTGAACTCGCCATGGGTCAGCATAAGAGGGGTGCTCCAAAAAAGCGATACAAGGACTCCCTCAAGCAACATCTCAGGCTCGGCCAAATTGATCACCAACAATGGTCGCCCTGGCCTCACATTGGGAGGCATGGAGATGCACTATCCACAATGCTGCAGCCTTATTTGAGTCTTGAAGAGAAACAACAACGCAGAAAGAATCACAACCCAGAAACATCACCCAAGGAGACCTTCTGCCGTGCCTTCTGCAACCGGACTTGTTTATCTCGGATTGGCCTTTTTAGTCATCAACTCGCTTGCAGAAAGCGCAGGATGAGTCCTTCCTGAATCTTTGTTTGCGAAGAAAAGCCAGAGAGAGATACATACTTATGTACTTCTAGCTTCTACCCAGCACACATACACCCCAAAATCTATGGTCTACAACCCTTGTGGCACAACCACATCTGTTCATCAGACAGATTACATAAGGATTTAAATCATGCATTTCTCAGTCTACAATATAATCACAGAATCGTAGAGTTGGAAGGGGCCACAAGGGCCATGTAGCCCGGCCCCCTGCCAAGCAAGAATACAGAACTAAAGAACTTCTTAAAGATGTCTATCTAACTTCAGTGTAAAGTTATGCTCAAAATTTTGTAGCAAGACTCCTACCATATATGGAGCGAGAAATTCCAGAGGTGCAAGAAGAGGCACTAGGGATAACATTGCAAACATACGGTGGATAATGGAGTGCATCAGGGAATTCCAGAAGAAAATCAGCATGTGCTTTATAGACTACAGCAAAGCCTTTGACTGCATACATGATGAAAAGTTATGGATTGCACTTAAAGAAATGGATGTATCATTACATTTGATTGTCCTGATGCATACATAACCTGTACTAAAGGCAGGAGGCTACAATGAGAACAGAATAAAGAGAAAAAGAATGGTTCCAAATCAGAATGGGGGTCTGACACGGCTGCATTCTATCAACCTATTTGTTCAACTTGTATGTAGAAATATCATAAACAGAGCAGGTTCAGACTTGGAGGAAGGAGTGAAGATTGGAGGAAGGAGTATCAACAATCTAAGATATGCAGATGACACCATACTACTAGCAGAAAACAACCAAGACTTGGAACAATTACTAAAGAAAGTCAAAGAAGGCAGGGTTACTGTTGAACATTAAGAAAACAAAAATAATGACCACAAAAGATCTACATAAATTCAATCTAGATGATGAAGAAATTGAAATAGTTAAAGATTCCCCATAGCTTGGATCGATCATTGATCAGAATGGAGATTGCAGTCTAGAAATCAGAAGAAGACTGGGAATGGGAAGAGCAACTATGAAAGATCTAAACAAGATTCTAAAGTGCAAAGATATAAAACTGAACACCAAACTTAGGATCGTCCAAAGCCATTATATTTTCCATCACCATATACAGGTGTTAGAGTTGGACAGTGAGGAAAGCTGATAGGAAAAAAATCAACTCATTTGAGATGTGGTGCTGGAGAAATGTGCTGCAGACACTGTAGACAGCCAAAAAGACAAACAAATGTGTCCTAGAACAGATCAAGCCTGAATTCTACCTGGAAGCCAAGATGACTCATACTTCAGCCACATCACAAAAAGGCATGAAAAGACAATACTGTTAGGAAAGGTGGAGGGCAGTACAAAGAGAGGAAGACCACATAGACACAGTCAAGGAGGCCATGGCCCTGACCCGGCAGGAACTGAACAGAGTAAATGAGGACAGAGGGTCTTGGAGGTACCTCATTCATAGGGTTAGCATGAGTTGAAGTCGACTCAAAGGCAGTTAACAACTGTTAAGGTAATCATTGATGTTTGTCCTTTTTGTGTTTCATTTCCCTTGGCTCCCACTGATTACATTCCCTCCCCTATTTATCCACACAAGCAACTGTAGTAACAATCTGCCATTTAAATTAACACTTCACACATCTGCTGAAGTGGGTCATTTTTCATCTAAACCTTATGTAGGGGTGGGAATCATGTGGCTTTTCTAATGTGAGTGGACTGCAACTCCCAACATTCCTCAGCATTAGCTATGCTGACTATAGCTGTTGGGGTTTGCAGTTCAACAACATCTAGGGAGCTGCATGATTCCCATCCTTGTCATAATAACATTTGTTAGACTTTAAGCTGACACAAAACTCTCTATTATTCTTTTCTGTGGCAGTGATTGTGACAGCTTTAGAAATGCATACTTTAGTTTTATTTCTTGTCGCTCTTCCATCTCCACTCTAGCAATCATGCCATCAAAGGCCAAGCTTGTCCAAGCACATGAAACCTCAAGCACATGGAATCTTAGCCAAGGTATCCTTACAACTCACCTACTGAATATTGCATACATATATTCCTGGAGCATTAAAGGGGGGAAATTTTCAGATCAGAGTGAAATTTCCTGTCTTGTATTTATTGCAGCCATATATTTAGTGTTACTTCAGTACAGTGGCTTTTGTGTGTTTAATAACTATTATGCACTCCTTATGATTACTGGGTAATAATGAGTAATATTTCAGTCATTTATATTCTAAGAGCTTCACGTTTGTGTAACAAGCACACCCTTGACTGCACCTTTTTAGGCTTTCATTTGGTCAGAATCACAAAAGCTTTAATGTCAGATTATTATTTCTGGCATTCAGTCATCAGCAAATAACATTTTACCTTAAAGATGTGATTCTCAGATACTAAACACCAGAAATAATTGATCATCATGACATTCCTTTGTGAATTTCAACTTTCATTTTCTTCTCCGAACAACACATTTAGTCAGTTACATGTACCAATTACTATGGTACATAAAAACAGGGTTGTTCTTGCTATTGTGTTCTTCAATAGAAGATTTACTCTGAATGCCCTTTCCAGGACAAAGCCAGTGAATTAGAACTTCCAGTGATGGTGTGTGTGTGTGTGTGTGTGTGTGTTTTCAGCCCTCCATGGTTTCTGATTTGGGCTGCAAGATGAAATGTGTCCCATCATAAAAGCCTGTTCAAATTTTAGCATGATTTGAGCAGTGGCTGCGTGTTTCCTTTCCTTCATTTCTCATAGCCATTATACTTTTTCCCCTAATCAGGCAAAAGAGAAGGGAGGAGGTCAAGATTTAATAAGCAAATTAGAAGATTTTTTTTTTTTTTTACAAAAATGGGTCCAACGGAAATTATTTTTAAGAAGTTTTTTTAAAGGGGAGGGCAATTAAAACAGGCAAGGGATAAAAAGAATACTGAACAAAGAACCCAGTTTCAAGAGTGAGTTGGAAGAGTTAGAAAGCACAGAGGCATTCTTGCATAGAACTGAGAATAAAGGCACTTGAGCAGTAACTGGAACAGAAGGCTTGGTTTTGCCTACTGCTGTGGTCCGTATATCAGTGCAGAAATTGGACATTAATTAGCACTTTATTTGCTGTTGTACTCCTTTTCTTCCAAATATTTCCTTTGGGGCCATGACAGCCATTTCCTGCCCTTTCATCTTTTTTCCCCCTAGTGATTGAACTATTAGCCTCCTGTACCTGTGATAGAATGAATATTAGCTACTTATGGGAGAAGCAAAGAGCTAAACAGCATACGCCACATGTAGGAATAAAGGATGCAATGAAATTAAAGTTACGTCTGCTAGGCCTTAGGGAGAAAAATATCACACCATTAAAAAAAACAAAAAACCTGCACTGCCAACAACAAGGAAAGAATGGAGCCCAGAGAAGGCCATCAAAAATCTAAGTCAGAAAAAGACAAGTGCCAACATTTTTCTGAAATACTAAAGTGCCTTTAAGATGATCTTAAGTTCTTGGTGGCATGAAAGAAACCTCATCATTTATGTAATGGATTTTTTTTTTTTTTTTTTTTTTTGCAAAACAGGTCTGAAAAGAGTAACATTCAAAAGCATTTGTGGCTTTTTCCCCCTTGTACCGAGCTGCCGAGTATTGTAGCATATTCCAACAAAGCACTTAACCATGTAATTAAATCAGAAGCATTAGAGTAGCTCATTTGAAATTAACTGGAGCTGCTTAAATGCTAGGTCTTATCATTATTATTCATTTATATAGCACGTTGAGCATTTGGAGTGTTATAGTGCCCTTATCAGATTTATCCTTCTAAGGTGGATCATTATTATCCCCACTGTATACTTCAAGAACTAAGAATGAAAGGCACTGCTATAGCCCAAGTCAACCCTCTAGTGCTGAAGACCATCAGTCTAACTGCAGTACATTGAAACACATGCTTAGGTATGCGTTGATTATTACATGAAGGCCTGTGTTGCTTTTACACATTTGAAACTCAGAAAAGCATCTGTCTTGAGCATTATTTTATAGAAACCATGGGGTTGTCTAGATGGTGAAAATAATCCTAATAGAATTTACAGAGAATACATGTTGTCCCAATGAGATCTCACCAAGATTCATGGTTCTGGGAAGAAGGGGGGGGGTAAAAACTCAATTTACTGAGCGGGTTTTTTGAATAATGCATGAGAATGCGCATTATCGCTTGTTTGGACAACCAATTCGCAGCACAGCATATTATCAGCAAGGGTGGAAGTGGAAAGATGATTGGTCGGATGTGTGTGGGGGACAGGCTTGCCAGCAATGAAGTGGGCACAAGTACCATTTTGGAGTTTCACGTTATCGATCATGCACTTCTTTTGCTGTGCTGAGGTGACTAAACAGCTTTTTAAAGCACAAGGTTGCACTTGTGTACCTTTAATTTACAATTTTAAAAAAATCATGCAGAGGCGACCGCTTGTGAAGAATAATAGCACGAGTAATTCACTCTCAGTTACCATCTTGATTCACAGGCATGGCTGCGTGTACACTTCAAACATGGATAGCTTCACATACCAGCAATTTTGCCAAAGAACCGTAGAGATAAATGAACACTGCTGAGAATGTGTGTTAATGGGCAGCAGTCCACATTCTATCTTCTCATCTAGACAAGCCCTGAGTTAGACCATAGTTTTACAGTTTTACCCCAAACCTATCATGGGGTTTTCTTGGCACAGTCTTTCTCACCCAAGAGCCCCATATGCCCTCAGAGCTTCACATTCACCCCTGCATGTGTGCTCTTCACATTGTGTACCCCTTACGTAAAAAACTCTGCATTCTTTTATGTGTAAAAACACACATACATCCTTGTGACCTGCATTCTTCATCGGGACGAAATGTAGAGGCGTCACTCTTTTTCAAGAGTAAAGAGCAATCTGTCTGAAGATCTCAGGGAGTAGACTGAGATGAAGAGAAGGCCCTGCCTCCCACCAGCAGAGATAGCCATACACAGCAGTGGAGAAAAAAATCTGCATGAAACTGTTGGAAAATTGTCAGGTTGGGATTCAATAGTCACAAGATCAATTACCCATGGGAGCTGCATTTCAGGTTTTGAGCACTGCGTTTGGTCCACAGGCAGCAAGATGTGTGTCACTGCTTTACAGAAGAGTCATACAATTGCAGACTATAGCTACTGTTGTTGTGTGTCTTCGATGATCCTAAGTGAACCTATTGTGGTTTTCTTGGTAAGATTTGTTTGAAGGGGGGTTGCCATTGCCTTCTTTTGAGGCTGAGAGAGAGTGACTTGCCCAAGGTTACCCACTGGATTTCCATGGCCAAGCAGGGATTCAAACCCTGGTCTCCAGAGTTGTAATCCAATGCTCAAACCACTACACCACAGTGGCTCTCTATGGGACCATATTATTGAATATAATATATATACTATATAATCCTATACAGTTGTCTCTAGAGTTTCAGTATGGAGTCAAGGAACCAGATAATGATGATGATGACAACTATGATGATGTTGATGATTTCACTTACATTCTGCATTTCCCCAATACTAAGACCCAAAGTGACCTATTGATGATCCCATAATTGCCCCACTAATTCTTCCTTCCCCTCCTACAGTCTCATGTTCCCAAAAATCTGGTCTGGAATATCTGTGGATGCTTCAGAAGAGTTTTCTGTTTCCTTCTGGAGAAGGAAGGAATTTATAAACATTTCTTCCCTCCGCTTCCTTCTGCATCTCTACTGAATCCTAATTCCATCTGCCAATGGAAGAAGCCCTTTCATTCACGATGGGGTAATTTTGGATCCAGCCTACATTCTTTAATCTAAATCCTGTAAGATCATATGTTATTGTATAAATCAGGGTATGTGTTCTGGTTTATACAAAACATTGTACTCTACATTTTCCTGACAGTTGGGGAGACTTCTTGTCTTCTTGGGAGATGACCACTTTGAAGGCCCCTTCTGCAATGGAGAGGTTGAAAGGGATTGCCATCCCCTCTCTGCTCTCTTTCTGCCAGCAGGTGAAGACTTGTTTTGGTAAACAGACAGTTATCTTATTGTTGCAGATGATCCTGTAATTATTATGTTTTAACTACTTTTCAACTGTTTTTAATACAGTTGGACAGTATCTGTGGAACCTATATCTTCAGTTTCAGTAATCCACAAGACACAAAACAGGGACACATACCACAGAGTCATGCCAGAAAATGCCTAAAGAGGCATCCTCTCTAGGCATCTTCTCCAATGCAACTCTATGGTATGTTTTTTACTGGAAGTCCTTTATTTTAATAGCATTCACTATTATACATGGCTTCCAGTATCCACAGTAAGTCTGGAAAATAAACATGTGCAGATATAGGGGTCCAACTGTACAATTATTCAATTAATTGCTTTTTAAAAAAAATTATTATCAATTGTTTTAACTGTATTTTATTTTAACTTCTAATGTGAGATGCCTTGGGTCCCATATTGGAAGAAAGGCAGGATATAGATTAATGAATTACGAACAAAATTCAAAGTGCTGATTATGACCTACAAAGCTCTATCTAGCTCAGGTCCAGCTTATCTGAAGAAAGCCTTCTTGGTGGCTGTTCCCAGGCTCTGAAACTCACTTCCTAGAGAACAGCACTCTCCTAGGCCAAATCCACACTACACAAATAATCCAGTTGGAAACTAGATTATTTGCCATGGCTCCTTCCTATGGAATCCTGGGATTTGTAGTTTTGGTGAGGCACCAGCACATCTTGGCAGAGAATAGACCTTGTAAAACTACAGAACCAAAGATTCAATAGGAAAGAGCCATAGCAGATAATCTAGTTTCAAACTGGATTATTTGTGTAGTGTAGATTTAGCCCTTGTTATCCTTTCTAGGCAGACAGACTTGTTTCAGCAAGTCTGTCATGTGCTCCGCTGTTTATATTTGGTTTTTTTTTCCTTCTTTTTAATATTTTGTATCTGCCTTTTAATTTTACTAACAGTTCAATTACATTTTTAAACTTTTGTACAATGAAAATTTTTAGCTGTATCTGATTTAACTTTTTAAGTTGCCTAGAGTCCCAGACTGGGAAAATCCACCCCTGTTGGCAGATTTAACCTAACTGGCCATAACAGGTAATAATAATTATCTAGAATTCATAACATGAAGCCAAAATCACAGAATTACACTGGGATAGTAGTGGTAATGGTTTCCAGTTTTCGCACGATGGCATCTTTATATTGTGGTTGGTCAGCACTCCAACTGTCACTGTGGTACACCTTTGCATTCATGGGCAAAACCTGAATAGCTGTCAGTATCACTATTTTCCCAGTATTGATGAGTGTGCAATAATTAATTCCTGCTGCAATTCCGATATTACGGTGTGAGTGAACATTCCTCCCTCTTTTCCCCTCCCTATTTCCAACGAGAACACATAATTCAACTTCTGATGGAGAGCATGAAGAGGACTTCCATGACACCCTTTTATTGAATTGTTGCCTTTTCTCTGTTTTTTGTTTGGTTGTTTAATTGAAGTAGTGTCTTGTCAAGATAACAGCTGAAACCATATTCTTACAAAATTGTGGAAGGAGGAGGAAAAAAACATTTAAAGGTGTATACATGGGCCAAACATGTGTTACAATAGCTCAAACTTCAATCCCTTTTTATAAAGTGATAATAGGTGGCTGTGCAATGTTCTGTTAGTGGTAGTATTGTGTGATTGTGACAAAGTGTGATAATTAATGTAATAATGCCACCTTGCTTTCACTATCCTCAGTTGCAGAGTTACAGCATTTTTACAGGCACGTGTGATGTAGTCCTCTGATCAACCACAACTAGAGAATGGAAAGCCCACCATATTCATTTCCCACAATGCCCCAGAATGATGCTACATCAACAGCATTGTGGGAAATTTAAATGACAGCTCAGAGCAAGCAGGGATCACCAGCACTGAGGCCATGATATTGAGAACACAGCTGCGCTGGGCAGGACACGTTACTAGGATGGAGGACCATCACCTCCCCAAAATAGTACTCTACGGTGAACTCGCCATGGGTCAGCGTAAGAGGGGCGCTCCAAAAAAGCAATACAAGGAGTCCCTGAAACAACACCTCAGGCTCGGCCAAATTGATCACCAACAATGGTCCGCCCTGGCCTCACATCGGGAGGCATGGAGATGCACTATTCACAATGCTGCAGCCTTATTTGAGAACTCACGCCAAACAAGTCTTGAAGAGAAATGACAACGCAGAAAGAATCACAACCCGGAAACATCACCCAAGGAGACCTTCTGCTGTGCTTTCTGCAACCGGACTTGTTTATCTTGGATTGGCCTTTTTAGTCATCAGCGCGCTTGCAGAAAGTGTGGGATGCGTCCTTCCTGAATCTTCGTTGTGAAGAAAAGCCAGAGAGAGAGAGAGAGATGACAGCTCAGTATCAAATGTTTAAGAGCATCCTGGGGCTGCTGTGTAAATGAACATTGGGCTAAGGACTTTCCCTATAGAACATCCCAAGTTTTGGAACTCCCTCCCTAGAGAGGGCAGGGTAGCCCTGTCTCCTTTTGTCCTTTTTGTGCCATCAGGCACTTATAAACTGCCAAGCATTGGGTTTTTAAATGCTGTGCAATTTGGGGCTTAAGGTTCGTGTGTGTGTGTGTGTGTGTGTGTGTGTGTGTAATGTTTAATGTTTTTAACTACATAAGTTGTTTAACTGTTTTTAAATGTCATATTTGTACTGTTAATGCTTTTGTATTGTTTTTAATTTGTACTGTTTTAAATTCATTGTTAACTACCTTGAGTCCCTATATTAGGAGAAAGGCCCGATATCAATAAATAATAACAATCGCCATTCCAGTAATGCTCACTGGACTTGGTTTATTGCAACTTTTACAAAATGGGTAAAGTGTTTATTTTCTGACAGCCCTCATTTTTGATTGAGTCACAATTTTCACACTGAAAGATATTTATATTGCAATTTTTATCACATTAGAGGATTATGGTTTAATATTGTTTTAACTAGACTATTGCATTTTTATTACTAAGGCCATATATCTATTGTTTTATTGAATTCCAATTATTATTTCTAATCTATTAGTTCACACCTCACACACTTCACATGAACATATAATGGTCAGCTTTGTTTATGTGCAAAATCCATTGACTATAGTGAAGAAGGCCTTAATCAACAGAATGTACTCCTCTGTGCAAAATGTCAACTTTAAAAGTATAGAACTATCATTATTTTGCCTTGTTCACATTATGCACAGTCAATTTTGTTTGTGCCTCATGCAACAGATTTCATTTTCATTTTTTTTCAGTCATTCCTATATGCAGTTCATGTCGTATGTGGCCACATTGCTACAAGTAAATCCCTAGATCCCCATCTAAGGGCAATTAACTGATTTAAGTAATCTCAGAAAAACAGAACAAAATGATTGTTCCCAATTCTGCTGCTTCCTGGATGAAAACTTAAGTAGAGCTACTAAAATAGAACAAAATGTGTATTTTGCCTTTGTTCCTCTGTGCTCATACGCTGTATGCAAAAGCCCTTGGAGGAATTTCAAGTAGGTGATTGTTGGTAATCATTTTGTTTAAATGTGCAAGGTTGCACAGAACCTCAGTCTACTAGGAAACAGAATGTTCTCGCTCAGTTATATTAGCAATCATTATTTCAGTAGTGGAAAGTTCCACAGTAAATAATACAGGCTCTTTATTATGCTTAAAAAGAAGTGCTTCTCTTTAAAAATCACAGATTTAAAACAGTCAGGCAAGACATTCTGTTTGCTCTCAAACAAGTAAAATTAAGCTATTCTCTTGTCCTCACTACTATTTTATTTTGTGGATAACCCAGGACAATGCTGCGTCTGTCAACAGGAGACAAGGAGAAAAAGCTCCAGGATGATCTTGTAATCGTTATGTTCATATGCAATGCAATTTGCAAATATGTTTTTGAATGACAATTTAAAAGGATATGTGCCATGATTCATGTTTCCCTCTTATTTTTTTCTTAGCAGGAGGCTTCTGTTCATAGAATTACACAGTGTGACTCCCAGGAAAACAGCAAGATTTGATAAGTATTTGTTTCACAGGGAAAGTATTTACCAGGGTCCTTGGGGATATGTCCCTTCTAATTTTTGACATTCTGATTAGGGCTATTCCTGACTAGGGTTTATTGTTTTGATAAAGCCTTCCTTTGTACCTCCTTTCTGTCTTTAGGGTAAAATGATATCCCTGGGACCAGATTCTGCTTTCCATAATGGTAGTGTAAATCCTGGATTGCTCTTCTTAGGTTTGGATTTAGATAGTCTATTTGAATGCAAGCTTTATAGTTAAAACCAGGTTGGTTTTATATGATAAAACTAACACAGTTTTAAAAGTCTATGTCTCCTACCTTGAACTTAATGGAAGTGCACTAACTGAACAGAAACTGTCCAACGGTCTCTTAGGCGGAGTTGGTGGAGCACAGAATTGCCTCTGGAACTGATGCCCTTTCTTCATCTTTTCCTCTTCCCTAAATATCAAGCTATGCCAGAGCCATAAGTGGCTTTATCCAAATCTTGATCTATAAAGTGTGTTGAAGACAGGATGCTGTGTCCAGACCTGTTTAACGTTACAGTAGACACTTATAAATCAAAGGGACAACCTGATCATGATTAATTTCAGTCCCACTGATTTCGGTGGCTCTCTGTAAGCAGAACTAAGTCTAGATCCAACACAGCATCTCCATGACCAGTCACTTGCAATGGGGCAGCTGAAGTTCATGAAAGAGAAACATGGCTCAGGCAAAGCTAAGAGGGCAGGTTCATAGCATTTGGATTAGGCTTATCCATTCAAGGTATTTCATACTATCTGCCAAACTCAAGGCTCCTGATTTATGTTCTAGCTCTAGTCTGTGATTAACAATGTTCCTGAGGACACAGAGTGCACAATTCATAGTAGTTTAGTAGGCTAGGTTCCAGCTTCCAGCTTTTAGCATTCCTGTCTCCAGCCATGAATTCCTTGATAATACCATGCATTTCCTATAGTAGCAAGCAACAATGACATGTAAGATCCAAGTAGACTGTATTTCCATCCTTAATGCCCTCAAATTCTATTGGAGAAATTCCTTGCAGTATAGCAACCTAGATTGCTCAAGATTGTACTGAACTTCTGATGGAACATGTAGTAGAGTTGAAAACTGTCGGCATAGAATGGAAAGGATGGTCTACATCCAATTGCACATCCCAATTAGACTTGAAGCAGTGGAATTCACATAGGTAATGGTTTATCATTCAGCAACTGATTAAATTGATCTCCTTTGGTAGTCTGGGAGGCCCCTGAAAAGTTCAGGGGATGCACAGATTGCTGAAGATGGAGCTGTGGGAAAACTTGAGGTGGATGAGAGTCCACACCTAGTTTTGAAAAAGGAGTGTTCAACAGTGAAAGGGGTGTTCAGTATGGGGGCTGGTCTTGTGATTAATTTAAATATGAATCACTGCTCTCAGGAGAAAGGGCAGTCTGTGGGGGGCAGGGGGTTGTGAAGCACAAACACAGGAGACATAGCACAACACTTTGTCCAGTCCTGACTTAAGTCATTGTGCACATAAGCATAGATAGCAACAGAAAAGCCCAGCCTTGTCCAGAAACAGAAAAAGAAAGAGTGGCAAGGGTGGGGGAGGCAGAAGCCACAAGTCTAGCAAAATTAAGCAGGCATTGAGAAGGGGTACAATATTATTCTCAAAGCAAAATGTGGCGTCTCTTATGGCCAGGAAACAAGGTCAACAACAGGAAGTCTCTAGAGCACAAGAAGAATCCATTTCAGTGGCTTATTTGTTAATAGTACACAACTCAAGACTATGGAATAGGAACAACTGATTGCTGCAATGAAACCAAAATGGCAACAGAAGAGGAGCTTATGGAGGTTCACCCACACATTTGCTTGATTGTACTGACAAACTACAAGAATGGCTGGTGATTCAATCCCATTAAGAGGATGAACCACAATCTGCTCTTGTCCTACCAAAGTTGTTTCCTAAGTAAAGTTTGGCCAGGATCTTATTCACAGTTGTGTGGAATGACATTTTGCTAGTGTACCTATGCTGGAATTTTGCTGGATAATGCTGTTGCACAAAAACTGTCAGCTACTTCGCAGGGTTGTGTGTAGCTGCAGATTACTTATTTGCACTACAGACTGTTCTTGTTCTATATCCCACTTAAGACTACTTGGATAAACACTGATAAGGATACTGCTCTTGCACAATGTTCTAAAAAGCACAACTGCTTGTGTGGTGGCATTTATGCCAACTTAAGGCATCAATGGGATTCCAGCCATTGTCTCAAATGAACTAACATGGCATGAGACAGTTAGTGCACTGGGAGTTGCAGAAGCATAACATATCATGTAATCAAGAGTTGTTTATCAGTGAGAGAGCCAAAACAGAGCAGCTTGTTTAAAACTCATATAAACACAAATTCATATTAATATGTTGACTTACTGGGACACATTAAAAAAAATGACCATGAAGTCTTCCAAGTGACTTCTCCTCTTGAGCTAGCAAAGAATAGAAGGAAAACCTTACAGATGTTCATGACTTCTGGAGAATCAGGTGGACAAACTTAAGCACTAGCACAAAGGTTTATGGATGTACTGCATAGACAAATGGTCCATAGTCAACGTCTGGATCTTTTCTTGATGACACAAATGGATCACAAGCACAAGAAGATAAATTTTATTGAAATACACCATAAGCCTATCCAGTCCAGTTATCTGTTCTGTTCTGACATGAACCAAACAGATACAGTATGTATGGGAAATCCACAAGCAGGACATGAGTTCAAGAGTACCACCCTGTTTGTGTTCCCTAACAAGTGGCACATACATGTATACTGCCTCTGATAATTGGAGGTAATACAGTATATAGCCATCTTGATAACCTTGATCTCTATGAATTTGGCTAGCCATGGGAAAGAAAGTTTTTATCAACTCTCTTCCAATTGGATAGGTTCTGGTCACAATGCTATGGAATAAATATAACAGGGTTAAGATGTGGGATTACTTCCACATATCATGGATTTGGTACAAGAGAATGTTAGTACATGGTAAATTTTCCTCATGTCTTGGGGCTCAGCTAGATGGGAGAATTTGTTTCAAAAAATAGCAATTTACCACCCTATCGCTGCAGAGTCTGTTTATGCCCACGACTCATTCGAAAGATGGCTTGAAAGGAAAAGTAGATATTTTGCAGTTCACATGGAGCAGTGGGGGAAAAGTGTTGGTCACGAGTGAGTAGCATCCCAAATACCTCCTCCCTTAAAAAAAAAAAAAAAACAGATACAGAAGTCCTATTTTCCGCTAAAAGAAACATTTGTACTTTTGCTCTGCTGCTTGAACAATCATGTTGGGGGGAAAATGGCGGCTCCAGCATTGCAAGCCCTCCCTTGCAAACCTGCCCCCTCTGAGGTCCAACTAATCAGGTTTCAGCCCTGCTGTGTGCCCCTTTTTGAAGTGGTTGATCACATGACCAATTATGCCTTTTTTTGCGCAATTTTTTTAAAAGGATCACTAGAAACAGTGAAAGCTGTTATAGGGATCAATTTGGAGTTTTCAGGCCCCCCCCTTCTAAATATGGTGAATCTTGCTGTGGCTCTGTGAGGGCCATTGGCATTCTCCTCTAATTGTTCAAGGTTTTTTTTTTTAACTCCATAGGTGAGTCCTTGGAAGACCTTGTCTATTATCATCTTGGTCTCAGACAACTGAGCATACCTTCTGCTGTGCTTACTCCTTCTCTCTGAGAAAATGGATTTTTGGATTCTGTTTCATAAAATGGCTCATCTTCTTAGTCTGAGGCCTGTTCCAATCATCATTCAAACTTATGATGTTTATCAGTGGGAGCTCAATTTTGTCTGTGCATGGAAACATATTCCTAGCCCTTCCTCTCATCAAAGGCAGCTTCCTGTCGTCTTCATTTTGGATAACATATCAACACCTTGTAGAAGGAGAATCCCATTCAGGAGAAAAGCAGGATATAAATAAAATAAATAATAAGGGAAAAGTTTAACTTTGATAAATGTTCATATTCTCATGCATATTTTCAACATTGCTCTTGCTCTGTTCAGTTTACTCAGTTGTTTGATTGTTTTGTCATATTTAAGTACATTACATACATCTGTGAAGGAATCAGAGGATGGCACTGGAAATACTAAGCATTTGCACTATGTTTGCAATGAGGTTAAAACATGAGTTTACAAACTGGGTGGTTTTTTTCCAAGGATTTTTATCTATTTGGAAATTTCACTACCTCCCTGCCTGCCACTTGTTCATCCCAGCAATCATGTAAGATTTTAAAAAACAAATTTATCACAGTTCAGTTTTAAACCTACAACTCCTGCTGTTGTGTTAGATGTTATAAATAATCTCCTCTACTCCTTAGTCAATGGGATTTTTATGGACTACACTGTAGCAGAACCTAGCACCATTATTCAGTCCTTGAGATTCTCGGGGGGGCTGCATGGATTGCCAAAACCACCACCATTACCACCATTCAAAAAATGGGAAGTGTCTGGAAGTCTACTTCTGGTTTTGAAAAACTGGGAGGGGTATTAAACAGTGCAAAGAGGCTTTGCAACCTGTTTAGAAGGAGAACTGATATTCATGGGGACTTTCAAAAGAGGCCATTTACCCAGTTAGAAAAGGGTAGTCTAGGATTTTCCTTGCGTTTTTTTCCAGGCTGTGAGGCTGTGTTCTGGAATAGTTTCTTTCTGACATTTTGCCTGCATCTGTGGCTGGCATCCTCAGAGGCTGGCATCTCTGAGGATGCCAGCCACAGATGCAGGCGAAACATCAGAAAGAAACTATGCCAGAACACAGCCTTAGGGCCCAGAAAAAAACCCAAGGAAAATCTTTGGATGCCGGCTGTGAAAGCCTTCGACTTCACATAGTCCAGGCTATCTGGAGAAATTAAGGGATGCAAAAACAGCCTTGGAGCTGTATGAAGCCCCAGGACCTCAACTTGCCAACCCCTGAACTACACCCATGGAGTGGCAGCTTGTGGACTTCATGTCAGTAAGGCTGTGAATCCATTACAAGTTTTAATCCAGGCTTTAAAAGACATCTCCAATGTGCTAACCCCTACTCCTAAATACACCCAACACTATGGATAACTACTGAGGTAAAAATGCATCTTTTGCTAACAGATTTTTTTGGTTAGTAAAAAGATGTGGTTTTAGCTCACTCTCCCACAGGACTGGAACAGAAGAATGACGACATTGTGTAGTAAGGCAGCACAGAAGACAGAACCTTCCTGCTGCACTGCCGCTTTACTTCAGCATGTGGTAAGCCTCTCTGTTCCATGGATTACTAGTTAAACGATAACAAGTAGCATGGATGGGCAGTTCCACAACACTGACCTAAGCACAGAGAATGTTAGCCTAAATAAGAGCCCATGTGATACCTCTCTTCCACTCATGGCCTTCAGTGATCATTGCTGTGGCTCTGTATAAGATCTGATCATGCAAGTAATCACCAAAAAATGTTAGCTTTTTTCCTCCAAGGTACTGAGAGGCTGTCAGAAAGAACTTGCATCAACAAAGCTACGATTGGAGTGCTTAATGTGTATCTTCAATATTTGTGGGCTTTTACCATCACTATTAAAGATAGTCTTGGATTTTCAAATGTGGGTTTGAAAAAAAGAGGTTTGATTTAGTTTCACAGTTTTCCACATACCTTAGAATGCAAATTATTTTTGTACGGGTCTCATGGATCACATCTACCTTGAAATCATCCAATGAGGTAGAACAGTCTGAAAGTTCACAGCTGGGCAAAGGGTTCCTTGTAAAGTTAACAGCAGAGCAAAATCTTATCCCAACCTTCTGAGTTCAAATTCAACCCTAGCCACCACTCTGCCTCTTCACTGGCCTAAAATAGTCTCTGTATTCCTTAGAACTCTACTCCACTGCCCAAAACTGGCCAGCAATCTGTGACATCCCAGTAAAGGAATGGGTCTGACAATTAGCTGTTGTAATACCTCAGGGTACTCTGACAGGAGTAGTCATATAACCATACATGTTCTGAAGTTGGAGTAAACTTTACCTTACTTATTTTTTTCATACTGTACAGCTGAGGATCTTGCATGCTTGGTCCAAAGTACTGTTGCCTCAGTATAGCATGCCCTTGAGTCAAGCCAAAGGAAATTAATCTTATTTAAACAATACTAATTGTTCTACATGTGGTAGTGGATGTTTCAGCATTAAAATTCACAGGAAAATTAGGCAGCTACTTTACAGCGGTCTTGTCTATATGAGAGGGGAATACAAACACGTTCAGAAAGACAGGTGTTTGCAATGATGTGACCTCTCTACATGGCCAAAAGAGCCCCCCTAAACTCCCCATGAGCCCCTAGCCAGCTGGCTGCCATGAGTGATTTACTTGTGATTTTAAAACTGCCACCGCCAATTTAAAAAAAAAGTTTTCCAGGGTGCGCACAAGCAACACTTCATATATACAAATAAAAGACATTTTAAAAGGGTAAAATCTGCCATTTGATTGACTTACTGGACCCTCACTTGGCTGAAAATCCAACATGGCAGCCACAGCCGCTTTCCCTCTTTTCTAGCCCCACCCCCTGTCTTCATCCAGCCAATCAGATTGCACTGCCTGTTCGTATCTATGCGAATGTGAGTGTTCAAACATTCACACATTCGGAAATCATATGGAGCTTTTCAGAAAATCCATACAAAGCCCTTAATGCAGCACACACGGACTTTGCAGTAGATTTGGCTGCCTCCCTTCTGCATGACACATACTCATGCGAATGGCTATTTGAATGGATCACTGATCTTTCGCATCTTGTTCATATTATTTTGACCATATAGACAGTGTCAGACTCTTTGTCCATCTAGCCCATCTCTCTAAAGTCTTCCACCCAGGTCATTTCTACTACTTGCCAGGGATGATACTTGGGGACCTTGCTCATGCAAAATAATAATAATAATAATAATAATAACAAAATTTATTTATATCCCGCCCCTCTACGAACAATTGGGGCAGCTTACAACAGTAAAATAATACATAATATAAAACAACTCAAAATCCTTTCCCCCCCCCCTTAAAACATTATTAAATCAATACAAATTAAAATCAACATATAATACAATTGTTATTAAAACCCCTTCCTAGCGAGCAGCAACAGTTAGGAGCTCCAGAATCAACTCCAAAGGGGGTTCCTGAGGCCGGGATTAGCTATTCTGGAAAAGCCTGCCTGAAGAGATCCGTCTTGACAGCCTTTTTAAAGCTGTCTAATGATGTCAATAGGCAGATCTCATCCAGCAGGCCGTTCCACAATTTGGGGGCAACAGCTGAGAAAGCCCTCTGGGAGGTGGTCGCAAGCCTAGATCTTTGTGGCTGCAACAAATTCCTCCCAGAGCGCAGGGAGGATTATAAGGGAGAAGGCGGTCCCTGAGATAGCTTGGGCCCAAGCCCTTTAGGGCTTTAAAGGTGATAACCAACACCTTGTACTGGGCCCGGAAGCTGATAGGCAGCCAGTGGAGGGACCTCAAAACCGGAGTAATGTGGTCCCTCCTAGATGTTCCAGAGACAAGCCTGGCTGCCATATTTTGTATCAGCTGTAATTTCTGAACCTAGCACAAGGGTCGCCCTATGTAGAGTGCATTACAGAAATCAAGACGTGAGGTTACCAGCCCATGCACAACGGCCTCAAGATCCCTTACTTCCAGAAAAGGGCGCAGCTGGCACATCAGCCAAAGCTGATAACAAGCGCTCCTGACTGTCGCATTTACCTGATTTGTCATCAGGAGCGACGAGTCAAGGAGCACCCCCAGACTGCAAACACAGTCACTGGAGGAGAGTGTGACCCCGTCCAGGACTGGAGGTTGCAACTCAATTCTTGGTTTCGGGGCCACTACTGTGAGCACTGTCTTGTCTGGATTCAGTCCAAATAGGGGATCAACTGCTGTTGCTTTCCTTTTGTTACCAGCTTCTTTACTTATTCTTTCCCCAATATCAGAGTTTGGAAAAGTTACTTTTAAAACCACAACTCCCTGGCCCTTGGCCATGCTGGGAGGGAGATTCTAGGAGTTGTTATCCAAAAAAAGGAACTTTTCCCCAGTTCTGCTGCATAGGTTCAAGCGAGCTATACATGCTTTGGGGACAGAACAGGCATTATAGAAATAATCTAAATAACACAAGGAAGAAACATCTAATCCCCCCTTCCACCACTTAACTCTTTGCATCTCATTGCAAATATTAAGCTGTAAAAGAATAAAACAGCAGAGTGCAAGAGAACTGGGCCATTATGGCTCTTTACTGGCAGCTCCTTTCTTTGAAGGCAGAAAGGACAGTTTCACTACAACGCTTTGCTAAGTTTGGAGAGAATATAAGGAGCTATTGTGTCAATCAGCACCCTGACCTGCAGGACACCCTGGTACAGCTTCAAGGCAGTGGAGTTTGCCTTTGGCCTGGCACTCATCCTTCCTTCCCACTGCTGAGGAGAACAAATGGCATCACACTCTTTAAAACTGTACTTCCTAGCAACATGTTTGAAACTACAGCTGCCTGATATGGCTAATGAATTTTACAATCAAAAGCTAAAGTGAATTAGCGGTAGCAGATGTTTTTTCTCTGGGAACTACCAGACCTTTCTGGCCGCTCATTTATCCTTCAAGAGGATAAAACTTTGCACTTCTATTATGTGTTGTCATTGGAGCATTGCACAACTTTATCAAACTTTTTTTTTTAATCCTGGAAACTGAATTAATTTTCAGCAAAGGTTTTCTTGGATTGTTGTTTTTTAAATATGTGTCTCTCTTTAATCACATTTACTGGCAAACATGTGTACTGTAAGGTTGGAGAGCAGATTATGGCTTTAAGAAAGGGCATTTTCAAAAGAAAACTGCCCTCTCGCTCCCAAGGCCTCCATCTGAAGGTCCTCTGGTTTTGTGAAGAGGAAAAAATTAATTACTATTTTAATAATGAAGCCAAGCCTGCTGAAAATCCTCTTAGAAAGTAGCAGGATGATGTAATGGCTAGCAGGGGGGATATTGAAAACAGTGACCACACAGTCTGCCTTTCGCTTTTTCTATTCAATCCCTGTAAGATGATACGGACTGCTGGATCGCACATTAGGGAATTAAAAGCATAACATTGCCTGCTTGGTGAAAGGGGTGATACAGAGATAGCAGGTCACTCTAATATTAACATTTGCTTTAACCTTTCCAGTGACCTGCTGTCATCGGGAAGGGGCACAGCAGGAATGGGGGTATGGGAGAAGAGGACAATGATTTAGTTCAAGAAATGGTTTAAGATGGCAAAGGGATCCCCATTTCAGTCCTGCATTCTGTTCAGTCTCGAATTATCTTGTACTAAACCTTGGGCAAGTCACACACTCTCAGCCCTCAGAAAACCATGTGAGAGAGTTTGCCTTAGGGACAGACACCATAAGTCAGAAAGGACTTGAAGGCACACAACAACAACAACAACAATGACCAGAGTATGATCAAAATGCAAAGCACGCCATTCATTAATCTGAGAGCCAAGCTGTTGAAACTTTACCTGGCCTGGAGGCAGAAAGCAGGAATACAGAAGCGTAGCCAGTCAGAGCATCACAGTGTGTATATGTGTTTCTACGTGTGTGTGCACATGCATGCTCATGTGTCTGTGCATGTGGATTTGTATCCCCAAATAGAAAGTTCCTTTCTGACAAATGAAATGTTCATAGCAGACATGCAGATCATGAGTTAAGATCTGTGGAGTCAGCTGTTGCCTCATCATTCGACTGTAATCATAATCCTACCATAACAAGCCTCCCTCTCTTTTAGGATTAGAGATAGCCCACTGATGTGTGTGCCTTATGCTATAGTATATTATTATTATTATTATTATTTACTTTTTTTCTTTTATTCCTTTCTCTCCCCTCCCCCCAAAAACCTCCTTTTTGGCAGCCTTGGGAAGCTCTCATTGTGTCTTTGTTTTTTAAAAATACAGAGAGAAAGAGAGAGGTTGAAAAAGATTAGATTAGTTTATCACTCTAGAAATTAGAAATATGAACAACCAGGAAAAAACATATACAAGCCATCAAACATAATGAGCACAGTTATAACAATGACTTGTCTCAAAGCCACTCTGAAGGCTGAAGGCTGAAGGCAACAATGAATGACTCAGCCAATGAAAAGCAAGGTTTCCAGAACCTGATTCCTTCTCTCTAGATCTTTTTTCAATCAAGGAAGAACCATATGGCAATATGGTAACCATATGGCAATTTTCTTTGGCACAGCCAAGAATATAATCTCCATCATTCTGAGACAACTGGTTCTTACTAGCATGAATTTGACCTCCTGTTGTCATGGTGACTGAGTGACTACCTCAAGCTACAGATGCTGAGAGGTAGAAAGTAGCAATAGCATAATGTTTGAGGGTAGAGTGAGGTGTGCCACATTCACCTGAATGTACATCATCTGTGCCAGCTTGTTAACCTCAGGTATAACAGCTTCCATTCCTAGTGTTGAGGGTGGGGGGGAATTGCCATCTAAGACAATTTCTGTACATGGAATGCGGGATGGACAGAGGAGCCATCTTATCCTTTGCCTCAGGCAGAAAAATGTCTTTGGGAAGCCTTGGATAATGTTACTCCCTTGACACTTGCCTTCAGTCCCATATAAACAAATGAACGAATGAAATCCTGCTAGAGCCCTTCTGTACTTGGCATACATGATATCACTGAACACAAGAAGTCACTTCACAAAAGTATGCTACTTTTAAAAACATTATCTGGATAAATGCACCTGGAGCTCAAGATGGAATGAAGCAGTTGTGTCATTTCTTTATCATACATTTTGCCCATAACTCAGCTCATGCATACCATAAAACCACAAAGCTATTAGATGATGGCATTATAGTTCCTGAGAGCTCATCATATGGTGAAACATCATGACCTGTGAAACCATGCATGGATTTTTGCAGACTTTCACAGGGTTTGTGGCCTGATTTGGCCCTACATTTGTAACTTGTAATAGCAGGAAAACCAAATGATGTAGAGTGATATACCTCAGCTCTGTAACATGATTCACCAGCAAACATATAAATAAATTAATAAGTTTATGAAGGAAGTTCAAAGACCAAGTTCAAAGACCAAGATTGCAACTCACAGTATTTATTGTTACCAGCATCCAGCATAGGTTATTTTGCCCAGATAATTGCCTGAAGGCATCTGATGTAGTGTAGTTTCTGAACCTAAGGAGCTTAGGACGAATCCAAGAACCGGAAATACAGTTATTACGAATTCCATGTCTGTTGTCTTTAGGAGCACAGCAAGGGTTAGGCTACATGTTATTCTTTTGTCTATTGCATTTGTACCCCACTCTTCCTCCCAGCAACTTGGAAAACATGGCATAGTTGAAAAGGATCATTTCCCCTCCTGCAACAATTCTGCTAGGTAATTTACTCATATTTTTTTTCTTGGTCCTGCTCAGATACTCATTCCATTATACCACAGTGGCATCTAGCAAATATGAGTGGGTGGATGATAAAGACAAACCCAAAAGGCTGGTTCAAAGAAACAATGTTAAATCTGTTTTAGCATTAAAAACTGAAAGGAATCCAGCTGCAGCTTTGAGACTAACTGGGGGGAAGAAATTCTAGCATAAGCTTCCTTGGACTGTAGTCCATTTCATCAAATGTACAAAAGCGTATGCTAGAAATTTACTTTCCCCCATGTAGTCTAAAGGGTATTTGCTACTGGATTCTGTCCAACAGATTGAGATATCCATCAGCCAAGGGGAACTTTGGCTTCATTGATGCATTCCTGTAATGCCATAGAAGCTGCTATTTTAGGGCTGGGTGGTGATTTTATATGGGAGCAAAACAAACCACATGTGGGATTCTGCAACAGAGAAATTCTGAAGGCATTCAGGACAGAGAGCAAGATGGTACATATTTTAAACAAATAAATAGACCACTACAAATTAAAAACAGATGGTCTGGGGCACTTTTCTAAAGAGTACTTAGCATAATGCTTAATTCAGCCCTAAAAATTATAAAACTGAATTCACAAACTTTAGTATTCCTGGTTACCTTAATAAACTCCAAAAAGTCCATACTCCTTAGAGACCACTTCATATGACATCACAATGGAGAAGATCATGGAACAGATTGGGTAAAGTGGGAACCTTGAACAAAGAGCTGCTTCACAGGATATTTTCCCATAAATATTTCCCCCCCCAAAAAAAAATTGATATAAGAAATCTAGAGTGGCGCAAATTACAAACCAATGAAATGATAAAAATCACAAAGCAAATGAATCTATAATATTTCAAGATCATTAGATGATGCGATAATACTTATTTTTATAACCAGACTTATCTTTCACCTTGAAAATGCTGCAAATGTGTACAGATTGAAGAATATAACACACTAATGAGAGAGGGTTTTTTCCCAGTTAAGCTTATGAATTTTGTGACAGTTCAATTGCTTTGATATCAATATGGCTTTTTTAATGAATTCCAGCAGGTGAATTTTTTTAAAAAAAGCTCTCATAAAATATAAATGATCATTGTGCAAGTTAATGCTAGCCTCAGGTTACAAATGTTTGCATATTTTTTATTTCTAAAAATGTTTGTAAGCCGTTAAAAAGTATTACCATTTGCTAATATATAAAATGTATGCATTTATACAGAAGACAATGCTGTGTCTTGGTTACAGCTAATACATTGCATTGCTTATTCAGCTAGATTTTCTTTTCCTGTAGTATTTCTAAGTCTGTGGAATTCACTCTTATTTCATCTGGCTAGTACCAGGCTTTTCTTCTATAAAACAGGTGGATTTTCATTGAGATGTATCTGAGGCTGGCCCTACTGTAAGGTAAAAGGAGGCAAGCACCCCAGGTAGCAGATGCTGGGAGAAGGCAATAGTGGTAACCACCAAACATTCCTCCTGTGTTCCCAGTAACTTCCCTCCCTTATTGGATATAGTTGTGTGGGTCAAACAGCTTTGTGCTGTATCCTCTGAATTAGCTTGCTGATCTCAGGTGTGGTAAGAAATACAATCCAGTCACAGGTAGTGAAGTAAAATGCAACTGCGAGTCCAATCAAGTTCCATATGAGGAATGGGAAAGGATGCTATTTTTCCTGTTGCTTCAGACAGTAAATGGCCCTATTTATTATTACCATATTACATCCTGCTTTTTTTTCAATACTAGGGCCTCTTCTATGTGAGGCAATAAAATGTGGATTGCTGTGCGCTAACGCCAATTTGCAGCAGCTTTCATTTGTCTCCATGGGTTCTTTTCAAGATCACACATGAAGCCATACATGTTTGTTGTTCAAATAGGCGTGCCTGCTAATCAAGATGGCAGGTGTGAGTGAATCTCTTGCATTCATATTGTCACCAGTTACCACTGCCAAAGAGCATAACACACACACACACACACAGAGTCACCCCTCTGCATTTGCGTATACCGCCACTTCGCTCACTCGCCTCACTGGACCTCAACAACAAACAACAAACATGTATGGCTTCATGTGTGATCTTGAAAAGAACCCATGGAGACAAATGAAAGCTGCTGCAAATTGGCGTTAGCGCACAGCAATCCCGGCAGGCCCTGCAGAGGCATCCTCAGCTGCAGCAGCAGAGTGGACTTGCCCAGGCATGGCCTGAGAGGAGAGGAGACAACCACAGCAGCAGCGACAGTGCCCACTGCTCCAGTCTTCAGTGGCCATGCCAGGCAGCACCAGGGCCCAAAGGCGGGTGGGCAAGAAGGCAAGGTGAGCTGAGCAGTGCCAGAACTGGGGTGGGGGAGGGACAGAGGAAGAGAGGGAGCGAGGCCCAGCTGGGCTGGGCTGGGCTGGGCTGGGCTGGGCTGGGGTCCTGGAGCTGAGCAGGATGCGACGAGGATGATGATGGGGCGGTGGCCACTACTTGTGCCTCCCAGCCAGCCCTGCCAAGGGGGAGTAGGAGAAGCAGGGGGAGGAGGAAGGAACACCACCTCTTGGCGCTCGTTCCCAGGGGTGGAGCCAAAGGCCGGGCAAACCCCCACACTTGCCACTCATTTGGGAGCGAACCAAAGGTTATTCCCTGAATGGGAAGGGACGACTGTATATATAAAAAACATAATGTTTATTAAGATAAAACATTAATGAACAGTATTAAAAAAAAAAAAAGCAAATCCAAGATGCGGAAGTGCAATCTTCCACTTAAATAAACAGAAAAAAGAGGGGTAAAGGGTGTTTCATCAGCTCAGCACACGATCACTATAGTGAAAATCCAACATGGTGGTTCCAGGCACTTGCCTTGCCAGCAAGCTCCACCCCCTGTACACGTCTGACCAAACAGCTTTCCACTTCCGCTCTTATCGGGAATGCACAAAGAAGTTGTCCCAATGAGTGGGAATGCACATTTCCTTCAGAGTTTTTTTTAAAAAGATATGGGAAAAGCTGAAAAGGCATTTCCCAGAGAGTATTTAGAGTTTTTGCCCTCCCCCCTTCCTTCTGAATATAGTGAAATTATGCGGGATCTCATTGGGACAAAAGGTATTCTCCTCGAATTCTATGTGGAATATTTTTGTCATATAGACAAGCCCTGGGACTCAAGGCAGCATTTAAAACATCAAAACAAATGCACATTAAAATTCATATATAAAATTTATTATAAGAAGCAATTAGACAGTCTATAGGTTTAAAACCAATTTAAAAATCATTAAAAACAGAATATAAAAATGAACAACACAGCACACCATACCACTGAAAACCCATTGCAGTCAACTGGGGAATGTGGGGTTGGCTCCACCTCCAGGGTGAGTGTATGCTTTTTTTTTGATTTGTAGATAGTTCTGCCTGTCTGAAGCCAGAGGCGGAGCCAGTACCCAGTCAGAAAGACTCCCTCCCCTCTCTGCTGGAAAAAGAAAAGTTTTCACTTGCCATCAGAAGGACTGCAAGAAGGGAGCTATCCTAGCTGCCCTAGAGAGGGACTCCGAAAGCCTAGAAGCAACCATAAAAGAAGCCCACCTTTGTGTTCCCACCAACCATATCTGTGAGCATGGTGGGACTGACAGGAGGGCCTCTCCTGTGGATCTCAGGATCCAGGCAGGCTCATATGGGAAGATATGGTCTTTCAGAAAGTCAGGACCCAAATCATACAGGGCTTTATCTCTCATTACAAGCCTTTTGAACTGGTCCTGGAAACAGGCCTGTGGAGCTGTTGCATGTTCCCTCTAGCCAGCCCCGTTAACAATCTGGCTGCAGGGTTGGGGCTAGCTAAAGTTTCTGAGTACTTTTCAAAGATAGGCTCACATACAGCACATTTACCTCGGATTAAAATTCTCATGGAAGCCTGAAACTCTCACAAGCTGCCCTCTTCTCATGAAACTTGAGGCAGACTTTATATAAGCCTGCCTCATGGTACTGACTTTGGTCACCTGGGCCCATAAAGTAGAGAGAGGGAAGAACTGGTGCCAGCTATTCTCACCACATTTTATCTGTAATTAAAGGCCATTTTGCTGCATACCAAATGTTTGAGGGTTCATCTGGGCCCTGATAATTTGTAACAGCTCCACCCCACCACCCAGCCCTGATGTATGTCAGTCTGAAGGGGAAAGTTGTGGGGTCAGTACAAATAAAAGCTAATCTTGTTTTGGGAGAAAACACCTGTTGAAGGTTCTCATGAAAAGGAAAGCATTCCTCCTAATTATTATTTATTTATTTATTTCAAGAAATAAAAGTAGGCGTGTCCATGTGTCTTGGTTTTAAAACAATTAGATGTATGAGAAATATTAAATGCGGGATAAGGAATGAAAGAAACAGCACTACTACGCAAGTAAACTTTCTAAGATGATGGTAGCAATGATGATGACTGTCATCACTAAAACAACAGCTATGTGAATAAGAATCTCTTTTTATTTAATACACACAAAGGATTATCACATGAGGAAGTAAAGCAGCAGTGCAGCAGGAACGTTTCACCTTCCATTCTGCCTTACTGTATGACATTGGTGTTCTTCAGCTCTTCTACCATTCTGGTCCCATGGGAGATGGTTGCAAATGCAAGTCTTGTTTCTAACTGGAAAAATCCATTAGAAAATAGATTTGCATTTACCACCATCTTGCACAGGTCTGGACCAGAAGAACAGCTGAAGAATGCAGATGTCATGCGATAAGGCAGAATCCCACAGCACTGCCGTTTTACTTCCTTGCATGATAAGCCTCACAGACTGTTCACTATTCTGAAAACTTTGAGGGGATGTCAACCTAATTCTGTCTTCTTGACTGACTGCTGTGACTAACTATATAATGGTATATCTTGCAAATCATCTTACCATCATTGTTGGATATAGGAAAGAAAATAACATCTGAAGCAACCCTTTGTGGTAAGAACTTGTTGTTCCGAGTTGCTGTAAGACTGTGTTGCTTCCATAGACAAACATATACTACACAACTTTCCCCCTTAGACTGACATCAAAGCTAACTGGGGTGGGGGAGAGGAGTTGATACAAATTACCAGGGCCCAGATGGACCCTCAAACATTTGGTATGCAGCAAAATGGCCTCAACATATACTGGTTCCCAACAGCTTCATGATATTGGAGAGTCTGGGACCAATATTTCTTAAACAGTATTCCTCTGTGCCACATGACCAAACATACTTTGAAGCTACAGAAACTTTCAGAAGAACCTTCTAAGATGCATAGGAGCCTCTAACATTATGTCTCCTGGCTTTAAACAAGTTTTATCCATTTCTAGGGAATCCTGCAAACTGCATTTTTATTGGAGCTGGATTTCACTAACAGGGAATTTTCAAAACCTCACCAAATTATAATTCCCAAAGTTATTTCTGGGAAGCCATGACAGTCTGGCATAAAGTAGACAGCATTGTGTAGGTATAGACATGAAAGGAGGAGTGATACTGTTTGAACAGCAGACACATTTTTCAGTCAACCCTTTCTACCACTTCTGGCTCTCTTTTTACATTACACAATTATGGTGCTATGGTACCACTTTTAACTACCATGGCAACATCCTACGGAATCCTGAGGTTTATAGTTTTGTGCATTATTAAGATTTTCAGGCAGGAATGAAAAAAGTGTTCCTGTCCCACAATCTCCGCCCCTATCCTGTCCCAGTCCCACCACAATCACCCTCCACACCACATTTACCTCCTCTCTGGTCGACAGGGCAGCCCAGGAGGGAAAGGAGCTGTAACGGATTTGATTCACTTCCTGTATCAAAATCCTGAGGATTCTCATCAGAAGACACAAGTGCGAGAAATTCAAAAATAAAAATAAAAGTAACAGAAAAAAAGTGACAGCAATCACAAAACATCCTTTAAAATTAACAAGTAACCCAGGGAGGGTCATTAAAAGTGTGTCACTTACCTGGATGTCCTGATCTCACCCGCAAGGGTTCTGGCAGGGACCTCCTGTTGACCAGCATGGATCTCACCAGCAAAATGGGGCACCTTGTTGCACACATGCAAATCTGGAACACAAATGGAATGGGGGATCTATTGATGGGTTCTCATACCAATAAAGAGCAGCCCTGGTGGAACGGAAGCATAACGGGTGCATAACGAGGGGGAACAATGTCATCTGATAAGGGAACCCTTTTGCGATCTCCTGGCATTGCTGTAATGCCACTTTTGATGCATCTGATAATCTCCTAAGACTTACCTGCCAGAGAGTTCTAGTCCCTCACCAAACCCAAGATTTCAGAGGATGCAGCCATGGCAGTTAAAGTACCACCAGTGTGCAGCTGGTTTTCTACTGTCATTTTCTGAAAGAGCTTTCACAGTCATTGCTTTGTATGATTCTTTGGACCAGGGCCATTTGAATAAAGCCATTACACAAGGCTGCCCATCACATGTTGATTGGAAAACAAAAACATGACAGTACATGAGCTCCATATATTCCAGATCCCTTCAAGAAACCCAGATCCACTTGGATCTTAGCACACTTGCTCAGCATATGGCTCATCATTATCATCATCCTGAGGACAGAAGAGTCAAAGATAAAAAGATGGAAAAGGTTTTGAAATATTGACACCTATAAACAGATTCGGTGCCTCTGGGAAAAGAAAGCAATTGTGGTTCCAGTGGGAGCAAATCCAAACATACTGACAAAACAGCTGAATCAAATTATTATAGATACAATAATAATCACACAATTACAGAAAGTGACACTACTTGGAACATTCCAGTGTTTACCAATGATACCTCACTGAGCCCTAGCTTCTTGGATAGAATGAGAATCATTAATGGTCCCAAACTCAAGTTAGTAATGACTGATAGAGTGAAACCAATACTAATACTAATACTACAAACAATAACAACTAAAATAGATGGTTAAACATGATGTCTTGGTGTACAGTGTGGCTAAAAGGCAACATTAAAAGCATCAAAGAAAGTTCTCACTCTTGCAAAGTTTTGCTCCAGGGGCTCTGTAAACAGAGCACTGTCTCTTTAACTGGTTTTGTTTCTCTCTCTCTCTCTCTCTCTCTCTCTCTCTCTCTCTCTCAGTTTAAAGATTACATTTAATATCTATTTCCCAGCAGTGTACAAACTGACATCATCTACTCATAAAAGTGGAATGCTTTGCTTTTTTAAGCTTCAAGCTGAATAACAAATTGCCACAGATGACAGCATAAAAGAATAACAGAATGGAATCAAAAGAAAATTCATTGTCAACAGAAACCCCCTGCTGAGGAATTTCAATTTCATATATCTAATTATCCCTGTCAGTTGGAGGAACTGACAAAAAGCATTCTTTGTTCTCTCTTTCTGCCTCCCGCATCTCACTCTCAATTAATTCCAGCATACAAATATGACTAATTGTCTTTGCAGTGCTCAAGAGCTTTGTATATAAATGTTCATGAACTGAAAATGATTTGGAGTGTATTCATGCATCGATTTATGATATTTGAACACAATAGGCATGCATAATTCAGGTGACCATGTTAGCACCCTCGCAAGCCCTTATTACAGAGATTAGGCAGGATTCTCATTTCATGTCCTCGCCACCATCTCTCCCTCCCACCCTCCAATTCCATATATGCTTTTTGACAATAACTCACTTTGCACCTATTTAAAGAGGAAGAATGGTATGTCTGCTGTGTCCCATTGAAATTGCCATCAAACATTTAAATAACATACAGGGGTGGCCAGAGGAAATGAATATTAAGTACTTTGAAAAGCACAACGGGTTCACTCAATTAAAGTTTCTGGTCCCGATCCAGAGATCCTTATGCTCAGCGGTGGGTTGTATACACACTGCTGAGCATGAGGAACTCCCGTGCCAAAGAGAAGGATGGCTTTATTGGATTTGGCAGCCAGGAATACTTGCTCTGAGAAGGGAGAAAGTGGTATCTAACATATTGTTCTATTCAGCCCTAAACAGGTGATCAGGCTGTCAAAGTCAATAGCAGTAATCATATTTGTTTTTGTATACATGCTACTGGGCTTCTCCACACGCATCCTTTGGGCTGGTGTGGGGGTTATTACTACAAATACACATAAATGCAAACATGACCTCATCCTAAAAACAATCAATCATCTCTGTTTCTGCAAAGAGATCACCCTTTCTGGGCTGAGGCAATCATAATCCTTTCCTTGACTTTATCAGCTCTAAACATCACAGTTTAACTCATATTTCTAATCAAAATACATTACACTGTATTTAATGTAAAGAGATGCATACCAGTCTTGGGATATTATGTGACCAGATGTTGATGCTTATTAATTTACAAAGAGACTAGCATTTTTTTAAAAAGTTCAATGGGATCTATTCTATGTAAGGACTAGCATGGGATGACACAGAAGTTTAATTCTATCTTTCTTTTAACCTAGTACATTAATGGTACTAAATTGAAAAGAGCTAATTACCCACATTTCTTGACTGGCATGGAACTAAATTGAATCTAGTAGTCATGGGCATGATCCTGCCAAAGTTATGCTTTTACATTGCATTTATTTCAGCGGTGGTAAATAAAAGCATGTTTAACATATTTATTTATTTACTTATTCAATTTTAACCTGCCTAGCTCCTTTTAACAAATGCTGAAACAGCTAAATAAACATAACTAAAACAAACTCTACATTAAAACCATTAAATTTGTAACAGTGATCAATGTGCTTCAAAACAATTTAAAAGTTCTGCTCGAAGAGATGTGTCTTTATGTTCTTCCTGAAAACTGCAAGAGTAGGAACCAGACGCAATCCTGAACGGAGTGAATTCTACAGTCTAGAAAAAATGGAAGAGAAAATCCTCTCCTGTGGGCTCATCAAGTGGTTCTCTGCAGATGACGGCATGCTCAAGAGAACCTCTCATGAAGATCTTAACACCCAGAGAGATTCATAATGAGACAATCTCTTACATAGTGAGGCCTCAAGCCATTTTGGTTTTTAAAGATTGATATTCTAGTTGAACCTCTTTTTAATTAGCCTTTATTTTAGCCCTGATCCACAGCACATGGATCTTTGGCAAATGATTTGTGCACAATGCTGTAGTTGCTTTTTCCCCAACAGGAATTCATTTCCACTGAATTCATATTGATGAATTCTATGACTCTTGTCTTGATCAGTTGTGAATGTAATCTCCCCCATAAAGTTCACCACATGATAATCCTGAGGTCATGTCTGAGATGCCTTCTCAGCATCTTCAGTCCTAATGTTCTTAAAGTCTCTGTAGATTTTTCCAACCATGGGACCCCAGATCTTGTAGGGCCACAACACCTGTAATCTCCAGAATTGCCCACACTTACTCAACTGATGGAAATTGTAGTCCAGCAACATCTGGGAACTCAAGAATAAGAAATACTGAAACAGTTTCTTTATAAGTTCAGAAACTCCAGTAGCCTTACAGGCCAAAAGGTGACTCCAAAGTGACACTACCCATGTGGCTTAGAATAAGTTAATTCAGTGTAACACTAAGCTCTAGAAATGTGTTAATAGAACATATCAGCCACTTTAACAGCACTGAGTCTGAAATACCCCAGATGGTTATTATGTTGATTATCTTCATGGCAATTTATATGCACATAGACTTTTTTCTACAGTGTCCTCATCCTGCAAATACATTCATTTCTCTAGGTTACAGACTGTTCATTTTTATCTAAAAGTTGCTAAAACTGAAATCTTAGGTAGACTTTCAGTTTCAGCTATTGGATTCTATGTCATTTGAATGGTGAAACTGTTCTGGGTTTAAGTCTGAGCTGTAAAGGAACCATCAAAGGTGTTAAACCCTTTTAGGATATGAGGTCTAAAATCCAGAACAGATCCACAGCCCCACTAACATGAAAGGCACCGGCTGCAAGGATAATATTTTAATAAGGCACTTGCACCACCAACCTGCCTTTGAATAAGATACTTACCTACAAATACACCTGTATGGCTGCACATACACACATAAACACGGTTACATATCATGTTTAGCACATTTACTAAGTGGGTTTCAACTGTATCCTTACAGCCAGGAAATCTTAACAGGTAGCCATTTCTTAAACTTTGGTCAATGAAAACTGAATTGTGTCACTTTTGCTCACTTAGCTCTGAGAGGTCTCCCAAGAGGCACAACAAATCTTATTTAGAAAAGCTTTAAAAGCTAAACATGCCATTGTCCCAATTAAGCTTTTCTCCAAATCTCAGCTGCAAATATATCTTTTCTTCCTTGAGTGTACCTGTTAATTTGTCTCTTCCTCTGCCATTATTTGTCTCTCTAATTGTATTGTTTTGGCTCCCATAAAGCAGGTTGGGGGATACGCTGGGTGAAAGATACCAATGCAAAAATATATCCATATTATCTTGGACAAGCCGGCATATATAGAAACACACAAACCATGGCTAGGATACCTTTCATTATTCCCTGTTTTTCTCCACAACCATGTTTTCCCTGATGTATCCCCTTATCTTTCCCCTGGTTCAGGTATGACTTTAAGCACAGCTTGTGTGTTACAATGAACAGATACTTAAAATGTCTTTGCATGAATACATGTGCCATTTTTCTTATTAGGGATATAATAAGAGAAAGGGAAGGACTCTGAAAAGATTGTATTGAAGAGTTAAATCAGTGGCATTGACAGCAATAGCATCTAAATGTCACAAAGGACCAAAATAATAAGTCCAATATTGAATGCCTGTGGTGGATAGTTTAAAAAGCTCAAAATCTATTTTGATTTCTCTAGTAAACCAGAGTGATTGATGCTGGGAACTTGGTGCCCGATATGAGCCTTTCTGTATCCCTTGTCAAATAAAGCAAGCAGGTGCAAGTCATAGAAGTTACTGATTATTTATGGCTTTTAGATACTTTGTGGGTTTAGCTGGTGAGAAAAGTTTTAGGCGACTCACATGGACAAAACCCAACCAACTGTCTAGCCTGATTAAATTCGCATTGTTGCATGAGCACATGGCAGGCAGGGGGAAAATTATGAAATCTCACCGCCTGTGCCATGGCAACTGAGCAAACAGCTCATGGGAAGAAGGTGAATAATAGAAAATAGCAATATTTCTCTTTGTGTTTTCACACTTGACAGTTTTATCCTCACATCTGCCCAATGTCCAGTGCACAAGCTTAGTGTTAGCTGTAACCAGGAGCTTCACAAGAGTTACTCCTTTCCCCATCTTCCACTTTGAATTGTCCCTGTTGGTGATCAATGGGCAAGGGAAGTTTTTATACAGCAAGTAACTGGAGGGAATAGATTTTATAACTATCTACAGCCTGAATTGCAATCTCATTGCAGGCTTATAGATTTCTGTCTGTGGACTGAGACTGATTATTAAAAAACACCTTGAATGGCAACAGAGTGTCAAGCCCAGCCTCTATGAATTCAGTTAGCAGGCAGTGAAGAATTTCCAGGCTAATCTATTTCAGCATTTTTAATCTACTTTATCAAGACTTCAGGTAGTTTTATTTTTTTTTAAAGGAAGCAGTCAGCTGGTTTACTTAAAAGCAGCATGTCTGTATGTTGGTGTATTGAGCAACATCCTGGCTATGCAGGCAGAATATCATAGGATCTGGATGCAGCACTTCATTCACTTTGTGTTAAGCAGATGTTTGGAAAGCAGGAAGCTTTCGGCGCATGCATGTATCACACAGATGTGGATGTGGCTCATGTGTGTTGATTTCTGCACATGTAATGCCTGAACACCTGCTATAGCAATCCTTGTACTAACACTAGTCCTCAGCTAGTCCACAAGAACATGAAAGAGTCAAGAGCAAACTTCACAGACTGAAGTAGGAGGAGGAAAAGGAGGAGGGACCAACTATCATCTATGGTGGAGCGATCCAATAGGCACGTCTATGGTTCTACACATCTAAGGCCCAGATCATACAACACTATCTCCTTCTTATAAACTACAGCTTGCAGGAATTACACCTACTGGCAGAGTATAAATATCCATCAGGAGATATATGTTATTGTCTGCTGATGAAGACTGCTCTCTCTTCCCACTTTCTCCCTAACTGTGCATCAGCAGCTAGAAGGCTCACGGTCACAGTGATTTTCCACTGCCTACTAATCAGTTATGGGGCAGTTTGCCCAAGCATGTTCTAGCTGTCCTCACACACCCAGGAAAAAAATTGCCATCCTCCATTCCCTGTGTAAGAGCAGCTGGAATTATCCCTGGTGAGACCTGCAGTCAGTCAATGTCTTGGAGCACAAAGCTGAGCACAGGAAACACTTGACTGCTGTCATGTACCTGAGACAAGGGATGTTGTGCAAAGAGGTACTGGTCATCTATTTCCACAATGCCCCCAAGTGCATATGTTGGCATAACCAGCACATGCCAACAATCGAAGTAAGTCCTCATGTGCACTTATGTTCTCCGGTGGGAAGTCTGGGCAAACTACACAGACAAGCCAACACAGGGGTTTGAGTCTGTTTTTAAACCCATCAGTCTAATCTGGGAGCTTTTATTGCTTCCGGAGGTTTTATTGCTTTCTTGAGTTACTTAGTCAAGCATGTGCTTGTTCAAGGGCACATCAGTCTATTCTTACATCATATGTTCCAGGTTTAAGTCCTGCTGGCACAAATTAAGCCCTGGGTATCCATTAAGAGAAAATTCTGAAATCAGTAGATTTATTCCATTGGTGTCCAGATACAGTGCCAATTCACAATAACATTTGCTTATAGTCGCAATGGCCTGAATCCTATTGATTTGTTCCAAGTAGAGTAGACTCATTAGGCCTGTCTACACTATAAATACAGCCATCTGACAACACTTTATCCACCATAGTTCTATCCTATGGAATCCTGGCATTTGTAGTTTGGTGAGGAACCATAGTTCTCTGATAGAAAAGAAAACTACAAATATTGTACCAGGATTCCATATGTTAGAACTATGGTGAATAAAGTGGTGGCAAACTGCTGTATTTCTGTAGTATAGACAGGCCCATTGAGTCAACTTTTAGAAGCTAATTTGTTACTTGTGAAATCCCATTGATTCAATGGGTTCACTCTAGTTGGGATTAACAATAAGATTCAAGCCAATGATTTTGAACTGGCATAGTATTGTAGATTAAGCAGTGGTGTAAAGGACACACTACTGAAATCTGCAGTGTCCAACATAGGTTACTGGCATTATCCCCTCTTTTCTGATGCAATAATCCCTAGCCTGATCCAGATAAACAGCATATTATTTCTAGCTATCTTTGATTCTCCCTGATCTTAAACTTATAGATTGAAGTCTGACATTTCACAGAAGACTAGAGTTGCCAGGTGTCCCTGATTATAAGGGATATCTTATTGGGCTAGCAAGTGTCCTTTATTAGAAGGAACGCCCCCATTTAACAGTTAGAAAGCTTTTCCTTTTATGTAGACTGAATGGGATGCCAAAAATAAATAAATAAATAAATCCTATATTTGAGGGTGTGGCCCTTCACAAAGAAAGAAATGTGTTTTTAAAACAGAAGAGGGACCTTACAATATTGTCCAAAGGAAGGACTTTTTAAACTGCTATTTGCAGAAGTCCCTTGTTTTCATTTTCCCTGTTCCCCCCCCATTTCTCCTGTCTCACTTCTTCCATGAGTGATTCCAGCCAATCAGGGATCATGTAGTATAAATGGGTTGATGTCACAGCTCCATGTAGCAAATCAGACTGGGTTACATGAACATCATTATGGTCAAAGAAAGCCCTCATTGGGACACTACTGAGGAGGATGGGAGGGATGGAAATATGACCAGGTTTTTGAGACTGAGGTTCCTGAGCAAACATTTACTGACTTTCCAACTCTCCTATGAAACATCCCTGAAGAAGGTATTCTTTATAATGGGAGAAAACATTTGTGAAAAACACCTCCCATTTTGGCTCTGCTCTATTAGCGGTGTATGTATATAGCTACAATTTAACTGAGTAAGCATTCCTCATGTATACATAACTTCCATTATAGCTAACAGGAACTAATCATGAGCAGAAAGAAACAATTCCTTTTTCTGATCCCTAACTGACAGGATGGACAAAGCCAAAATACATTGCAGGTTATGCTGGACAAGGCCCTTACCTAACGATAGATTGTTTATATTGTTAGTTGGAGGTATTGTTTGTTTGCTAGCTTCAGGCAACATTTGTACTAGGAGAGCAGGAAGGCACATTTGGATGTATTTCATGGACTTATATGCTAGCCACACATTGCTCTGTGATTACATGATGTGCACGAATACTGCATCAGTGCTGTATCTTTTGTATGTCAGGGATGTACAAGTCTGGGAGAAGGCAGCATTTGAAATGGTTGTTCCTACATTGCAACATTTTTAATACATACAAACTCATGGGTATAATTAAAGGAGGAGCTCAAGCCACTGCAGGATTTTTACCATATTAATCACAATTAAATATATGTAAAAATATTGGTGGATATATATTCCCACATTTTTTTCAGAAATAACACAAACAGCATATGCATGGATGCTGTACAATCAGGAATCCTGCCTGTGTTTCTATTCACACACATGCAGCCTAGACAGAGACAATTTAAACACACATTGGTTTTTTCAGTACAGTAGTTACATAGGCTATGCATAGAGATTGAACCAGTATAAAAAATCTGAGCATTTCTCTACATCATTGATTGCAACATATGTACTTTTCTATAATGTCACACCAATCCAATATCATATAAAAAGAACCAACTAGGGCTTCATCTGCACTGCAGAAATAATCCAGTTTGACACTGTTTTAACTGCCATGGCTCAATGCTATGGAATTCTGGGGTCTGTAGTTTTGTGAGCCATTTAGCCTTTTCTGACAGAGTGTTCTGGTGCCACAACAAACTACAAATCATGGGATTCCACAGCATTGAGCCATGGCAGTTAAAACAGTGTCAAACTGGAATGTTCCCACCGTGCAGATGCAGCCTAGGATAGTGTCCCAATACTATATTGAAATAGCAGAGTTCAGAATTACTACCTACTACTCCTTCTTTTGGACTACATCCTCCTGAATCCCACTGCCAGCTTGGCCACTGAGAGATGTAGTGTAGTCATTTCTACACTCTGAGAAACAGGCACCATCAACCCCAGTGAAATACAAAGCTATTACTCATCCAGAAAAGAAGCAAAGAAATGAATTGTACTGAAAACTGTGTACCAAACACACCACAATCATATCAGCCATATTAGTGCCACCTTATCTAATGTAGTAGATTTAACAACAGGTTTGCAACTGACACACAGCACTGCAGTTTTGCCCTTGTTCTGCACTTCTTATCTGTTTGTTAAAAGTTTTCAGCCCGCTTAATCTAGCACTCACAATTCTACTATATTACACAATTGACAACTAACAGAATTGCATGTGATTCTATCCTATATGTCTTGGTGCAAATAAGTCTGAGGACATTTTCAGACATGTCTTACCATGCTAGAAGCTTGCGGGAGAGCTTTGGCGCTGCCATGCAGCAGGGACTCCATTTTGGACAACACTGTCCCTCTGGTGAAATCATCCGTGTCACTTCCATGTAGCATTGGAGGCAGCCGCACCATATTTCACCAGATTTTATTCACGGAAGTTGTCCATGAATAAAATATGGCGCAGCCACCTCCAATCCTACATGGAAGTGACACGGACGATTTCGCCAGAGGGAGGCATCGCCCAAATTGGAGTCCCTGCTGCACGGCAGCGCCAAAGCTCTCCCACAAGCTTCTAGCATGGTAAGATGTGTTTGAAAATGTCCTGAATGGTATCACATATAAAATGATACAAGGATTAAAGGCATATAAATGGGGGAGGGAGTATTAAATTCCCCAATGCTATAGATCCAAGGGCAGAGGCTCACATTATCCACAACACCCAAACATATTTCAGAGGCAGCTAAGCATCTTGTGGCCAAAAATATACAAGCCTAAATCTAATTGTTAGCAGATTATCAGACAGGAACAAAAAAAGTGTTCCTATCCCACAAGCCTCTCCCGCCCCAGACCCGTCCCTGTCCCAGCACAACAAGACTTTTCAGACTTACCTTTAGTAGTCAAAACGACACCCCAGGATTTAACGGAGTTCTAACAGAGCTCCATTCACTTCCTGGAGTGAAATCCCGCCCGTTCAAGCAAGAAGACGCAAGCAAGGGAAATTCAAAAATAAAAAGCAAAATACAGCAAAAAAAAAAAAAAAAGTGACAGCAAGCACAAAAACACACTTTAAAACTTCCAAGTAAACCAAGGAAGTTTTTTTTAAGTGTTTTACTTACCTTGATGTCCCGATCTCACCAAGGAGTGTTCTGGCAGGGAACTCCCATTGACGCTGGGATCTTGCCAGCGAAACGGGGCACCTTTGCAGTCGCAAGAACATCCATGACAAGAACAGAAGAGGGGATCTATTGACAGCTTCTCCCCTCAATAAAAAGCAGTGCTGGTGGAACAGCAGCAGAATGAGTGCATTATGAGGGGGGGATGACATCATCTGAAAAGGGAGCCCTTTAGCGATCTCCTGCTGTTTGTGTAACATCACTTTTAATGCATCTGATAATCTCCTTACTCTCAACTAGAACAGACTCACTGAGTGAATGGAACTTACCTGAGTGCTGACATTCTCATTGTTTCAATGAGTCCACTCCTCTTAATACTTCCATTATCCATTTCCCTTACACAGTTTCCCTCCACAGCTCACTTTCCCTCTCTTTCTTGAGCTACACTTTGTCTAGGGACTTTATCAGACTTGGCAAATATGCCATCATAGCAAAACCACATAAATGCAAAAGGGCGCCCACTTTGCACTACGTTGTTCTTTCACAATTATGTAATGTTAGTAAGGCATCCATTTTTATTGAAGAGCCAAGACATCGATAGATTGGCCATGGCATTTTTCTGGCATAATTGCCTGCGTGTGAAACTGCGTCCCATTCTGCTGACATAATTCCAGAATCAATGGGTGGTCCCCGCCAGAACACTTCCGGGGGAGACCACGAAAAGTAAGTATGGGACACTCTTTTTATGAACCTCCCTGGTATACTTGGAAGTTTTTAAGTGTGTTTCAGTGCTTGTGTGTTCATTTCGTTTGGTTTTTCTTTTATTTTAGCTGTTTTCGACTTTTAAATGAGCTCACGCCTTCTCACTAGAATCACTGAGATCATGCATCCCAGCGAACGTGGAAGTACTGGGTTGCTTTTTCATGCTACTATACCGACATCTGATAAAAAGGGTTGTTTTGCCAGCCCACTAACAGTTTAAAATATGCTGGCAAAGAAATGTTTTTAGAGGCTGGTCTGATAAAGTCCTAGATTAGCCTCCCTAGATGCTCTAGATTTCTTTTCCTTTACGAACTATACAGCAACCCCAATACCTGAGTGTTGACATTCCTATTGTTTCAGCAAGTCCACTCCTCTTAATACTGACAACTGAATTTAGACCCAGTTCCCAGATTTAAAAGTACCCAACCATTAAAGCAGGGCAGGGCTACTGTCAGGGTTTAGGATCCACAATGCCCCTCCAACAGGACCCTAGAGGGCCATCACCACAACTCCCCATAAGGCTAGAGCTGGGGACCCTAGAAGGCCATCACCACAACTCCCCATAAGGCTAGAGGGCCATCACCACAACTCCCCATAAGGCTAGAGCTCCCCATAAGGCTAGAGCATAGGGCTCTAGCCTGGGCCCAAGGGGAATAAGAGGGGGGGCAGTGTGATATTATAGTAAGTTTTTATTATGTAAATCCATTTAGGTGTTTTTTTAAAAAAAATAAATCTAAATATTACTTTGGTGTGATCATTTAAACTGACTTATTTTAATTTTTATCCTAAATACCGTAGAGGGTCTCACTGCCCTTAACCTTAGCAGTAGGTGGGGGGGTGCCAAAGATCCTGGCCTGGGGGCCCACTTCAAAATGTGGGGTTCATGACCATTGCCCCATTTTTGCCCCCACACTCCCAAATTTGGGCATCTGAAACGTGCTCCTAAATGGCCCACAGCTCTCCCAAAGCTCCCCCTTACCTTTTGTAGACCCAGCTTTTAAAAGATGAGAGGGGCAAAATGCCCCCAAATGCATTTTTAAAATGGCTTACAGCATCCTCCAGAAAGTTCAGAAGGCACATCAGGCTATCTGGAAATAAGGAAAAGAACAGACACTGAAAATTTAGGCACTAGGGGGACATGGAAACCCTTGAAAGCCCCCAAAGACAGCCTTGTGGCTACATGTGTTATTTCTACAATTACTATAGTATTGTAGTAGTGACAAGAGCCAAGAAGCAATAAAATGGAATCTGAATTTCATATGGGAGTTGATTTGATCTATCTAGCCAATTTTTAGCTGCAGAGTTCTAGTATTACTGTTTAAGAAATTTTTGACTGGGAAAAGAAGGTTAAAAACAAAAGCAAAATTAATCCCACTCTCATTTTGGGATTGCCTTGTACAGTAGAACCTTTGGGAAGTAAGTACTGTATTTAATTTTTTTCCCCACTCAGCTTCATCACTGCTATTTATTCTATTTCTGTTTATAAAGCATGCAGACCTGTAGCTTTGTTCTGTTGTTCACTGATTCTTATCCTGTACTTATTCCTAGTATCTTCAGAGGGCCCTGCAGTGAAATTGTGTGCCATTTTTGAACAACATGTTTCCTCATTTATAAAGTATGGGCCCAGTTAACTACATATACCTGTAGTACTCTTTATCTGCTCCATGTGTACAACTCCATCAGCCCCCTGAAAAAAATCTGCTTTCTCTTTGGCTCTTCCTTTCTTTCTTCAGTTCTATAACCCCATTACCCATTTTCCTTATCGTTCACCTCACAGATCACTTTCCCTTTCTTTCGTGAGCTATGCTTTATCTGCCACACTGCAGAAATAATGCAGTTTGACACCGCTTTAACTCCCATGGCTCAATACTGTGGAATTCTGGGATTTGTAGTTTTGAGAGATATTTAGCCTTTTCTGTCAGATCATTTTGGTGCATCAACAAACTACAAATCCCAGGATTCCATAGGAAGTAGCCATAATAGTTAAAGTGGCATCAAACTGTATTATTTCTACAGTGTGGCATCCTAGATTCCCTTTGGCCTTATCTACACTGGCAATTTACCCTGGCTTGCCCCTGTCTGAGAGCCCTGCAGCCATACAACACAGGGCATTTGCCCCGATCTGTTCCTGGGCAGTTCTTACAACCTCTGGGGCAGAAACAAGGCTAAGCTGGGATGGGGTCCAATACCACCTTCTAAAATAATACCTGGTTTACTCTGCTGCCACCAGGAAACAACAGA